>CM075819.1:28749598-29349598 GCA_037975025.1 Excoecaria agallocha
GGCATAAACTCATATAAGTCAAAATGAATAAATTTTCTAATTTAATTTCTATTATTTTTCTAAATGAATAAATTTTCTAATATATATATATATACACACACACACACACACTGAACAGCTTTAATACGGAATAATGTGCGTAAAGATTTAATGGTTAAGTATTTGCCATTAGATCGGCCTTATTTTTGGTCAGTACGTTCGAAACTCCTTGTTGTTAATTTTGAATGGTAAAGATTAGTTTTTAAGGTCTGTAAGTTTAATTTTTGTTGCAAAAAAGAAGCTGTTGTCATGTATTTTTTACGTAATGACCAGTTTTGTATACGAAAATGATTGAAAAATCATTTACCGTTAGATTGGCCTGATTTTTGGTGAGTACGTTCGAAACACATTTTTGTTAATTTTGGACGGTGAAGATTAGTTTTTAAGATCTGTGAGTTAGGTTTTAGTTGCAAAAAAGAGGTTATTTTTCAATTTTTTACTTAGTAACCAGTTTTGTATACGAAGGCGATCGAAAAATTATTTGCCGTTAGATTTGCCTGATTTTTGGTGAGTACGTTCAAAACTCCTTGTTAATTTTCAACGGTGAAGATTAGTTTTTATGGTCTGTAAGTTCTGTTTTTGTTGCAAAAAAAAGGTTGTTTTTTGGATTTTTTACGTAATGACCAATTTTGTATACGAAGACGATCGAAAAATTATTTACCGTTAGATCGGCCTGATTTTTGGTGAGTACATTTGAAATTCCTTGTTGTTAATTTTGAATGGTGATGATTAGTTTTTAAGGTCTGTAAATTCAGTTTTTGTTGCAAAAAAGAGGTTATTGATTCTTTTTGGGTAAATTTTATTTTCATTTGGAGTATAAGTAAAGACGTTTCTATTCCTATAATTTATAGAATCTTTGGTTTTCTATAATTTTTGTTAATCTAAAACATGGATTATTATACCAGTGATGTATTTTTCAGTACAGCATAATCAAGAGAGATTTGAAGTGAGTTCAATATGTGAATACTTGATCTGTTTTTTGAACTTATTTATTTAGAAAATTTATATTTTTAATAAATTTTTGTCAATTATTCCAAAATCTAAACTTATTTATGTGGAAGATTTACATTTTTAATAATAATAAATTAATTGTTATATTTATTTTATATCGAGAACTTAGATTGACTAAGAAATTAATTGTAAATTTATTTGAATTAGTGGTGTTAAATTAAGATACATTTTTAATTTTCAAAACTACAATTAAGATTAAATAAATAATAATAATAATAATAATAATAATAATAATAATAATAGGTAAATATCTTGGTAGATTCCTAGAGTTTCTAGAAGAATTAGTTAGACCACATGAAAATAAATTGGAATTATAAAAAGTGGTGGCCACAAAATAAAAGAAGGAAAGAAGTTTAAAAAAAAAGGGGGGAACGTGGGAGCAGAAACGGAAGGGAACGGAAGGGGCTGGCACCACCGTCCAGCCACCGCCGCGCGTGACGCCGGCGAAGAGATTAGACCTCCGAGCTTCCTTCCCTCTTTTTGGTGGTTCCCAACGGTGGATGGCGGTAGGAATAGCACCGGTGAGTTCCTTAGGGCGAGGCGTCCACCCCAGCACCCTGCATCCATCCCCAATTGCAGGTGATGTTCAAATTGGAAATGGGTTTGTTGAGTAGCTTCAGTGTAGATCTCGACTAAACCGCGACTTCTTTAAACGTGTAACTATTGTAGGTAAACCCCTCTCGACGTCAGCTACCTCTTGGTGTGATCGGTTTCACGCCGGCAAAGCTCTGGCTAGGTTTCGACGATCGGTTCGGCGAGCTATAGGACGGCAGAATATGAAAAAAAAATACAGAAATTCGACACCAAACAAGTAAGTGACTACCAAACTTATTTCAAAAAGATTTATTTAAATAAATTCTAAAATTTCTTTAGAGTTTTTAATTTGTTTGAATCAAATGATTGGCTCATGTGTGTTCTAAGCTATATCATATATTTATGGTTATATACTGGTGTTTGAATTGTTCTTTGAATGCTGATTTATGATGGTTGTAGTGATTGCAAATTTTATTGTTTGTGGAAGAATGTAGGTTTTACTTGTTAACCTTTCATTGTATTATTATTTAACCGGGAATAGTAAAAGGCATAAAAATGTATGAAACATGAATGTTAAAGATGCAATAAGGGACCTCTAATAATTTTGAACTAAATAGGATTAAATTTAAATACTTTAAATTGTTATATTATGATATATGTGATAAACTTATAGTTATAACATTAGGAAATTAGTACTATGAATTACTTAAAGTAATAATATGACTTGAAATCCTTGACCACACTAAAAGAATAATATCCTACCTTGACTACTATTAATAAATGGAGAATTGAGTAGGCTGTTACTTATAGAAATGTTAGATGAAAATTATAAATATATACACGTTCGAAATTAGAAGGTACCTTGTAGGACATAATGATAAATATAGGAAAACGTGTGACTAAATGATTTTAAATATCGATTATGAATGCAACTCAAAGATAAAGAAAGTAAAATTTGCTTTAGTTTTAGCGTGTAAATAAACTATGAGATTAAATCAATTGAATTTCATCTCAGTAAAATAATTTCTTACTACCTATGTGATTAGTTGTGTAGTTTAAAAAGATGGTATTGCTCAAATTATAAGGAAGTTTTATGTTCTACTTAGCACTAATACATTCACGTGCACACTGTTGAAATTGAATTCAACAAGTTAATTCACTTAGCACTAATACATTCAACAAGTATAATAAAGATTAGGCAATTCAATAACTAGCCTTTAATTCATGAGAATTGCACTGCAATCTCATAAGCTAGCATTCACTTATGATAATTACACTATGTAATTATTCTTTTCCTTTTATACATGTGATTGCCCACTATTAAATTATCTCACAGATATTGCTTCTGATAGTTTTGTCCTATACTTTTGACATTTTGTAATCATAATTTCCTTGCACAGGACATGTACTACTGTTTCATGGACATTTCGGGGGTTTTATGAGAAGGTAATTCAAAATGATAGATTGTGCATGTATTCCATTTTTTCTTTTATTTACTGATCTTATATCGTTTATTTCTTATGTTTGTGCTTCATATCCTTCACATAATAGCTTTTATTTGTTATATTTGTGCTTATGTGTTTTTGTTTTATGAATTTGAGAAATTATACATACATGTGCATAATATGTGTGTGCATGTGTTAGCTTGTATATGAAACTTCCACCAAACTTAAGATTATGGAATAGCTCCTCAAATAGCCGCATGTTGGACTTCTTATTCCAGCTACATCTTTTTCAGCTCATTACTTCTATCGAGGACACCCCTTAGGCCCCAATTTTCTCAACTCTTTGATTTTTTTGCACTTTTACTAACTATGCATCCAATGCAGATTCTTTTCTATATATGAATTAAGCTCAGGTTAGGTACTTCGGACATAGTTGGTTTCTATCCAAAAAAATAGCTTGCACTAACACTTAAAGCAGTTCTATATGAAATTTCAGCACTTACTTCTCCTCAAAGTTCTAGAATAAGAGATGATTTATGTGAAACTCATGTAAATTTAAAGTTTTTTCTGAAGGCATCGGTGCCACCAATATTTATTGGACTAAGTTCCATTGGAAGGCAAGTATCTTACTTTCTAAGTGTTTTCTACAAACTTGTCAAGTTTAATTAAAATGGCTTTTCTGAGTTTTTAAGGTCTAAAATTTAACTACTTTATCTAACACTTTTTGCACTACTGAAATCCTGGTGTCATGTTATGCATGCTTTTGCATGGAATGATTATCAAGGCATTGCATAAGACATTGAGTTTTAATATATTTCGGGAATAACATATAGAACTAGGAAAAAAGGTATTTGTGTGGCAAATGTTTAGGCATCTCTTTTATGTTACCATTAGGTTTGTATATGGGAAGCCAGATGTCCCAAAAGCCTGTATACTTTTACATATTTGAGGAAATATACTGACTTTCAAAAACAGTTTGGCTGCCGTATGATTTTCAATTTGTGTCTTGTGTTGATTTTTCTTCTTTGTTTTGCAGTCTGAATCGATGCAAGTGCAGCTTGGCTGAGATTGCAATTAAAGCAGTCCTTGCTGTTACAGGGATGTTGTCATGCTCCATTTTTGTTAGAAATTTGTTTAAAAAAAATAGATGGCTTAATTTAACTGCACTTTGTTTTATATATATATATATATTTTTGTGTTGACTATATTTGTAATGAATTCATTATAAATTATATATATATATAAATATTATTATTTTCATTTGTATCTATTCTATATGAATTTTATAATATAAGATTATTATTTATATTGTGTACAGGATGAAAATTTTAAAAAACAATAAAAGGAAAAAATTAAATTATGCAATAATTTAGTGACGGATTCGCAACAGCAACTGTCGCTACTGGGCAAACGCTAGAATTTGAGAAATAATTAGCGACCATATTAGTGACAAAATTATTCGTCGCTAAATTTTACAATAAATTTTTATAATAATGCAATAATTATAAAAATAATTAGCGACGGAACTTGTAGTCGCTAAATATTATTATTATAATTCGACGACTAATTAGGAATATAAATTAGCCACGAAATTTTTCGTTGCTAAATATGCGACTGATTTTAAATTCCGTCGCTAATATATTAGCGACTGGCCTATTAGCGAATGTTCATCGCGGGATTGCTAATTAACATTAGTGATAGAAAATAGGTAATTAGCAACGAAATTGTCCGTCGCTAATTTCCAATTTTTTTGTAGTAGAAGTCCTAGATATTATAAACACAGTGCAAAGGTAATCATGAAGGTGTTCATGATGTGAGATGTCTATTACATGCAAATGTGTTAATATCTAAATATCCCTAGTCATAGAATTAACAAGATAGGACATTGTTAATTCGGACAGTCTAGCACATGTTATGCTTCTTGAATGGTTCAAGCAGTGATTCTCATAACTGTGATTATAGAAGATAATCAAAGCTAACATATGGATGCTTGTTAGAAGAACAAGTTCATTGGAGACCTACATAGAGAATCCTCACATGGATATTAAATCTATGTCAGTGAGGAATCTCTTCATAACGGTTGTGCAAGTATCCTTAGACTTGAGATCACCAAAGTTATCTTAAGTAGCAAGTGGGAGTGAACATAGTTAGGAGATTGGGTATATCATGACCTACTTGAAGATAGTTGAGTGATTGACAAAGGATTCACCATCCCAAATTTAATAAGGGAAGTTATCTCGCATGATTCTATATATTACCTTGTTCAGAGAATCTCTAGCCAGAGCAAAATGCCAAGATGGATAGAGATCCATGGAGGGTATTTTGGGAACAATGGTTAAATTAATAGAACATACATAATTAGATTTATATGAGTTGATAGAAATCCATACTCAGAATCTAAATGAGATAAGAGTGGTGAAAGGAGTAATTGCACGGTAACTGTTTCTATGGAAGGGTATAGTCAAACCACATGACTTTCCTGACATTTGGGTAGTCATGATGCCTAGCTAGAGGCCAATCATGACTTGTATAAGGATGTATCAAAAATATCAATGAGGATTGATAAAATGATTTAAAGGAGTTTAAAATGGTAAAATGAAAAGGATAATAATATTTGATATTATTATGAGGGTAGAGAAGTGAATAAGATAATAACTAATTAAAGAGTTTAATTAATTATGATCAAGTAAAATTGTCCGCAGAACTTTTGAGAAATATTCTGTAAATTGGACCTAATTGAAATAATGTATTTCATGATTAATTATTATTGTCTTATAAGTGTTATAGGACTACTATAAGTGTTATTGGACTGATATAATAATTAATAAGTCCATTGGAGGAGTTATAAAGGGGCCAGAGGAATGGAGCTGGTGTGGAAGCCCTTCTGTAGAGGGCCATATGCCAACTCCATACAGAAGGCCTCAATGGCATATTTCTTAGAGCAAATTAATTTATATATGTTACATAAGTGTTATGGAACTTACATATTTAATTTGATTGGATTTGAAATCCATTTGTGTATTTAAATCCAATTAGTTTTACAAAGGGCCTAGTTTTTGGGTTTTGTGCATAGTTTTTTATGAAAAGGTTTAATTTGGATTTAATTAAGCCTAAATGATTATAATTATTTCCAGAGGCCCAATTAATAATTCTCTAGAAATTTTAAAGAACCCAATCTAATTAGAAGTTGGAATTTTAACCTGACAATAAAAGTCCAATTAATGAGGAATTAGGGTTAAGTGATTAAACACATAAGAAAGTCTTATTCTTCTATTCTCTCTCTCCCTTTTGCGTCACTCCCCTACTAGCTCTAGGGTTTTTTGGCCACTCCTATTTACACACCAATTGTTGGTTCAATTTATCCTTCTCTAGTGTGGATTACTCATTGGAGGTGTTCGATTTTGGACTCTGTGGTTTGCGATAACCAGGTGCGAAGTAAAATCAACTGTTCAAAATTTTTGTATATTCATGGCAAGATCAGTAATATTGGTTAAAAATTTTAAAATTCTGCTCATGTATGCGATGCATGTATCTGATAAATTCCAACATTTGTGTTCATAATGGAAAGAGGAGCAGTTAGTTGGAAGAGTTCCAAACAAGAAACAACTGTTGATTTCATGATAGAAGCTGAGTACATTGATGATTTGGAAGCAGCCAAAGAAGTAGTCTGGATCAAAAAGTTCATATCTGAACTAGGAGTGGTGCCTAGCATTGTTGATCCAATTCCTTTATATTGTGACAACAATGGAGCCATTGTGCAGGCAAAGGAACCACAGTCTCATCAGCGATCCAAGCATGTTCTCATATGTTACCATCTTATAAGGAAAATAGTAGCTAGAAATGATGTGAAATAGAAAGGGTCGCTACAGATGATAATGTGGTGGAGCCCCTCACAAAAGCACTTTCCCAAATAAAGCACGATCACCATATAAATAGCATGGGTCTGAGACATATGAGTGATTGGCTCTAGTGCAACTGGGAGATTGTTAGAAAGTAAGCCCTAGAGCCCATGTAAAATGGATGAAGTTCATATGTATGAATTTATATTTTTAATAAAAGGCATTATTCATTTATTAATGTTATGTTTAAATACATGAGTTTGTAAATCTTAGATTAATAAATGAAGTCCTTGATATTATAAACACGGTGCAAAGGCAATCATGAAAGTGTTCATGATATGAGGTGTCTATTGCATGCAAATGTGTTAATATCTAAATATCCCTAGTCATATAATTAACAAGATAGGACATTGTTAATTTTGACAGACTAGCACATGTTATGCTTCCTGAATGGTTCAAGCAGTGGTTCTCATAACTGTAATTTTCGTTGCTAAATTAAAATTTTCTTTGTAGTGTTTAGGGATGAAAAGTTATACTATACTTGAGCTATGTTCCCAACACCTGCTGTAGATTCTACTAAACTCTCAATGTAAACCTTGAATCTCGATTAGAAATTATAGTTTTATGTATACCACGTAATCATACAATCTCATTCACATACAATTCTGCAAGTTTATTCATAGAATAATATATTCGAACCAGTATAAGATGAGCTACTTTTGTTAACTTATCAACTATTACCCAGACTGCATCATATCTTCCCTGAGTAAGAGGTAAGCCGATAACAAAATCCATGGTAATGGCTTCCCACTTCCAATGTGGAACTGAAATGGGATTCAAAAGACCAGAAGGAAATTGATTTTCTGCTTTCACTTGCTAAAATGTTAAACATTTAGAAACAAATTCAACAATATCCTTTTTCATGGCAAGCCACCAGTAAAACTATACATCTTATTCCCACCTATATGCATAGTAAAAGCAGTATTATTCGCTTTATGCAATTGTACCCTTTTCACTTCTATGTCATCAGGAACACCCAACTTGTTATGGTAGCATACACCACCATCTTCTTTTACTGAAAAATCTAATTGATTTCTTTCACAAATTGCTTTCATAATCTGTTTCAACTTTTCATCAACCTTCTGAGCATTTATCACTGTATGCCTAGCCATAGGCCTAGCTTTAAGCTATGCTAATAATGCATCATCCGATGCAAATTTTCATCTGCACTGCTTTAACATCAATGATGCCATTGTCTTGCGACTCAAGGCATCAACAACCACATTTGCTTTTCCTAGAAGATAATCAACTATACAATCATAATCTTTGAATAATTCTAACCACCTTCTCTACCTTAAATTACGTTCTTTCTGAGTAAGCAAGTATTTGAGGCTTTTATGATCAGTATAAATTTTGCAATTTTCCCCATACAAGTAGTGAAGCCAAATCTTCAAAGCAAAAACCACAGTTGCCAATTCTAGATCATGAGTTGGGTAGTTCTGCTCATGCAGTTTCAACTTTCTAGATGCATAAGCTACAACTTTACCATTTTGCATTAATACACAATAGAAACAAAATTTAGAGGCATCATTGTAAATTGCAAACTCTTTCCCTAACATAGGTTAAGTTAACACTGGATCTTTAGTCAATATCTTCTTTAACCGATCAAAACTTGCTTGACAATGATCAGATCATTCAAATTTAATGATCTTCTTTAATAACTTCATGAGTGTTGAAACAATGATAGAAAAACCCTTCACAAAATGACAATAATAACCTACCAACCCGAGAAAACTTCTAACTTCATGCACATTCTTGGGTGGTTTCTAATTAACAATAGCTTCAATTTTATTTGGATCAACCTTAACACCTTCAGAAGACACAACATAACCTAGGAATTAAACTTCCTTTAGCCAAAAGTCACATTTACTCAACTTGGCATACAACTGATTTTCTTTCAAAGTTTACAACACAATCCTTAGATGTTCAGCATGCTCAGCTTCATTCCGGTAGTAAACCAGTATGTCATCAATAAACACTACAATAAATCGATCAAAGTAGGGTCTGAATACCCTATTCATAACATCCATAAATGCAACAGGTGCATGAGTCAACCCAAATGGCATAACTAAGAATTTATAATGTCCATAATGGGTTCTAAATGCTATCTTAGGAACATCCCCATCCTTAACTCTGAGCTGATAATAACCTGATCACAAATCTATCTTTGAAAACACACCAGTACCACTTAACTAACCAAACAGATCCTCAAATCGAGGTAAAGGATATTTGTTCTTCACACTCACTTTATTCAACTGTCTATAATCGTTGCACATCCTCATCGATCTATACTTCTTTTTAACAAGTAGGACTAGTGCACCCTATAACACCCTAATCCCCTAACCATGCATCAACATCAATCATCATCATCACCTAGCAAAGATAAGGCAAGGATAATAATAAATAGCACAGGCCATAACTATTACATGCCACAATAACTTAAAACCAACTTATAATTAAAAGGCCTAACATAATGCCAAAATACATCATGGAATCCTCAAGCAACTGCACCCAGTCATATCTTCTCTTCAAAGGATGACTAGCCACCAGCTATCGATCCACTAGAGCTTAACCAGTACCAACACGGATAACGAGCCCGTGCTAAGCTATAAAGCTTAGTGGGGAAACCAACACCAAGGATAAACTCTAAATAAAATATCATGAAATCACTACACCTTTTAAATTTAAGGAAAACATATAAGCCAATAATGTTAAACGATCTCACCCTTGCTATACCAAATGAATTTGCAATCCTAAACATGAAAATTATTCTTACAATCATCGAGACCTTATAGTAATTGATAGTACAGCTTTCATCGTAAGCATTTAATCACATTTATTATGCATGATATGACTTCAATGTTCACTCAAACCATAGGGGAATATACATATCATACATCATCTATAAGAGATATTTTAGGCTTCAATACTTCACTTATGTCATGCAATCTTAGCTATATAACACAAAGTAGAGAACTACATTTCATTTATACCATTCTAGCCAAAAAGGAATTCAATCAAGCAATATAGTAAGCCATTTATCATGTTCACATTACATAGGTGAAGCAATTGTTATATATATATATATATATATATATATATATATATCCTTATTTAATAGTACATTGATGAATCTTTTAACTTTTAATAGCCTGCCTAAGTGCTAGTTCAATGGGTGGATAATGGGAACAATGGATACCGATGGTATCAAACGATGGACCCAAAGTGCCGAACTATGGTTTTGTAAAGGAACAAAGCAATAGACCCAAATGGGGTCGGCAATGGTTCCAGTAAGAAACAAACGATATACCTAAATGGGGTCGAACGATG
The DNA here is from genome assembly GCA_037975025.1 of Excoecaria agallocha. Lineage (NCBI taxonomy): Eukaryota > Viridiplantae > Streptophyta > Magnoliopsida > Malpighiales > Euphorbiaceae > Excoecaria > Excoecaria agallocha. The sequence continues at coordinate 28,759,857 of CM075819.1, forward strand.
GTTCCATAAGGAACAAGACCCAAATGGGGTCAACTATGGTAGCTGCTGAATACCTCTAGGCATCCCTATCTAATCCACAACTGAACTAAGACCCACAGGCTTTATCACTTTAAGAACATCTTGAATTCATCATGTTCTTCCTTATTTAATATAATATTTTCTTAAATCATTTTCCACAAATGAACAATATCATTCATTTACATAGCAATACTTACTTAAAGCCCTAATATTCAAGAATGCATGTCACATGTTTATATACTTGAATAGCCATCGGATAACTTATATCTTACACTAGAATGCTTTAGCAAAATGGTAACTGAGTATTATGCAATACTAGATCAAAAAATGTTTTAAGAACCTAATGCAATACGCATCATTGAATATAAAATCATAAAGTAACAACATGATTTGAATTTCAAGGTTGACTATGGTAATACCTAATGATAGTTCATGAGAATGAAACCATACATATAGTCATACAAACCATGAGCACATAACTGTACGCGTAAAACATATTAAATAAAGAAGAACATACCTTAGTGGTTCCTCAATACATTCTCTCTTTATGTCATTATACTCAATTTAGTCATCGCACATTCATTTTATTCAATACATTATATACATGCATTCTATATCTCATAAGTAGCAAAAGTAATCAAATGTGAGATTAACGTTTACCTATGTCATTTATAATGTCTTAGTAAGACTTCACCATTCAATTATTTCATTTAGAAATCATATGGGTTATTAACCACCACTTAATTAACATAATCATCGTGTACATTACCTATGGTCCATTTAATTCTCTCCAATTATATTTTATAATACGAGATTCATGATTCATGAAGAATTTACAGCTTAAAGTGTGAAATAGAACCATTAAAATAAAACATACGGATGGCTGTGCCTAAGAAATAAGAGAAGATAAACACGGCCATGCAAGGAAAACAAAGGCCGACCGCATGGCCAAGCAGAAGGAGAAGTAAGCCATTAATGTGGCCATGCAAGGAAAACAAAGGCCAAACACATGGCCACGCAGAAGAAGAAATAAAGGACGAAGGCCATGCAGTACGTGGCCACGCAGGGAGAGGAATAAGCCATCACATGGCCGTGCATGGAGAACCAAAGTAACACGCTGCCGCATATAAAAATCCAAGAAAATTACATGGCCACACATGGACGACCAAAGGAGGCATACGACCATGCAAGGAAGAAACAAAAAGGAGGCACAACCATGCACTGAAGAAGTAAAAAAACATGGGTATGCATGGCCATGCAAGGAGAAGAGGAACAAGTCACGTGGCCACGCAAGGAACTTCGGCAACCATCGATAAAAACTCAGATTTTTCAGCTTGAAACACAAATCCCAGATCTCATCTTAAGCACTTAGTTTTAATTCATTATGAATTCGTCTAAATCTCTACTATTTAACCCTTAACTTCTACTAAGGGAACACATACAAGAACATAGGATGAAAATCATCAAGTAACCATCTACATAAAGTTCCCGTATCTCATATACTAGCTTCATTTCCTTAGAAAGTCCACTGATCTAGCTCTTTCTTCCTTCTCCTATCCTTGATCTATCTGCTTCTCTCCTTTCTCTTTACACAGAGGGATAACAACAGCATCTTGTATTCCCTCATAACCAAAAATCATAAAGGAAGAAGAGAAGAGGAAGAAGAGATCTTCAATTAAAGACATTACCTTTAATCTTCACTCACAAACCCTAGCTCCATTCTCTAACCCGTAACCAGCAGAGAGAGAGAGAGAGAGAGAGAGCTATCTCTCCCAAAATACCGATCCCCTCAATCTCCAATCCCCCTTGTTTCCTTCTCCAAGAAGCTATTAAGTGAGTTAGTGGGGTAAATATCTCATTGTGAATTTCCAAACTTGCCCTTATTCAATTTGACCCTATCAACTTATCTCTTTTAACATTAACACCCAAACTTCTAATTTACTTCAACTATATCCCTCTTTAATCTTAATTTTAACCGTACGAAATTACCAAAATACCCTTAATGGGTCTTAGCCTTAATAATGCAAAATAATTCAATATTTGCCTTAATTAACCATAATTCTCATCACTTTACTGTAATCCGGTTAGGGCCATGATTGGGTCCTTACAATTCTCTCCTCCTTAAAAGATTTTTATCCTCAAAATTCAAACATATCATCTTTATCTTTAATGTTATAAATTTTAAACTCAATCTTATCTACAAACATCTATAGCCATAACAAACTCATCTATCTCTATCATTAGTATCTGCCTCTGATTTTTAAATACTCCCATGCTCATTACATTTTTTATCAGTTTTCCCTTTTCAGCAAGTCCAGATATACGATGCAATGCTTTTCATGTGATATGGGATGTTATACAATGCATTAATGACTTCATGTATGCAATAGAATACCAATGGGTATTCACATAGACTGTACATGTCTTATCCTATCCTAATATAATGAAACATGCTCAATTGCCCAAGATAATTAGGAAAATCCTGACAATCATATATATAGAGCACATATATAGAGCATCCTAATAACCTTAACATCTCGTACGCTCAGTAATACCCGAACTCAATTATCTTTTTATCATGTAAACTTTTCCTCAAATATCTTAATAAGCAATCTAGACATACTTATAATCAACTCATGCTATACTTCAATCCTAGATCATCAAGGCTTTTATACACTTTCAATATTAGGGATTGAGAGATACCAATAATTCCTTAGATTTCATCTCACAATTCTTGAATTAACATCCTATTAATACTCCAATATTTATCAATCATAAGTTAATCATTCCTCGCAATCATTAAAATTTGCATCTCAATGACAATAACATCGAGTATGGCCATTTGGTCTAGACCAATATTATCTCAAATTCCAATAACCATTTCTAATGTCGTATTGCCCAAAAAAGACTAAACCAGGCTATGATACCACTAATTGTAACATCCTAATCCACTAACCATGCATAAAAATCAATCATCATCATCACCTAGCAAAGATAAGGTAAGGATAATAATAAACAACACAAGCCATAATTATTACATGCCATAATAACTTAAACCCAACTTATAATTAAAAGGCCTAACATAATGCCAAAATACATCATGGAATCCTCAAGCAACTGCACTCAGTTAGATCTTATCTTCAAAGGCTAACTAGCCAACAGCTATCGATCCACTAAAGCTTAACTAGTACCTACATGAATAATAAGCCCGTGCTAAGCTATAAAGCTTAGTGGGGAAACCAACTTCAAGGATAAACTCTAAATAAAATATCATGAAATCACTACACCCTTTAAATTTAAAGAAAACATATAAGCCAACAATGTTAAAAGATCTCACCCTTGCTATACCAAATGAATTTGTAATCCTAAACATGAACATTATTCTTACAATCATTGAGACCTCATAGTAATTGATAGTACAGCTTTCATCGTAAGCATTTAATCACATTTATTATGCATGATATGCCTTCAATGTTCACTCAAAGCATAGGGGAGTATACATATCATACATCGTCTATAAGAGATATTTTAGGCGTCAATACTTCACTTTTGTCATGCAATCTTCGCTATATAATACAGAGTAGAGAACTATATTTCATTTATGTCATTTTAGCCAGAAAGGAATTCAGTCAAGCAATATAGTAAGCCATTTATCATGTTCACATTACATAGGTGAAGCAATTGCTATATATATATATGTGTGTGTGTGTGTGTGTGTGTACATATATCCATATTTAATAGTACATTGCTGAATCTTTTAACTTTTAATAGCCTGCCTAAGTGTTAGTTCAAAGGGTGGATAACAAGAACAATGGATACCGAAGGTATCAAACAATGGACCCAAAGGGTCTAACTATTGTTCCATAAAGGAACAAAGCAATAGACCCAAACAAGGTCGGCAATGGTTCTAGTAAGGAACAAACAATAGACTGAAATGGGGTCGAACGATGGTTCCATAAGGAACAAGATCCAAATGGGGTCAACTATGGTAGCTACTTAATCCCTCTAGGCATGCTTATCTAATTCACAACTAAACTAAGAGCCGCAAGCTTTATCACTTTAAGAACATCCTGAATTCATCATATTCTTCCTTATTTAATATAACATTTTCTAAAATCACTTTCCATAAATGAACACATATCATTCATTTACATAGCAATACTAGCTTAAAGCCCTAGAATGCATATTACATGTTTATATACTTGCATAGCCATCGGATAACTTATATCTTACCCTATAATGCTTTAGCATAATGGTAACTGAGTATTATGCAATAATAGATCAAAACAATGTTTTAAGAACCTAATGCAATACGCATCATTGAATATAAGATCATGAAGTAACAACATGATTCGAATTTCAAGGTTAACTTTGGTAATACCTGATGATAGTTCATGAGAATGAAACCATACATATAGTCATACAAACCATGAGCACATGACTCCACACTTAAAACATATTAAATAAAGAAGAACGTACCTGAGTGGTTCCTCAATACCATCTCTCTTTACTTCATTATACTCAATTTAGTCATCGCACATTCATTTTATTCAATACATTATATACATGCATTCTATGTCTCACAAGTAGCGAAAGTAATCAAATGTGAGATTAACATTTAGCTATGTCATTTTTAAAGTCTTTGTAATACTTCACCGTTCAATTATTTCATTTAGAAATCAAATGGCTTATTAATCACCACTTAATTAACATAATCATCGTTTGTATTACTTATGGTCCATTTAATTCTCTCCAATTATATTTTATAATACGAAATTCATGGTTCATGTAGAATTTACAACTTAGAGTGTGAAATAGAACCATTAAAAGAAAACATATGAGTTTTCGTGCCCAAGAAAAAAGAGAAGGTATACACGGCCACAAAAGGAATACAAAGGCCAAATGCTTGGCCAAGCAGAAGGAGAAGTAAGCCATTCACATGGCCACACAAGGAAAATAAAGGCCAAACACACGGCCATGCAGAAGAAGAAATCAAGGAGGAAGGCCATGCAGTGCGATGCCACGTAGGGAGAGGATTAAGCCATCACATGGCCATGCATGGAGAACCGATGGGAACATGCTGCCACGCATAGAAATCCAAGAAAATCATGTGGCCATGCATGGACAACCAAAGGAGGCACACGGTCACGCAAGGAAGAAACAAATAGGAGGCACAACCACGCATTGAAGAATCAATAAAACATGGGTATGCATAGCCATGCAAGGAGAAGAGGAACAAGTCACATGGCCACGTAAGGGACTTCGACAGCCATCGATAAAAACCCAAAATTTTCAGCTTGAAACACAAATCCCAGATCTCACCTTAAGCACTTAGTTTTAATTCATTGTGAATTCGTCTAAATCTTTACTATTTAACCCTTAACTTCTACTAAGGGAACATATACAAGAACATAGGAAGAAAATCATCAAGTAACCATCTATATAAAGTTCCCGTACCTCATATACTAGCTTCATTTCCTTAGGAAGTCCACTGATCTAGCTCTTTCTCCCTTCTTCTATCCTTGATCTATCTGTTTCTCTCCTTTCTCCTTACACACAGGGATAATAAAAGGGTCTTGTAATCCCTCATAACCAAAATTCATAAATGAAGAAAAGAAGAGGAAGAAGAGTTCTTCAATTGCAGACATTACCTTTAATCTTCACTCACAAACCCTAGCTCCATTCTCCCACCCATAGCCAGCAGAGAGAGAGAGAGAGAGAGTTGTCTCCCCCAAAATGCCGATCCCTTCAATCTCCAATCTCCTTTGTTTCCTTCTCCAATAAGCTATTGAGTGAGTTAGTGGGGTAAATATCTCGTTGTGGATTTCCAAACTTGCCCTTATTCAATTTGACTCCGTCAACTTATCTCTTTTAACATTAACACCAAACTTCTAATTTACTTCAACTATATCCCTCTTTAATCTTAATTTTCACCATACTCAATTTACATACATGCTAAAATTACCAAAATACCCTTAACGGGTCTTAACCTTAACAATGCAAAATAATTCAATATTTGCCTTAATTAACTATAATTCTCATTACTTTACTGTAATCAAGTTAGGGCCATGATTGGGTCCTTACACACCCCAAGGTGACACATTAGGTCTGATGAAACCTTTCTCTAACAACTCTTGTAATTGAACCTTTAGTTCTTTTAATTCTGATGGAGCCATTCTATATGGTGCCCTAAAGATCAAGGATGTACCAGGTAATAAATCAATTGACAACTCAACATCTCTTTCTGGTGGAAGGCCAGGCAATTCCTTAAGAAACACTTCTGGAAATTCCCTCACAACAAGTGTATTCTCAAGCTTCACTGTATCTCTTTTTGAATCAAGGACTAAAGCTAAAAATTCTTTACATCCTTGTCTAAGACAATGCCTAGCTTGCATTGTTGATATAACATTAGTCAGTAGCCTTGAGCAACTGCGTTCTACAACCACTTTTTTTCTTTTACCATCCTTTAGAGTTACTGTTTTCATTTTACAATTCACCACTGCATGATGTTTGGAAAGCCAATCCATTCCTAGAATTGTATCAAACTCATAAAAATGCAACACAATCAAGTCTGCTAGAAACTCTCTCCCCTGAACTACTATAGGATATTCTTTACATACCTTATTGTCAAGTACTCTATGTCCTAATGGACTAGACACATATATATATATCTAAATCTAACTATTTTATTTTAGACATATCTCTACCCAAAACCCCAATACAAATATAAGAATGAGTAGAACTAGGATCAATAAGTACATGTATGTCACAGTTATGAAGAGAAAAAGTACCAGCTATGACTTCTGGAGCATTATGTTCCTCTCAAGCTTTCATTGCATAAGTCCGAATAGAAACCATCAAAGCAAAAGGTTTATAAAATTTTTCATACACATTCTAATAGTGGGATCTATGATTACTTGATCCACCCTGGCCTCTACCTCTACCTCTACTAGATGAAGGCGCATTGGAAGCTCCTCAACTACCTTGTAGCCAAAAATATTGGTCCCATCCCAAAAGACAATTAGCCAAAAAATGATAGGAGCTACCACATCTAAAGCATTCACCCACCAACTTTCTATAGTTACCCCAATGATGTTTAGAACAATGAGGGCATTCAGGTGTTTGACCCCTACTCTATCTTCCTGAAACTTCTTTCTCACATTTAAACTTGGCTGAAGATTCTTATTTCTTTCCTTTGTTAGCAGAGCTAAAAATAGACTCAACATGTTGATCTCCTTGACCTCCTCTAAATCTCTTCCTAGTGGAAGATCCTCCTCTAAAACCACTTCTTTTTTGTTTCCTTTCTCTTCTAAAAACTTATGTCAGTATCTCTTTAGGAACATACTTGCACAAGTGGCTAAATTATTTTTCATATTCAGCCACAAATAGAGTTCTTTGTCTCACATTCAAAAACTTATTCAGTTTCTCCTCCCTGTAAGCCTCAATAACATATTTCTTTCTAAACTCCTCTTCAAAGAATTCCTAAGTAAGTGGGTCTGGTAATAGAGGTTGTCTTAATACCAGCTTCCACCAATCAAAAGCCATGCCTCGAAGTAAGGATACAACATAAGATACTTTGTGATTAGTAGGACAATTAATTTCATCAAAGATCCTCCCCAACTTTTGTAACCAAAACTCAAAATTTTTCTAAATTAGTGCCTATTAATTCTTGTGCCCCATGATTCCTAATCTCAGATATTGGAGCATTGGGCATCATCATTCTTTGCAGGATTTGAGCCATATCTTGAAAAATTTTTAAACTGGCTTCTCCAAGAACAGCAGCAAGAATTTCATTTTGAAAAGAAGATGAAGTCACTGGATTAGAAGGATTTGATCTAACCAGCAAATTACTTTCATTCGATTCTTCTATAGAATCCCTAGATGATGCTCCATCTTTAATCTATAAGGAAACAGGAACTTCTGCATTAGGCTAACATGACACTATCTCATGCCACAGAATCCTATATTCAATTTTGCCTAAAAAAGACTAAACCTAGGCTCTGATACCAATTCTGAAACACCCTATCCTAATGCCTTTATCATGTATCATAATACCTTTCAGTCTTATTACAGCAGGTTATTATCCCAATTAAATCATCATTAATCATATCAAATGGTTTATTTAATTAGGAAACCTATACATCAATAAGGTATTCATACATATTCCATCCCTTTAACAAAATATGCATAATGACTTATTTACAACCTACTCACCATATTCAAGTTAGCTACAACTATCTTAATCTTTTCATTGTCATGCATAGCATTCAACAATTTATCTAGCATATATATATATATATATATATATATATATATATGTACAAACATTCTAGCTTCAATAGGCATGCATATACTAGCATCCGTTTGATGAGTTTGTTACATCATCTACTTATTTGACATAAATATATTAATTAGCTTTTATACATATTAAACATGTGAAAGGAACTTGTGCAAATTTGACAAAAATAACCCTACATCAACTTCTTTGAACTGTTGGTAGACTGTCCTGATACAGAGTTTGTTCCTATGCAAAAGCTTTAACTAATGAACCTATATTGATAAAATAACTCGTGCTAAGCTATAAAGCTTAGTGGGGATTTTAATTATGCAAGACAACCACTCACAATGGTCGTCTAAAACATATAACATATGAAAATTGAAAATAATAAAATAATGTAATTGAAATAAGTATATATATAACAGAATATAACATGATAAATAATAATGTAGTTATATATTTATTTCAACGTGCTTGAATTTAAAAATATCATAAAAGAATTAGTTCATAACATATATCAGCATAACATGTGCAATAAAAATCATAGTGTAACATATTATTTCATACATCATATGCTTTATTTGTACTGAAATTAACTGTAATGCATTTACACTATATTTTAGTCTGCTTAAGTTCTAAAGATAAATAACGGGAAACAGGGGATACCTGAGGGTATCAAAATAGGGGTATCCGAGAATATCAAAACATGGACACAAACAGGATCAACAGAATAGGGGATCGGTCAAGCTAACCAAAACAGGGTAAGCTAACAACCTAACCAGGGTTGTTCAGGATCCAAACGGGATCAATAGCAATATAGAATGAAATGGGGTCAACAAGGGCAGCTGCAATATCCTATAGGCACCTATCTATCCACAGTTGAACTCTAATAGTAGGCAATTTAGTTTTCAAGTACTTTAATTTAAGACACTTGCTCATGTCATACACTTTGCACAAGTATGTGATCATACCTTAATACACAATTCTCCAGTGTATAATCATTTATCTCATGTATTCTTATAGTAACACAAATATTTGTATTTGATTAAACATATCATCATGATCATATACTTAAGTATGTTATCATCAGACATCACTTGTGTTCATAGCAGTGTTAGGCATCTCTTTATTTCAAAAGGATCTAACATATAGCCTTTCATGTTCTTTTAACTTATTTTCAATAACTTTCTCAAGTGTGCATATCATGCATTTTCAATCAAGTAGTGGAACATACCTATTTGATTGCTCATCATAACATATGCTTCACATATGAAACTATATAACATGACATATCATTCAATTGCATTTTATCATGTAATTCATTGAATTATTTGATCATAATTTAACTATACATAGTCTATAAAGATGTTAAGATGGTATAGTAGGTTCTCACATGCAAAAGCAAGGCAATAAATAAGAGTGCATGCTAAATGAGAAAGTCGTGAACACGACGATGGTCACGAATGCGATCGAGGCTAATATAACAGTCCACATAGTGTATTGTTGTGAGCACGACTAAAGTCACGGATGTGATAGAAGCAAATGTACAGTCCACATATAGGGTATTGTCGTGAGTGTGACAGACGTCAATTTATACAATTCCAATATACTTACACCAACATAACTCTTATAAGGATTCCCTTTTTGCCAATATAGCTTACACTAGCTTAACATTATTATATGCTACAAGTGCTTATGAACTTTTGCATGATCAATCTTCCCTTAGAGCAATCATTGTCAACAATATTAAACTATTAAGGGAGTAATCCCTCTAAAACTCTAGGTTATTTATCCCTTTGGCCATACATCAAAGTCTCTAAATTCTAATCTAAGAATTTAATTTTCATGCAAAGGAAAACTTGAAGATTCACATAAGCACAACATCACACAATCCCATACCTTGGCCGAAGTTTCCACCTAGCTCACTCTTGTACTTTTCCTTTTCCTTTGCTCCTTACTCCTTCTTCTTATTGTTAATCAACAATTCATTCATTTATCATATTTCCAGTATTTAACTCAATCCATCATTAACCAACTAAGAAGAAGATGAAGAAGAAGAGATGAACACCAAAATAGTATGCTTACCTTAATGTTTAACACTAATTATCTTGATCAATTTCCACATGCAAAGAGTTCTTCAAGAACACTTAAATATGCCTTAAGAGGCCAAAGCAATTAAAGAGAGAAAAGAAAAACCAAAATTTGGAATTTCTTACTCAAAAATCTGGCCCTCCATACATTCTCTCTCCTAACATGAATTGTCTTTTATAATGGAAATGGTAAATTCTCTTTTAAACCCTTCCATTTATTGCATGTCCCAATAAAACCCCATCATTTCTTGCATGTTATGAATTGACCTATCCATTTTTTCCTTCTCTTAAATAAACCTCTCAAATCTTTCTTTTATTCACATTTGCCCTTTAAATTGCCATATTTATAAATTAACCCCTAAATTTATACTTAATGTCTCAATTACACCCTTGAACATTATTAAACCTAAAAAATAATTTAAATTTCTTTATACCATTAATATAATATAATTAATTCATCTCTTGTCCCATACCTTATGTGAAATTCACATTTATAATTTAATCTTAATCAAATAAAATCCTACAAAGAACATGCAAATTTCAATTAGGGTCATGTTAGGGGCCTGGCAAATTCTTATAACCCTCAATAGAGAAATCACCTTAGATTTTTGTGGTCCAACAATTCATCATAACTTAACCCCCAAATAACCTTATGCTTATACCATAAAACCCACTCGAATTTCTTATGAAGTCACCCTTTAATCCTTCACAACCCAAATCACATCTTCAAACCCTTATATAAAAACTCATCAACCAATAAATCATTGCTAATAAACATAATGAGGAGCAGTTTAAGTAAATTAATGCAAAGCTTGAGAAACTTTCTACTTATAATAGGATTCATTAAACCCAAGTTGCCTAACAAGCTTCTTCAAGTTTTCAACCAATAGAAAAGCTACCTAGCCAACTCGAGTTCCCATATAAAGAGAATTGCCAAGCAATAACCTTGAAGAGTGGTAAGAAAGTTAAAAATAATGTGATGAAAAGTAAGAAAATAGGTAATCAAGATAATGAGTTAAGTGGTAAGTCTAATGAGGTTAATAAGCATGTTATTGATAATAGTAGTAATAATGTTGCGAAGTCTAATAACGATAACAAGAAAAAGACCATTGTAATTAAAATGATGAACCTAAAATGGATCTTAAGGCTTTGTCTTTTCTTCAAAGGTTCATAAGGCATAATTTGGATAAGCAATTTGGCAATTTTCTAAATTATCTTAAGGATTTTACTATTATAAATTCCATTTATGGATGTTATAAGATATATGCCATCATGGGGTATGTTTTTAAAAGATATTACTATACATAAGAGTAAATTAGAGGATTATGGCTTAGTTTCTTTAGTGTAAGAGTCTAAGCCTAAGTACTTTAGGTCTCCACCAAACTGAAAAGATCCTAGTTGTTTTATGGTTCCTTGTGTTATTTGTGGTTTTTCCTTTGATAAAGATCCTTGTGATGTAGGTGCTAGTGTGAGTCTTATGCCCTATTCTATTTACATGCATTTAGATCTAGATGACCTTAACCGTATAATGTGTTTTTGTCTATGGCTAACAAATTTATTACCCATCCTCTTGGAATTCTTAAGAATATGCCCATAAAGGTAAGTAAATGATAACTCTGATTTAGTGTTTGATTGTAGTGTACTTTTATCCATATTTATGTCTCATTTTGCATGTTTTTCATTTTTTAGGTGTTAAATTTCTCTTTATGTGCCAAATAGGATAATATTAAGATTTATGAAGTTTTGGTGTGTTTAGTGGTGTAATTTTGACTTTTGTATAGAAAATTGACTTGTAGACAGTAGAGACAAAAGTGTTTTAGTTTCATGCCTTGTAAAATTGTCAATTCACACCATTTCACTAAGGTGTATAGCTAAGACCATTTGTCTTCACCATGTGAAATGCAAAATTCAAAGGTGTTCAGTCCAAAGGGTATGCATAGTTGAGACCAAAATATCTTAGCCATGTGATGATGCTACAATATTTTTTTAACCAATTGCACATGTCTGAGACTAAAGTGTCTCCACAGTGTGCCTCTACAAATAGTATGAAAGATGAGTTCTATTTGGAGTTCAAGATAGGTTTTTAAGTTTTTCATATTTTTTTAGTTCTAATATGCAATTCTTCATTGTAGTTGGAGATTTTTAGGGTTTTATACTTAGTTTTATTTGTAGAAATCACATTTTTACTATAGTTTATACTTAAAACATAAAAATACTACGATATAATTTAGTTTAAAGTGTAAAGGTTTAGTTTTTAGTCAAGTTTAACTAGAAGAGGAAGAGGAAAAGTAGCTTCAACTTCAAATCTACTCTTTAAATGGATTTAAGAGTTTCTTTTTCCTCTTTCCTTGCTTTTTACATTATGTATAGTAAGTAGTCTCTTTATTGGTTAGGGATATTTGAATCCCCACACCCATGTATGACTATAAACTCATTTGCTTAAATACATTTACATATGTTTCTTTTCCCTTGTACTTATCTTGATATAACTGTTATTCAAGTATTTATGCTATTAATCTTACTCAAGTTGGTGGATTTATGCTTGTTTAAAATATATATCATAGATGTTCTATTTTTACACACATGTTCTTTATTTTTTTTATGGTGATTCATGAATAGTGGCTATTAGATCTAGGGTTTATGTGTTGTAGATCTGAAAATAAAGAGGAAAATGAATGGGTACTAGATTGGTTGGCTCTGGAATGGGAAACTAATTGGTATCTAAGTCTTGAGACCCATGCTTATGCTAGCTCTTCGGTTGGCTCTGAAATGGAAAATTGAGTAGTTAGAGTAGTTGGCCCAAAATGGAAAACTAGGGGTTTAAATGGGTTGTCCATATCTAAAGTATATAATTTTATGCTACAATGGATCTTACATCGGGTATGGGGAGGATTTGATTTCCAAGCAACACTTTTAGTTATTATTAATCCCAAGTTATTTATATTCTATTTTTACTACACTTTGTTAAATTATATTTAGTGTCAGTTTAATTTAATTTTTAATTGTTAAAAATTGGTAGACATAGCTCACACCAATATACACCCGAGATATTCTTTAACACATAATTTTAATTAATCAAGTAACTTTGTGTAAGGCCATTTCCCTTAGGTTTAATATTCATTGGGTCTTTATTGTACTCCACTATATTACTTGTCGATCTAGTACACTTGTTAGACCAAACTAAACAAGTTTTTGGTGTCTTTACTGGGGAAATTGGCATACTTATTTTCATATTTGATTGGTTAGTTTATCTGTTTATTTTTTTTACTTACTTTTGTTTGCTTATTATTTTCAAGTGATTCTGGTGTATGAACAAATTGCACCTACAACATCATTTAGCACTATTTAACTCTAAAATTGAGAGGACTTTGCATCGAAGAAGGAGACAAAATCAAACTGATAACATGAGTGACCCACTAAATCAGAATGTTCCTCTTGAGGATGAGAAAAGAGAAGGGCAACAATAGGAGAGAAATCAAGATTGTAATGGCCAAGGACCATTCAATATTATGCCACTCCACAGTGGAATAAGTATCATAAGAAGGTAGCGTTACCTTAACAAAAATACTTTAAGCTAAAACAAACAACAATCAACATGGTTCAAAGGAACTAATTTTTAAGATTAGAGATTGAGGACCTAGTGCAACACTTAGATATCTTTTAGAGATAAGTGACTCGATCCAAATAAAAGGGGTGTTAATGGATACAATACAGCTAAAGCTTTTTCCCTTCACACTCATAGGGAAAGTAAGAGAGTTGTTATCTATGCTTTTGAGTCAATCTATCCATTCATGGGAGCAAATGCAAGAAAAGTTTTTCATTAGATTTTTCCCACCCACAAAGACAGCTAGTATAAAGAATAACGTAAAAAATTTCGAGCAGTTGAGTGAAGAATCCTTCCATAAAGCTTGGGAATGATTTAGGATATTGTTGAAAAGCTGTCCATACCATGAGATAGAAATGCATCAATTGATCTCAATATTTTATGCAACATGTAATCCAATCACAAGATCTTTATTGGATGCAGCATTCGAAGGGAGCTTCATGAACAAAATACTGGAAGAGGTATTTTTGTTCCTTGATGAGATGGTAATAAATGAAGCTCAATAGGCCAACTCAAGAGCATTGACCAAGAGACAAGGAGTTCACAGTATAGAGAAAGTTATATTATTGAAAGCTCAAATGGATCTATTGAAGAAAGAACATAATAGGCTGAGAGTTAAAAATGTTTTAGTGATTATCCAAGATGAGAGTTCATTTGAAAGAGGTAACTTGGGATGTGATTCAAAAGTAATTGAACCTTACACTCAAGGAATAGAATAAGTGAATGCATTGCATGATTACAAGAAGAATGAACCATTTAGTAACCATTACAATTCTAGGTAGAGAACTACCCCAATTTTTCATAGAAAGATGGCAGCCAAGCTTCTTCCTCAAAAACTAAACCAAAAACCTCATTCAATGCATCCACACAAGCTTAAGGTTACCACAACCACACTTATCATCAATAATACCAACCTTCAATAATGAACACTCATTTCCAAGCACCATACACAGTACCTCAAGCCCACCAAATACATTCCAACCTCCTGGTTTCTAGCCTAGACAAGCCTTACTGTAAGAAAATAAATTGAACTTTGAGAAGATATTTGAGCTTCATATGAAACACCCTACATCTAAAGCCTTTATCATTCATTATACTATATATTTAAGTCATGTTATATTAGGTTATTAACCAAATTAAAATCTACATACATTCATATCACCTTATGCATCCAATCAATCAACATGTATATATTAGTTAGGTGCTTCTCACATCTTTCATGTACTTTGATTTCATATGCACAATGACTCGTTATGCAACCCATTATAATAATCATGTTAGATTTAACTATTTTAGTGTATTTACTATCATGCATAGAATTCAGCAATCCAACACATATGAATATAAGCATTCTGGCTACTAAATGCATGCATATACTAACATTTTCACTATGAGCTTATTACAACATTATCTTCCATATGATATACATATATTATATAACCTTTCATACATATTAAACATGTTAAGAAACTTGTACAAAATTAATTAAAATCCCTACATCAACTTCTATAGATTGGTGCTGGCTTGTCTTATGTAGAGAATGTTCCTGTGCAAAAGCCTTGACTACAAAACCTACACAGATCAAATAACTCGTGCTAAGCTATACAACTTAGAAAGGATAATAAATATAAAAGACAACCACTCACAATGATTGTCAGATTCATTAAATCATACATAATTTAAAAACATTTAAAGTAACATATAAACTATAAGCACATGATAAAAACATAATGATTTTGATCAATAATGTATTCCTATATTCAAATTAGTCTCCATAAATTCCAACACTTCATAAAATGCTCTGTACATATAAAAATAAGCAAAATAATATAATACATGCATTAGGAAAACTCAATTAATCATGATATTCCATAAATCATATGCCTTGTTATACTACAACTGACTATGATGTATTTATATTGTAACTTAGCTTGCTTAAGTTCTGAAGGTGGATAACAGGAACAGTGGATACCCGATGGTATCAAAATGGTGGATATCTGAGGATATCAAAATTATAGATCTAAATGGGGTCCACTGTATGGTGGACCGGTCAAATGGACCCAAATGGGATCAATTAACAGCCCAAATGGCTGTTCATGATCCAACAGGATCAACTGTACTTTAGACCTAAACAGGTCGATGGTGGCAGTTGCAATATCCCTATAGGTACCTATCTATCCATAATTGAGCTCTAATTATAGGCTGTACTCTATTTAAATCACTTTTCATATATCATGCTTGCATTTAACTAATCAATTTGCACATGTACATTTCTAGGATAGACATATTATTGCCATTGCATAATTATATATGCAAATTCATATAATGCTTCACATACTTTTTGATCATGCTATCATCAGATATCACATATTAGCATGATCATATTATGACAATCACATAATGTATCATACTTGTTTAAGTGCTCATCATAAAACATGCCTTATTAAAAGAACTTTGCATTATAGCACATCATATTGATGAGATTATGTAAAATGATTCATAATCACAAGTATGTATATATATACACATGTATTCATATAGGCATATAACAATACAAGTACTAACCATTGAGCATATGTCATCATAATATGTACTTTAGCATGTTATCAATAAGGCACTACATATGAACATGACATACTAATGCATTTCTTTATTTCATAGTAGAAGTGCATGTTGAAATACACATTTAATCTTGATAGAAATACATATATGTAAATAATTTTTCATATAACAAACAAATATTTAAGTTCAATCACCTATGCATATTTGATATAATTGTTAGTGTAAGCCCTAGCCCCAATGTATTGTTATAAAACACTTAAGTTAATAAATGAGGTATTTGTTTTATCTATTGTATTTCTATGCATATCAATTGATAGAACATCCAACAATGTTGTTTCGGTTTAAGTTATCATGTGTGAGGCACATGGTTGTAAGAAATTGAAACAAATGAGACTTCATTCTAAATATCCTTATTCAGTCATTGTTATGGGAATAACAAATGAATAAAGACTAGTATGCTCTCTCTGATAATTTGAGTTATGTCTTACAGATCATAAGGACTGGAGTGTCAATCAGAGATCATAGATACATGTTTAGAACATGGTATCTGGATTCGATCCGTTCATGAGAACACTACATGGTATAAGTCATAAGTGTTTCTCATGTGCAAGTTTTGCATCGGAGTTCTTAGACCTAAAATCTCTATTAAACTCTTTATGAATTACTGTGTACTTTGACATACACCAAACGTGCTCGTAATAGGGTGACAAGTATGGGTATGCTTGGGTATGCACTGATCCATGTTAGAGTGAGTGAGAGAAGTGAAGGGATTACCCTTCTCGATAAGAGAGAAAATATCACCTGCCACTTGATTAGTGAACTGAGAAGTGTATGGCCATACTGAGATGAAATAATGAATAATCATTATTTATCTGAGAGTTCAGTGTCACTAGAATATCAAGAAAGGAATTAGTATATATAAGGATAACTGATTTCATGCCTCATATAAATTCTGATATTTAAGGGTAAGGGACTATGCAAAATTACATTAGGTCACTAAATGCCATTTGCATTTTCATTTAATTTGGAATGCTATAATATCTTGCTAGAGAATATATATAGCCTTTGAATTAATTTATTAATTCATTACCAATATTAAATGGACCTATAGGATCGCACACAAAGCATTGAATTTAAAATATTTAAAAGTATATTGGGAATTAATTTGGGCTTTTATTTAAAGTCAAATTAATGTATACAATGGAAAAATAGATTTTTGCCTTAAACAGCTTGTTGTTTTAGGCTAATTTGTTAAACAAATTTTTTTCTTAAAATAGCTTGCTGTTTTAGGCAAATTTGTTAAGCTGTTATTTTGCCTAAAATAGCTAGCATTTTTAGGCAAATTTGTTTAGCTCCGATCTAGCTATTTTAGACAAATCTATCAAACAAGATTTTTACCTTAAATAGCTAGCTGTTTAAGGCAAATCTATTAAACTATTATTTTTCCTTAAATAGCTAGCTATTTAAGGCAAATCTATTAACAGTTGTTACACAAGAGAAATTTATTGGCATGTGCTAGTTTTAATTTCAATTAATTAATTATCTATGCATAATTAATTTAATTGGCCATTAAATCCTAAATTGTATTTAATCAAAATATAATACTCGAGAGAGAATTAATGTGGCCAAAATTCAAGCTAAATCAATTAACGCCATTTAAATTTGAAATATAATAGAGTTTGAATTAATTTAAATCACTTAATTAGAAAGTGATAGAGGCTGAAAATATTCCTAATTCTAAGGGATTTTGGCATTACCTATTTTTCCTAGATTAATGATATAAATTAATTAATTCTATTTTTTAACCTAAGTGATAATTCTCTCCTTTAGTGCCGCCACTCTCAAGAGAAATAATTCTTTCTTCATCTCTTGTGTTCTTGGGCAGTAATAGCAACCTAAAGGAAAAACAAGATCAGATCAAGTGGCTTCAAACCATTCCGATTGGCAAATACACAATCACAGAGCTAGCACTCTTGATTTTAAGCTATCTTTGCAAGTGTGTGTGTGAGCATAGAATGGTGTGGCGCAAAGGCTACTCCTTTGGCATTGGTGTTCTAGATCTAAAGTGTATAAGTATATCTTATATATTTTCCATTTCAAAATCAAGTTTTGAAGAGCATCCAAGCTTGTAAGTTTTTAAAACTCTAAAATTGCATGTCTCAATTCTATGTCGTATATTGCATGGATGAATGATCAATATTTTTTTTATTTTTCAGCTGCATGATCTTTATGTATGTGCCATGTAATATCCCTTCAATGGTATCAAAGCCTAACCATGCTTATTTTTGTGCTTTGGATGCATTAAATCTTGATTCAAAAATCGTTCTTGCATCAAATTGCAATGCTGAAATTTTCTGTTTTGAGATTTTTACATTATTTTAGTGTAAAAATGATTTTAAATGATTAGTTAGGTATTATAATTATGACATGTTAATATACTATTCTAAGATGTTCTTAGAGCTGTTCATGGTCAATTTTAATTATAAATACCTGATTGTACATGTTAATCTTGAAACTAGGCGTTAGTTTACATGATATGTGTTTGTTTAACAACTAGCTTTCAAAATTAAATGTAAAAATGTGTTTGGCATGTTTGTAAGTGATTTTTAGAGATTAAAAATATGTTTGGACATGTTTGGACAATTTAATTGATTAATTTTAAAATCACTTAAAACTACGACTAGTTTGTATTTGTTGCATGTTTAATTAATATTATTTTTTTATTAAAATGGCAAAAAAACATTTAGATCAGATATGAAAAGAACCTTAACTCAATGTTTATGACCTTATTTAAATTATTAAATGGCTCATAAAATCATTTTAAGTGTTTGTGCATTGTTTGTGGCATTATGTGAGCATTAAACAACTAGTATCATTGTTGTTTGTTTGTTTTAGTATATATGCCATGTATGATATAAGTTCTTCATTATTTTATATTTTAATTCATGTTGGTACATATTATATGTATTTTTAATGTTTATGGGCTGTATGACATAATATTAAAAATGACAAAATTGGAAATTATACTAGAGTTGATTTATAGCACAAATCTAACTAGTTTGTGTTTTGGGTTTTAAGATAGCTTATTCAATAAGTGGATTTAGTCCATTGGGCTTCAGCCCAGGCCAATCATAGGGTCTTCTCTTAAAATTTCAAGTATACAATTTCCATTAATGGGCTTGGCTAAATTAATTAAAATTAGACCTTATTTTATCCATGAATGTTATGTATATTTATTTGCTTGTTTAGTGTGCATGCTATGAATGGATGACAAAGTGTATGCCATGTAAGCCATAATAAAATGAATCCTTAGAATAGTAAGTCGCAAAGTTGCCTTCCTAATTCAAAACATGTCAAGGTATCGATCATTGGTCATGTAGAATAGGAGTCCTAGATGCACCCGATTATCTTTGTGAGGCATGGGTTGTGAATGTAGGTTGGACTTAAAATAGAAAGGGATGCCTGGACCTAGGCAACTAATAAATGGGTTTGTGCTATAACATCTTAAGATGTTAGCCCATTTGATCCAAGAGTCATGTACGAGACATGATTGGAGTTTTCTTACCTAAGTAACTTAACTTGTTAGGTGTACAAGCTTAGCTTGACTAATAAGTTGTGAAAAGTGGATCTTGGCCCACATTAAATCACTAATGCAAATTATTTAAAGGGATATTAATTCGATTTGTGGGATTATAAAAATTCCTCATTTAATCTTGCTAGGTTAATTATTGTAGAGTGAAAAATGACATCTTCAAACAATAACTTTTCATTGCAATTGGTCATATAAAAGGACAAATTGAATGGCACCAATTTCATAGACTGGTCTCGAAACTTAAGAATTGTTCTCAAACAAAAGAAAAAGTTGTATGTTTTGGATGCATCATTGCCCGAGGAACCTGTTAGGAATGCCTTTGTAGTTCAAAAGGAAACTTTTGAGACTAAGAAGAGCGACTCCAATAATTTGACCTGTCTGATGCTGGCCACTATGATGCCTGACTTGCAAAAGCAAATCATGGACCAAGAGGCTTATACGATCATGGTGCAACTCAAGGAGATTTTCTAAGATCAAGCTCATCACGAGAGATTCGTGACAACAAAGGCCTTGATTTCTTGTAAGATGGTTGCGGGTACTCCCGTTAGTACCTATGTACTAAAGATAAAAGGGTATCTTGATATTCTTGAGAAGCTTGAGGTACAAGTCCCAAAGGAATTGGCCACTGACTTGATCTTAGGTTTATTGATTGATGATTATGATCCATTTGTTATAAATTATAACATGAACAAGATAGTCACCGAGCTTCATGGGATGCTTAAGATGTTGAAGAGAACATTCGAAAGACCAATCCCATACTTATGGTTCAAGGAGGCATTAAGAAGGGACCCACTAAGAGAAAGGGGAAGGAAAGGGAAGGCAAAACCCAAGTCAAGTGGGAGTACACCTCAGGCCCAACCCAAGCCCAAGGAGCAAAAGCTCAAGGAGAGCGAGAGCACATGCTTCCATTGCAACAAGTTAGCGTATTAAAGCAAGAATTGCGCTCTCTTCAAGGAAGAACAAAAGAAGAATGGAGCCAAGACATCCAGTTCTGGTATTTTTGTTATTGAAATTAACCTTTATATTTCTACCACTTGGGTATTGGATACCGATTGTGGTTCTCACATTTGTTCAAATGTGCTGGGGTTAAGAAATAGGTGGTTACTTGGGAAGAGCGAAGTGGACCTCTGTATGGGGAATGGAGCACGAGTTGCTGCCATGGAGATAGACGACTATCGACTCACTTTACCTTCTGGACTTTGTTTATATTTCAAAAATAGTTATTATGTGCCTGCTATGAGCAAAAACATTATTTCAGTTTCTTGATTGATATGGATGAATTTGATTTTGTTATTGATAATGGCAATATTCATATTCGTCGCCAAGGCATTTTATATGGCACTGCTATGTTACAAAATGGCCTTTATATCCTTGATCTACATAACGAAGAGTCCATATACAACATTAATACAAAGAGGGTTAAATCAGGTGAATTGAACCCTACTTACTTCTGGCATTGTCATTTAAGGCAAGCAAATGAAAAATGCATTTCAAGACTCCACAAATCTAGAGTTCTTGGGTCATTCGACTTAGAATCTTATGACACATGTGAGCCATGTTTGCATGGAAAGATGACAAAGAGTCATTTTAACAAGAAAGGTGAGAGAACTAGTGACTTATTAGATCTAATACATACCGATGTATGTGGACCACTAAGTACAAAGGCTAGAGGTGGTTTTACTTACTTCGTAACATTCACGAATGACTTCAGTAGATATGGTTATGTCTATCTAATGAAGCACAAGTCTAAAACTTTTGAAAAATTCAAAGAGTTTAAGAACTAAGTGGAAAACCAAGTTGGCAAAAGTATAAAAGCCATTCAATCAAATCGAGGTGGTGAATACATAAGCCAAGAGTTTGACAGTCATCTAAAGGAGTGTGGAATTATTTCATATCTCACTCCTCCTGGAATGCCACAATGGAATGGTGTGTCCGAAAGGAGAAATTGAACTCTGTTGGACATGGTTTGATCTATGATGAGTCAAGCTAATCATCCTATCTCTTTTTGGGGTTATGCATTAGAAACTGTTGTGTTTCTACTGAACCGTACTCCAACTAAAGCAATTAAGAAGATACCATATGAGGTATGGACTGGGAAAGAACCTAATATTTCATTTCTCATGATTTGGGGCTGTGAAGCACATGTTAAGAAATTAACATACGACAAACTGGAGTCCAAATCTATTGTCTGCTTATTTATGGGTTATACCAAAGAAACAAAGGGATACTACATTTACTCATAAGCCGAGAACAAATTATTTGTTGCTCGCAAGGCTGTTTTCTTGGAAAAAGAGTTCCTTCTTAAGAAAGACAGTAGGAGTAAAATAGAACTTGGAGAAATTCAAGTTCCATAAACTCTTGTAGAGGATGAGTTGGAAATGGGATCAAGTTCACAACCAGGTATGGAATAAGAACCCATTGCACAAGAAGATGAGCCTTGTGTGTACAGGAAGGTTAGTGGGAGCATAATAGTATTTTTGGTCCTATATGTGGACGACATCCTTCTCATATCACATGTTATATCCAATTCAATGTGTTGTCATAATTAATTTAATTTTTTTCCCTCAAGTTTTCATCCCTCTTTCTCTCTCTTAACATAATGATGACTACTTATAAAGACAAGGGAACATTCCCTCTTCAATCCTTTCTCTTTTTGTATGTCTCACTAAAATCTCTCACCTTTTTACATGTTGTAAATTGGCCTTCACTTTTATTCCTTCTCTTAAATCAACCTCTCAATTTATAACTTTAATCACAATTAACCCTTAAGATTCCACATTTACAAATTTACCCTAAAATTAATAATTTATACTTCAATTATATTCTTAAATATTATTAAACTATAATTTTAAATTTTAATTTCATGCAATTACTATAATATAACGAATTTATCACTGGTCCCACACCTTATTTGAAATTCACAATTTAAATTTAATCTCAATTAATTATAATCCTATTAAAACCATGCATTTCTAACTAGGGTTATGTTAGGAGTCTCACATCATATCTAGCAAAAATCAATTTATGACCAGCCAAGAGGTAAGGCGGAAGGCTTAAGAGTAGTGGAATAGGAACTAGGATGCAGCTATAAGGAATTTGGAAATGTAAGTTGGTCAAATAGCAAATTCTTCATCTACAAGGCCATTGAGTATATTTCCTTCAAATATTGACTAAAATATAAAGGAAGAAGCTAAAGCAATCACACAAAGGAGTGGTAATCAAGTCTAAGGAGCTTAATAAGGTAACCAATCTTCTTCAATTTTCATGGAGCCTATAGTGTAGGTACATGAAACTAACCTTAAAATTTGTACTGAAGTGCATAAATCTGTTGATAAAAGTGTGAACGCTTCACTTGAAAAAAGGACTACTATGGAGGAACCCTTATTACCTTTCCCTATTGTTGCTAGCAAAGATAAAAATAGAGATTAATTAGCTAAATTCTTAGATATGTTGAAAAAGCTGTACATAAATTTACCCTTTATTGATGCTTTACTACATATACAAAAATATGCTAAGTACTTAAAGGAAATTTTTTCTAGCAAAAAGAAGTTAAGAGGGGTTAGGAACAATCTATTTGTCTGAGAATTATAGTGCCGTCTTAACTAAAAAATCACCAAAGAAATTAAAGAACCTTAGTAGCTTCACACTACCATATGAATTAGGGGGAAACTTTATTCCACATGTCTATGCAATTTAGGTGCAAGTATTAATCTCATGTCTTATTTTCTTTGTAGCAAGTTAAATTTGGTGAATCTGAAGAAGAAAAATATGTTATTGCAATTGGAAAACAAATCCATCAAGAGGCCTAAGAGGATCATAGAAGATTTACTAGTAAAGATTGGAAAGTTCATTTTTCGGTGGACTTTGTGGTACTAGAAATGGAGGAAGACCAGAAATTCCATTATTAGTCAGATGACCATTTCTAGACACACCAAGAGCGCTGATAGATGTGAATAGAAAGACATTCATGTTATAGTTTAATAATATGAAAATTATTTTAAAGTAATCAAGAAAATAGAACACCCATTATGTGAGTTTGTAAAGTCATTTTGCTGTGTTCAAAGTTATCTTGGGGAAATAAAATCATGTTTGAAAATGTGATACTAGATGACACTCTTGGGAAGTGGTTGTTGTAACCTAAGGGAGGAAAAGATATAATTGCTAAGGGCAAGAGTCCATTGACCAAATGGTCTGAAGGAAATTTGCTGGAGAATTAAAAGGTAAACTCTAAAAGATGGCTCAGTCATTTAACTCACTGCTTAGTTACATAAGACAAAATCAAGTTCGATGTAAGGCCAATGAGATCCGAGCCCTTAGATGTGTCATAAGCTCCTTTAAAGTCTAGCTGGTGAGTTGTTAAACCCAAAACTCCTTCTAGCCTTATTATTTAACTTACTTTGTTTAATTGTGTTAACATTTTTAGTTTTTAAGTTGTTGTGTTGTTGCTTTGTTTTAGCTTAATAACTGGTGATGAAATATGTTTAAATTCTTGAAAAGTTATGTAATGTGATTGTGTATGAAAAAGTGCGTAAATTTTTCACAATGTGCAAAAATTTGGTTGGACACATCTAAGACCATTTTGTCTCAACCGTGTGCCTTTCATAGTGTGAATTCTAAAAGGGATCACATGGTTGAGACAAATTGGCCTCTGCCATGTGCAAGCCCTTTTCTGGATCTTGAAATGGTCACATGACTGAGACCATTTAGTCTCTGCCATGTGCATATTGAGATTTTTATTTAGTAAGAGTCACACAGTTGAGACGAATTTGTCTCTATTGTGTGCAGTTGCATATGTTTGAGTATAGAAGGTGGTACATGACTGAGACTATTTGTCTCAGTTATGTGCATGTTAAATTTTATGGTATAGAAGGGGTCACATGGATGAAACCATTTGGTCTCTATCGTGTGCTATTCAAAATTTTCAAACCAGAATTGGGTGCAAGGTTGAGACCATTTTCTCTCAGTTATGTCTTTTATAAAGTTATGTTATGCATTTTGGGGTGTTATGTGTGACCTAGCTAAAACCATTTGGTCTCCATCGTGTCCTTAGGGCTCTTAATCGTATCCTTTTTTAAATAACCCTCGACAGTTACATCTTTTCCCCTTCACTCATTTTCTCTTATTATTTCTTCTAAATTCCAGCATTTTCACTCTTTTTGCATCCTCTATAATGCATTTCTCTTCCTATTTTGAGCATCAATCAACAAGTAATTGATTCAACCTTTATGTTTCATTTTTCATCTCTAATTTTTTATTCTCTTTTGAAAATTTTTATGGAGTAAGAGTTTATTTTTGGTAGTTGTTTGCTTTTTTTTATGCATGATGTTTATTTTATTTGGTTAGAAGGCACTTCACATGCTTAGGGTTAGAAAAAATTTGAATTTGGTTGTTTTTACTTCCTTTATTTGAGGTATGCTTTACTCTATTATTCTAGACATTTTACTAGTATTTTGTATGTATTTGTGTTGTAAAAGTTACATTTTTATTGCAAATTTCTTTCATGTATGCTTAGTGTTTGATTAAATGCCACTAAGAAGTGAAAATCCATGTTTTAGCAATCCCAACCACATTTATGTGCTTTATTTATAATAGCAATGTGTTTAAATGTTATTGTGCAAAATGTGTGCCTCCATGTTTACTTAGTTTTGATTTGTTAACTTATCTAACTAATACCTATGATTAAACTAGAATTGTTTTGAAGCATTATCATTCCATGAAGGTTAGTAGTAACTTTAGTATTTCCAAGATAGCTTCTAAGATACTTCAATCTAGTTTTTGGTCATTAACTTTATTTAAGGATGATTGAAATTTTTTGATTACATGTTATAGATGTCAAAGAATGGGTAATATAACAAAAAAAGAATGCAATGCCTTTGAAAGGAGTTTTAGAGGTAGAGATATTTGATGTACAGGGGATGGATTTCATTGGTCTTTTCCCTAAGTCTTTAAGATATAAGTATATATTGGTCTTGGTGGATTATGTCTTCAAATTGGTTGAAGTAGTGCCTATTATTAGTAATGATGCAAAGTGGTTTAGAGGATGCTTAAGAAGGTCATATTTCTACGGTTCTGTACTCCTAAAGCTATTGTTAGTGATGGAGGTTCACATTTTTGCAATAATGTGATTGATGTATTATTGAAGAAGTATGGGCTAACAGACAATGTTGCAACTTTATATCATTCTCAAACTAGTAGATAAGTTGAAGTAAGTAATAGATACATTAAAGGGATATTAAAGAAGATGGTTTCTTCATCAAGAAAAGATTGGGCATTGAAGTTAGATGATTCCATATGAGCATATATGATGGCCTTTAAAACTCCAATAACTCTTATCCCATATCAATTAACTTATGGTAAGGCTTTTCACTTGCCCGTAGTGCTTGAACATAAGGCTTATTGGGCAACTAGGGCTTTGAATTTTGATATGAAACGAGTTGATAGGAAGAGCTTACTTTAGCTTAATGTGTTAGAAGAATGAAAGATGAATACCTTTTAGAATGCAAAGTTATACAAAGATCAAACAACGATGTGTCATGATAAGTACCTAATAAAAAAGGAATTTCTTAAAGGTGAATTAGTGCTTTTAGAAAACTTGAGATTATGGTTATTTCCTAAAAAGCTCAAGTCTAGATGGCCTGGTCCTTTGAAAGGGGTAAAGGTTAATGCATATGGAGCCAGCAACATTGAGAATGACAAGGGAGAGATATTTAACGTTAATGGTCACCGCCTCAAGCCTTATCTTATTGGTGAGTCTATTAGTGAGGTAAAATTGCTTACTTTCTCTATACCTAAGAATTATATCACTAAGGTTGCTTAATGCATTTAGTTTTTACAAATATTTTGTTAACTATTTCATTTTTTACACATTTTTCATTTTAGAGGTTGTTAGTATGTTTTAGATATTTTATTTTTTTATTATGTTTTCTTCATTTTTACACATTAATTATTTGTGGCCTAATGTTTTTCTTTGAGTTTTTGGTCGTTTTCAATTTTAATTTTTTAAGGTATGATGTACCGACTCGGCACACAGGGCAAAGAATGCCAACGCATTATAGTTAGCATGTGTGCCTAGTCATGTCACTCATGCTGACTCTTTACACTATCTAATCTACCTGATTTTTTCAATATTTTTTCAAATCTTTAAATATCCTTTTTCAATTTTCTATTTTTGGTATTAAAATTTTGTTGTTTTTTAAGTTACCTTTTGAAAATTCTTTCGAAAAGGTGTGTGAAACCCTAAAGGTCATGACCTTTACCATTTCAAGTCATGTATTTTCCTTTTTTTTTTCATTCCTATTCAAATTTTCCTTTCCTATAAATATTTTTCTTCATTTCTATTTATTATTGTAACCTTTTCCCTTCGCCAAAGGGTTATATATATATATATATATATATATATATATATATATATATATATATATCCCTTCATTTATTTCCTTTTCCTTCACTTTCTCTTAGTTCCTTTCACTAAAATCTAATTTCTTCTTTTTTCTCCCAAAAACTCCATTAACAACTTTTTTAGTTTCTTCCTCTCTCTCACATGTTCTTCAAATTAAAAAGTATTTCCTTCTTTTTCTTTTGGCTCTTATACTTCTACAAAATGCCAAAAAAAGGGATCTACAACTTTAATGCCACAAGAGGAACCTTCATCATCTAGCTAGGAGGCAAAGGAGAATGGAACAAAAGATTGATACTTTTATTGCTCAAGCTAGATATATGGTCGATCCACCTCTACATTCTCCATCAGATGAATGAGGCAAGTCCTTCTTTTCTTTTCCTTGATATTTTTGGTTCAAATTAGGGACAATGTGAAATTCTAAATGTGGGGGAACATATGTCTTATGTTTTAGTTTTCAGTTTTATTCATGGTTATGTTCTTATTTAAAATGCATTATGTTATGATATGTTGATGCATATTCATTTATCTTCTTTATTTTTATCTTAGTTTTCTCTAAGTTTATGTAGGGACCTAAAATAGGCCCTAGTACAATTTAAAGGCATTATCAAGTTATTAATGTCTAATCAAGCTTAATTAATGGAATTATTATAAGTTAGGACCCTATGGATTAATGGTCGTACGTAGCAAAGGGTTAAAGAGTCAATTAAAATTGTGGTATACAAGTGTACAATTGAAAAGAAATTTTAGTTAAGTTGTCTATTGTAATATAATTAAGTATTACTAGGTCAAATCAATAAACTAAAGAAAGATTGGGTGCAATTAAAGAAAAGAAAGCAATCATGGGATCAAATTGGAATGAAATAAACAAATGGGGACACATTTCTAACATGCAAATAGATGTGGGAATATATGGATACTTTGCCCTTCTATTTAAGAGTTAGAATTCTTGCATGTTGGAGAGAGAAAACTTTTCTTGGTTTTTAAGAATGCATATTTTCATTCTCTTATTCATCTCTCACTAATAAGAAATGATAATCCATCTTCTCTTTCTTGAAAATCCATTAATCCCTCTCTCCTCACTTGTGATAAATTTGGCCTCTTAACTTCTTAGAACACTCTTGAGTTGCTAGAAGTTGCATGTGAGTGTTGGTGATGAGGAATCTTCAGGAAATGCCATAGCAAGTAAAAAGGAAGAAGAAGAAGTCAAGAAAAATAAGTCTTGATGGAAGATTTAGTGTTCTATTAATGGTTAGGGATCTTTACACATATTGCATATATATTTAATTTGAAGAAATGTGAATAAAATGTGTAAGGACCCAACATAGGCCTTAGTTGAATTCTAGGGCAATTGCATGTTAGTAAATTCTAATTAAGCGTTATTGGATGAATTATTAGTAGTTAAGATATTGATTGAGGCATAAATGTTATGAAGTTATAATTAATTATGTGATAAATGTGTGAATTATATGTTATGAATTTTGAAAGGGTATAATTAAATTATTATATTGCTATAATAATATTCAAAGGTAGAATTGAAGTATGAAGTATTAATTTTGAGATAAATTTGTAAACTTCTTGAGGGTTAATTGTGATTAAAAGAATAAATTAAGAGGCTGAATTAAGAAAAGGAAAATATGGAAAGGTCAAATTACAACATGCAAAAAGGTGAGAGGTTTTAATGAGACATGCAAAAAGTGGAAGGAATTAAAAGGGAATTTTCCCTTGCCTTTATAAATAGTCAATCATAAGAAGAAAGAGAGTGTGTGGGATGGAATTTCCTTGAATGAAATTTGAGTTTTCTTTCTTCTTTACCTCAAAGACATTGTTAAATCTCTCTCTAAGAAATCCTTTAAGAAAAATCCTTGCATGTAGAATTAATCAAGGGCAAGTAGTGTAAGCATTAAGGTAAGCATATCAATTTGATAGTTTATCATCTTCTTCTTCATATTCTTCTTATTTTTGTTGGGATTCAAGTAAGTAAAATGCTAGAAGTTTGTGTTAAGAAGGTTAATTGTTGTTAAGGGAAGAAGATGAAGCAGGAAAGGGCAAAGGCATTTTGATCAAGTAAAAAGAGTAGATGTTTGATAGAGGTATAAGATTTGAACTTTGAAATTAATTTGCATATATGTGATATTTTTCAACTATAAAGTACGAGAATTATTTCAATGTTGAATGTGTTTATGGTGATGAGGTAGATATTGAGAATGGCAGGTCATGCATGTGTAGATCAACAAATGATTTTACATGTAAAGTAATTAAAATGTTAGGCAGTGCTGTCCAGAAAATTCGTATTGACCTTCAGTGACTATTTTTTATCATAAGTTGAGTTTTTGAACTCCAAATTTGATGATTCTAGTTGATATGGGACCGGGACATCTGTGCCTACAAATGTTATAGAAATAACAAAAATGAAATATTTCCTATAAGGCCCTAAAAATGTCCAAAAATAGTAGTCTATTTCAGTTGGCAGGTCAATGGAGATTTCCTTAGTGATTTACCAATAACTTTGAGTTAGAGAGATGATATTAAGATGATTTTAAATGTTATGGAAAATAAAAAAAAGGGGAATAAGCTTTATTGAGAGCACTCGGCTTAAAAATAATGTTTTATACTTTTAAAATTGGTAACAAAATGAAATTTGAAATCTGATACTGTGAAGAATGCATGTCATGGCTCCCTTATTTCACATAAAATTTACCAAAATGTCTCAAAATGATAGTAAAGCTTATTTAGACCTTCTTGAATGTTTTAGAGCATCTTTATTATATAAATGAACATAAGAGAGAAATAAATACATGAAGTATGTGATGTTATTATATTGTAAAGTAATAGGTATGATTAAATGATGAAGCATGTTTATGGAAATGACAAGATCAGGTATGTTAACAATATTTACCTATTTAAGAAAAAAACCATATGATCATATGAGCATATGAGTATGTTTATTGATTACTTGAGATAACATAAGTATATGGAAATGTATAGACATGAATAAAGAATGATTATGCATGAATGAGGTCAAATCTTAACATATGAGTGACATGTGTGGGAATAACTTTTATGAACTTATTTCATAAGCTTAGTGATGAAGAGTACAAGCATAATAAATGTCCATACTTATATATGTGTAATAGTTAAGAGTGTATATATACATAATATATAAAGCATTATGAACTAATGGCTGTAATTTCAGCATAATTTTAGTCAGAAAACATAAATTGAGATCATTTTAATTTCTAAGGTTACATAAAATATATGCCTACAAAATTATAGAAGAAACCTAGCATTGAAATTGGCTTTAAGGCATCCAAATAATTAATTGAATTTTCTGTAAGCTGTCAATTTCGTTTCAGGAACAAATTATGGTATTTTTGACATAAATATTAGTATGGGAGTCAAAAAGGTATGATGTAAAATTTTGGATAAACTCGACACCTAGGATCAGAATTTTGTTGGAGGAAAGTTAGGTTGATTCATTCCCCATCTTATTCTATAAATTTTACAAGTGGTTTCAATAACTATTTTTGTATTTATGAACAACCAATGGTGTTTCTTGAATATCTTGAATTATACAAGTGATATTGTGATGAATTTTGATGTTTTAGAAACTAGACATATAGAGGAATGAAATTGTAGAAGGCTACATGGCCTAAAAATAACATTTACCTCACCAAAATGGGCACCTAATTTGGATCCAAAATGCTGCCCCTGTGCAGATTTGTGTGGGAAGAATTTTAATTAATATTCTATATTTGGTTTAAATATAGTTATGTTAAATATGTGTTCATATGATTACACATTGGATTAAATATAGCATGTGATATGATTATTAAAAAAAAGTCCCTATACATATATATATATACATGTTCACATGTGTACTTAAGTAAAGGTGGTTGACAATTATATCAAATATGCATATGTGATTGAATTTTTATACTTGCTTATTATATGTAAAATGACTTATAGGAATGTACTCCAATGAAGAGTAAATGTGTATCTTTAAATGCACTCATATATGAAATGAGAAATATATTAGTGTA
The DNA here is from genome assembly GCA_037975025.1 of Excoecaria agallocha. NCBI lineage: Eukaryota > Viridiplantae > Streptophyta > Magnoliopsida > Malpighiales > Euphorbiaceae > Excoecaria > Excoecaria agallocha. The sequence continues at coordinate 28,791,440 of CM075819.1, forward strand.
ACCATGTTCGCATGTAGTGCCTTCATGATAACATGCTAAAGTACTTATTATCATGATTTATGCTCAATGATTCATACTTGTATTGTTATATGCCTATATTAATTCATGTGTTTATACATAAACTATTGATTATAAATCTTGTTAAATGATCATATATATATATATATGATGTGTTATAATGCAAAGTTCATATGTTAAGGCATCCTTATGATGAGTACTTGAACAGGTATGGTACATTATGTGATCTTTGATGATAGCATGGTTTTAAAGTATGTGAAACATTATATGAATTTGCGTATATAGTTATGCCATGGCAATAATATAGCTATTATATTAGTGTACATGTGCAAAATGATTAGTTAAATGCAAGCATGATATATGAAAAGAGAATTAAATAGGAGTATTGCCTACACTTAGAGTTCAATTGTGGATAGATAGGTGCCTATAAGGGTACCTTGCAGCTGGTCTTGAATAGTTTTGGCCTATTTAGGTCTACTTGAAATTAAAAGTTACAATGACCTTATTTAGGTTTAAAAGTTAGAGTTGATTTGAACAACCTTGTTTGGGTTGTAGATGACCCCATTTGGGTTTACTTGACCGATCCAAGTTATTTGTTTCACCTTGTTTAGGTATGCTTTACTGATTTATCATACAATCTTGCCCTTAGAAGGGATCACCGTTTAATACTTCTAGGTATCTTATTTGTACTTTCGGGTGTCACCATTATAATCAATAGTTTTATACCTTCGGAAGCTACCATATAACCCGTTATCCACGTCTTTTGTAAGGACCCAATCATGACCCTAATCGGATTATTATTAATTAATGAGGATTACCGTCAATTAAGGTAAAAATTGGATTATTTTGCAATTATCAAGGTTAAGTCAAGAGGGGTATTTTGATAATTTTAGCATGTAAGTATATGAGTTAAGTTAAATTAAAATTGAAGAAAAGGATATAATTGAAGTGAATTAGAGGGTCTTGGGGTTAATTTGGAAGAAATTGGAATGATAGGGGTTTAATTGTGTGTAAGGGTATAGGGGTAATTTCTCTGAGGAGATATTTATCCCACAAACTCTTATGTTTAGCTTTTTGAAGAAGGAATCCTTGGGGATTTGGAGTGTGGGTTGACATTTGAGGGTGATATCTCTTTCTCTTTCTCTCTCTCTATCTTTGGTTACGGTTTAGAGAAGATGAAGATTAGGGTTTGTTGTTTAAGCATCATAAAGGTAATGTCCCCTTCCATAGATCTCTTCTTCCATGCTTGATTTATGATCTTATGGTTATAGGAAGAGATGATAAGTTATATTTTTCATCTCTATGTATAAGGAAATGAAGGAGAGAGTGAGCTAGATCAATGGATGTTGAAAGAGTTCAAGCTTCAAAAGATAGGTACTGGAATTAAGTTTTGGTATTGTTCATGTGAATGATTTAGGGTTTTTAACTCTTTTTCTGGTATGTGTATTTTGATATGAGTTTATAGGATAAAACTAGTAAGCTTTGATGAGTATAGTATGCTTGAAAACTTATATGATGATATAAGTAAGAGGGGAAGTGAGATTTGGGGTTTAAATTCATGTTATGCACGATCGGGATTCTGGTTTTTCTTCTTTCCTTTCCACATGCCACCACGCACCCTTTTCTCCTTAAGAATGCATGGCCACTCACTCACTTTCTTGTGTAAACACACGGCCACGTGTGATTTTGCTCTTCCTAACTCGTGGTCACGTGTGTTTGTTCTTCATAAAACACGGCCACGTGATGCTTTTCTTCTTCCCACCCGTGGCCACTTCCTTTCTTGCACATGGCCATTTATGTTTGCTTTCTTTCTTGCACATGGCCACATGATGTTTCTCTCTTCCTTGTACATGGCCACGTGTGGTTTCTTCTTGCAAACACACGACCACTCACTCTTTCTCTTTGATAATGCATGGCCAACCAAGCATGTTTTCTCCCCTCTACAGTATATTCTCACCTAAGATTTAAGACATGTAACTAGATATGGAACACTATATTATGTGATACATAAAACCAATAAGAGAGCAAGAATTGAGGTAAAATGGCTAGTAATAAGTAAGATGGAGGATTAATGGCTATTAAGTAAAGTTAGATATATTACTTATTAGAGTAATAGATTATGAAAGTCTCTCCTTAATGCTAAAGTCTATAAAGATACATTTTAGAAAGGCCTAAATATAACATGAGTTATTATGAAAATTAAAAAGACATAAATGCTATAATAAAAGGAAGAAGAGCGAATTAAGCTATAAGTTAACCAAGGTATATATATCTATACATACCTTGATACACATAAAGTAGAGTGAAAAGCTTTAAGACAATAATCCTATAAAGTCATGAATTGGAGTCCATTTGAACTCTAATTAGGAGGACTTACATATGTTAATGCTAAAATAATTAGGCTGCTAAAATGTGTTTTAGTGCATAATAGCATGAAACTATGAAGAGTGAGAAGAAATATAAGAATGACAAGAGTATGCTATTTGATATGCCCCTTTATAGTATAGTATAAAGTATACGCTCGGCCAAAGCAAATGGTTCTACCTAGATACTGTACTTTGATGATCCTTTTCAATGGCACAAGAATAATATGATTTAGCCTAGTTGATAAGAAGATAGTTGTAATGTTACATGTAATCTAGTAACTATAAACATACATGCTAATTAATGTATTTTAAATACAGGTATAAGGTATGTAATATGCCTAAGTTAAAAAGAGAAGGAACATTTTAAGGGATATTATAAAACTATAGAAGCTTCATTATACTTCAATTCATAATGGGAATTAATGGTGAACCTTGATGTAAAGGATCATACTCATCTGTTAATAATACCCTATGATGTAAAATGAAAGTTACAAGTCTTCAAGTATTGTTCTAACGTTTAAGATGAGATAATCTTATACAACTCACTTAAGAAAATAATATTATAAAATAGAAAGAACAATAAGATGATCGTGATATATGTGATAATGTTAAGGTAGATAATCTATTGCCTATGATATAGTAGACCATAATTGTTAGCTAAAGGGGATAAAGATGAATAAGTGTTGACCTTAAGCTATATGAGAACATAGTTATTCTATCATATGGATCATTCCTATTTGAGTGCTGCAATATATGATTATGTCATTATGTGATTAATTATGAGAATAGGGAAACTACTCACGGCAAGCAGTAATAAGGTACGTCATTGAGATCTATTCATGAGTTATGTAAGTGTATGTGGTAAAATTGATTCGAGCATGCTATGATGAGTAGCTTGATTTAATATGTGAACAAGTATAAGTGATGAACTTATGTATTGCCATGTTTAAACTGCACATATATGTACGAGTGCATGTGGGTATGTGCAATGCTAATCATGAAAGATGATGTGTTGTTATTGTTGCATAAACATCTAACTATTATGATATGACTGAAAGAAAATTGATTCAAGCATATGATTATTTTATTAAATCTGTATGTAATAGAGCTTAAAGCTTAACATTGATGTATGATAAAAATGATATGCCTTCTTTTATGAAAGTGGCTTTAAGCCAAATGATGTGCTAAGTAAAGAAGGACATGTTAAATTAAAGATGTCTTAAAAGTTAAGCCTATGGGTCTTAGTTTAGTTATGGATTAGATAGGCATGCTTAGAGGGATACAGTCATAGCTGCTATATGTTGACCCCGTTTGGGTCTTGTTCCTTAATGGAACCATCATTTGACCCCATTTGGGTCCATATTTTGTTCCTTTCTAGAACCATTGCTTGACCCCATTTGGGTCCATTGTTTGATATCTTCGGATATCCATAGTTTGATACCTTCGGCTATCCATTACTCCCGTTATCCACCTTTTTAACTAGTACTTAGGCAGGCTATTAAAGATGTAAATGGTACAAGAAATAAAGTAATGTATGTATCAATCGCCTCACTTATATGTATTGGAATCATGATAATGATCTATTCTATTGCTTTATTCTAAATTTCAATTAGCTATAAACCATTTTAATGAAATGAAATGCCATGTTATGTAGTACTTGATGGTGATGTCTTACATCAACTATGAGAAAGGTCACCATGTGAGTGCTAGTGTGAGTTGGTTCCACGGTGAATAGTTGGGCCGCTTGGGCTACAAGCTTACAATATTGAATTAAATGTTATATGAACTATGACATGCATAATAATATTTATTAATGGGAAAAATTAGAAAATGTTTGCATGTAGTATAAAGACCTTGTCAATTAATCATGAGGTGTATTACCTATTCCTTGGAAAGGCATGCAAATTCGTGAGTATGTATATGAACATTTATATATGTATGTGTATACGTATAATTTTAACATAAATCAAAGTGCCAAGCATGATATGATATGAATTTGTATGATGTTTAAAGTGTAATGATAATATAGCATTAAAAAAAACATGTGCAAAAACCCGAACAAAATGATAAGTTTGTAATGTATGTAATGAAATCATGCCTGGCAATATCTATTGCAATGTTATATATCATGAGCACTTTCTTTTGGCTATGAATAAATGATAAATGCAAATGTTAGGTAACAAATTGGTTAATGGCATCAGTTGAAGGTTGTACAAATATAATGATGACATAGGTATATATGAATAGAAGGATTACAAGATGTATGGATTTTTTCTAGGAAATAATAGAGGGTTAAAGATGATTGTTAATTAACAAGTTTCATGGATAAAGATAGTTTATGCAATGCTCTCGATTTTAGTAAGATGGCATATATGGTTAAGGTTGAAAACTCCCTAGAATGTCCATTGTGGCATGATAAATAATGTAAACTCATATGCTTTTTATACTATTGTGATAGTTGTATTTTATTTGATGAAGAAAATTATAAGAAATTATCCATAGAATTGTGGTTCCCCACTAAGCTTTATAGCTTAACACGGGGTTATTTATCCGTGTAGGTCTCAGGATAAGCTCTAGAGGATCAGGCAAGATGTAGTTGCCTTGATGATTTCAAGATTCTTAAAGGCCATTTATGTTATAATTAATTAATTATAAGCTTAATTCTTTTATTGCGGCATGTAATTATGACCTGTTCTATAATTATTATTTTTGCCTGACTTTACTAGGTTTATGATGATGATGATGATGATTAATAATGGTTATCCATGGTTAGTGGATTAGAGTGTTACATCTTTAGAATAGTGCAGGCTTTATTATCAAATGTTAAGAAAAGTTTAATAAGGCATGAAAGTTCTTAATTGACTTCATACTATTCTACATATAAAATTCCTTTTATTGCATACAAAACCCGCACCTATAAGAATGTCTAATAGTAAATATTTGTAACCAATACTGCTAGTATAAAAAATACATTCTAATTGTTACATGATGAGTTTACATTATATTAATACTTTGATTACATTGATGCTATATATATGTTCTTTATTTCTATATGTATGAAAGCATATGATTTATAAAGAAACTTATATTAGGGTATAGGGTATTATCTTATTAAATGAACGCAATAATTGTCATAATTGCATAGCATATTTGATATTAAAGGTTATAAGAGTTATATTATAATGCCTATTGTTTTTGAAATATTTTTCTTATGATTATATATATCTGTTCACAATGTTTGCATGTGCACATTCATTAATGTGTATTTGTTATTTGTGGTGATGATATATAATTGTTATGTTTGGTTGATAGGCTTATTTTTATGATACATCTAATATGTTATAACATGTATAACTTATGGAATATAGAGTAAGCCTGTAGTAATATAATAATCTTAGGGTGATTGGAAGTGTTGATTTGTTATATAATTCTAATATGTGTATATCAAAGACATACATGACTAGATGTAAGATAATTTCAATATCTATGAAGATTGTTTATGAAATTAATAACACATAACTATACTTTTATGATTAAACATTGATTAATAAAATAATGATATTATAAATAGTTGAATTTAAGGCCAGATGATGTTGGAACTTGTATGATAATGAAGCATCAATGCAAATTCTAACCGTTGAACTTCATGATTTTCTATACGTTAATGTAAATAATTTATTTCTTTCATTTCTTGAAATAAATCATTGTTATATTTGAGGCATGTTGTGTGCTTGTTGACGATCACTGTGAGTGGTCGTTTATCATGATTTTATTTTTCAACTAAGCTTTATAACTTAGCACGGGTGTTTCATCCGTGTAGGTTATTGGGGTGATATCCGCAGCAGGATGGCCAACTCAAGTCAACAAGAGAGACTAGTGTAGACTTTTATTTTGGAATATTTGTATATAATGAAGAATTTTTTTTGTGATATTAGAAATATTGTATGTAAATATGTTAATCAGTTGTGATATTTTGTAAAGAAACTCTAATGTATATTGTAAAGTCTTAATAGCATAAAACTCTTATGGATTAAGTATGAATATATGTTCTCTATATGGTTGGTATATTTTATGTTGCACAGTAAAACATGTTTAATGAGATGGATAAAATGATATGTATAGGTTATAGGATAAGAGTGATACAATTAGTGGTATTCGAGGTTAGGTGTAGCCATTTCTAGGCTATAGGTGATTAGAGTTGTTATCATAAGAAGCTTTGGAGTGTTGGCCAATGCAGTTATCCTGGTCTTGATATGGTTAGATTAAAGTATCTCAAGCATTATATGAATTTGCCTATATAGTTATGCCATGGCAATAATATAGCTATCCTATTAGTGTAGATGTGCAAAATGATTAGTTAAATGCAAGTATGATACATGAAAAGAGAATTAAATATGGGTATTGCCTACACTTAGAGTTTAATCGTGGATAGATAGGAGCCTATAAGGTACCTTGTAGCTACTCCTGAATAGGTTTGGCCTGTTTAGGTCCTTGAAATTAAAAGTTACAGTAACCCTATTTGGGTTTAAAAGTTAAAGTTGATTTGAACAACCCCGTTTGGGTCCGTTTGACCGGTCCAAGTTATTTGATTGACCCCATTTGGGTCTGCTTTACCGATTTATCATACAGTCTTATCCCTACAAGGGATCACCGTTTAATACCTCAGGGTATCTTATTTGTACTTTCAGGTGCCACCATTATAATCAACAGTTTTGTACCTTCGGATGCTACCTTATAATCCGTTATCCACCTCTTTAGAATAGTGCAGGCTTTATTATCAAAGGTTAAGAAAAGTTCAATAAGGTATGAAAGTTCTTAATTGACTTCATACTATTCTACATATAAAATTCCTTTTATTGCATACAAAACCCGCAGCTATAAGAATTTCCAATAGTAAATATATGAAACACCTTAATCTAATGCCTTTATCATGTATCATGTTATACCTTTCAATTACAATATAGTAGGTTATTAACCCAAAGTGGTATACATTTATCATATTAAATAGTCTATTTATGTAGGTATCCTATGCATCAATTAGGTTTTTTCCACAACTTCAATCTCTTAATTACCTATGCATAATGGCTTATTCTGTAACATACTCATCATTTTCATGTTAGTTATAACTATCTTAACTTCGTATCTTATCATGCATAATATTTATCAATTGATCTAGCATATATATGACTAAGCATTTTAGCTACTATATGCATGCATGCTTTAGCATTCTTTTACTAAACTTAATTACATCACTTACTTCATATTATATATATATATATAATAGCCCTTTTTAAACATATTAAACGTGCAAAAGAACTTGCACCAAACATAACCAAAAAGAATCCTACATCAACTTCTATGACTTAGGTGTTGGCCTATCTTGATGCAGAGATCGTTCCTGAGCAAAAGCTTTTACAGCAGTACCTACATGGATTAAATAACCCATGCTTAGCTATAAATCTTAGTGGGGAAAAACTAAACATGAAAGACAACTACTCATAGTGGTCGACAAAAATATTTAATATACAAAAAAAAAGAAAATAATATAGTTTACATAATAGAAATAAGTATAAAATAAAGCATAATATCTTAGCAACAATGTAACTGTTCATCAAAATTCAGCATATTTGAATCTAAATAGTTTATAGATGATCTGTACATAATATAAATAAATATCCATACATGTACTTGAAACCATAATTAAACATGATAATCCATAGATCATATGCACAAATCATTGACCGAATTCTAGCAAGTGTACTAGATTTGCTAGTAATATAGGAAAATAAGATTAAGACCCAAAATATCGAACCCAAGGGAACATGGATTGCTAAGAATAATATCTATGTATGAATTAAATCAATCCAAGATTGTTTCCTAAATGTTTTTGATTTAAAAGCAAAAATTAAACAAAATAAACAATGAAACAAAATAAAAGCTAAAATTAAATTAACATGAATTAAAAACAAAACAATAATTGGAATTCTCTTGCTAAAGAAACTATCCACCTTAATTTTCATTGTAATGACTTAAATTCAATATAAATACCAGTGATTATGGAAAAACTAGAAATAGAGCAAGATATCTTTATTCAAGTATATCATTTTTAGTATTAAACTCATAGACAAATCTAATACTTAGCATGCAAATCTAGTTTCAACTTGCTAAACTTTCATTGAAGCCTTTCTCAAGTGATTCAACTCCAATTCATTCTTAATTCTTCCTCTCTTAGTATTAACCAATAAAATTCATACATAATCATCTCATATTTTGGATAATAATCATGCATAAATATTAAAGAGTCAATCCAAGAACATGCAAATCATTAACTATGTCAAGATTAATTTTTAGTTATTTATTCAATAAACCAACAATCAATCTCAACAAAATCAAAGATGAGAATATGCTTAAAACCAAGAAATAATCATCCGTTATTGAAATTAAGCTCAAAATAAAGTCATAACAATGAAAATATAAGTTTTCAAGAATCCATTAGCAAAAGAAGAAAAGCTACTTCCTAAACATGTTTAAAAACTAAAAACAAAGTTGAAGAAAAATAATGACAACATAAAAACAACGTAAAATAACTAAACCTAATTCTAAGATTTCTCTAATTTATCTCCAATTCTTTGGTGTTTTAGGCTGCTATTTATAGGCAAAAGATGTTGTGGATTCCTTCTCAAACTCTTAGAATCAAATAGGAAGCAAATTCTGCCCAAAAATAGGAAGTTCGAGAATCCTTCGCGAAGTGGGAGAAGCATCACTTGGCCATGTGTTCCCTTAGTGTATTTTCACACGTGGCCATGTGTTGGTTTGTGAAGAAAATCACGTGGCCATGGGTTCTTGCATTCTTTTCTTCACGTGGCCATTTGTTCACTTTCTTCTTTCTCACACGTGGCCATGTCTTCATTCTCTTATAACTTCACGTGGCCACGCCTAGTTCTTCTGGACTTCACGATCATTTTTTTGCATAAATTTTCCATATTTGCAGTTTTGGCCTAAATCTTCACCCTTTTTACAATTAAGTCCTTTTTCTTGCAAAATAACCCTGAAAAATACCAAAATATTACAATTAACTCCAAAAATATAAAAATAACAAATTAAACTTAAATTAAACCTAATTAACACAAAATTAATTTAATTAAATACATAAAAACACACTAAAAACATCATATAAATGACGATTATCAATCATATTGTGATTTAACTGTGAAACATTTATATTTTTAATTTAGCCTGCTTAAGTTCTAAAGGTGAGATAACGGGATCAGTGGATACCCGAGGGTATCAAAACGGTGCATATTTGACGATATCAAAACTATGGACCCAATCAGGGCCAACTATACGGTGGATCGATCAAAGACCCAAATGGGGTCAAGGAATAACCCCAAATGGGCTGTGCAAGATCCAACAGGATCAATTATACTGTGGACCTAAAAAGGTCGACTGTGGTAGCTGCAATTCCCTATAGGCGCCTATCTATCAACAATTGAACTCTAATTGCAGGCAAAACTTTATTTAATCTTTCTTTTCATATATCATGCTTGCACTTGTATTATTCATTTTGTACATGTATAATCATATGATAGCTATATTGTTACTATGACATAACTACATATGTAAGTTCATTTAATGATACAATTACTTTTTACATACCATCATTAGATATCTCATATTAGCATAATCATGATATGTCAATCAAGTAATGCACCATACCTATTCAAGTGCTCATTCTTAGAACTTTACAATATAGCATATCGTATATACGTGATCATGTATACAAATACATAATCCCTAGTGAATATGAATATATATATACACACACCCAATTATTCATAGTCATATAACGATACGAGCATCGAAAATTGAACATATAACATCATAATAATATACTTTATTATGTTATCATTCAGGCACCACACATGAACATAGTCATACATAGTATTTCGTATTTTATAGTATAAGTGCAGGTTCAAGTATAATTCACTATATCATTAGAGTATGAATATGTAAGATTAATTGCATAAAACTCATGTACACAAGATTAATCATGTAAAATTATTTTATATCATTAACATTACTCTTTACTTATATATATATATATATATATATATAATACTATTTATGTAAACCTTTATCAAAAATCATATTACATGCCATATATAGTTCAGTATATTTTCATATAGTTACATATTTAGCATAGTCACATTTTAACCTTAATAGAAAAATACATTAAAAATTCTATCTACAAAATTCTGCACAGGGCAGAATTCTGGATCCAAATTGCATGTCATTTTTGATTTAGAAAACATCATTTTTAAGCCAAATGGTTTTCTACAAACTTATTCCACTATGTATTCAGTTTCCAAAAAAAATCAAGATTCGTCTCAATAGCACATCTGTAACTTGAGATATTTGAGAAACATCATAGGCTGTTCAAACTACCAAAACCAGTTTTATTTTTCTTTTATCACCAAATCATAAAATTCATAGAATAAAATGAGAACAAAATTTGGTCATAATTCCTTCATAAAAAACGTGATCCTAGGTATCTATTTTACCCAAAATTTTATAACATAACATTTTGACTTCTCTACTAATACTTATGCCCAAAATACAAAAATATGTACCTTAATAGTACAAACACATTGAACGAACTTCATGCTAATATTTGACATGCTTCCAAATAAAATTAGCCATTACTTCCTGCATATGAAATGTATAATTAGAAGTCTATTTTTCAAAGAATTTGACCTCATAGCAATCCAACCACTGTACACAAAAATACATTATAATTTCTACAAACTATTCCAGAATCACAAACAACACTCTCATGCATTTCAATTAAATATTAGAATGGCTTAAAGGCAAATTTAGTGCTAAGTCCCTTCTACAAATTTGTAGAAATATCTCTTATATGACCTTAGGAACTTGAATGGCTACAATTAGTGTTTTCTAACTCAGTTTATGATAAAATTACAGCCATTACTCCATAAGGTTTTTCATATCTTCACTTGTTGTAACACTTTCTAAAATTATTTCTCTTTTCAATTAATCATACCCAACATTGAAATCATCATTTCAACTCTAATTTATCTACATGGAAGTATGAAAATCCTAATTCCCATACCTTGATCGAATTTCCCTTAGCCAATTAATCCTTTGCAAGATCTTTTCCTTTGTCTCTTCTACCTTCTCCTTCTTTATCTACAATTTAATCAGTTCTCTAATCAAACATTTTCAGCTTTTCTTTTTTTGTTCCAATCGAAATCCAAATAGAGGAAGAATAAGAAGAAGAAGAAAAAAAAAAGATGATAACCAAAAATTAAAATCATACCTCAATAATTTACATCACTATTTTCTTGAACAAGCCACATGCAAAGTGTTTCTCTTAAAAAATTTAAACATTCAAGATGAAGGATTAACAAGAGAGAAATGAGAGGTGAGAGAAAAAACAAAAATATGAAATTTTCTCCTCCCTATGCCATCCTTCTCACTAATCCAACCAATTCTTGCATTTCTCTCTCTTACATGCAAGAGTTAAGCCTTTATAAATGTGTAAAAAGTTCTCTTTTAGTGCTCCTAAAAATTGCATGTCCCACAAATTTCTCTATAATTTTTGTATATGATACATTGACTGTAAGGACCCAAAATAGGCCCTAGTAGAATTCAAAGGCAATTACATATTATTAAAGCCTAATTAAGCATTATTTGATGAATTATTAAGAGCTAAACTATTAATTGGGGCAAAAATATTATTAAGTTATTAATAATTATGTGATAAATATGTAAATTATATGGTATGAATTTTATAAGGTCATAATTAAATTATTATTGTTGGTTTAATAATATTCAAGGGTGTAATTGAAGTATAAAGTATTAGTTTAGGGGTCATTTTGTAAATTCAGCATCTTTAGGGCCTAATGTGAATAAAGGAGACATTTGAGAGGTTAATTTAAGAAGAAGAGTTAGTGGAGGGGTCACTTTATAACATGCAAAAAGATGAAAGGCAAAAGTGTAACATGCAAAAGATAGGAAGAAGTTAGTGGAACATGCAAATTTTCAAGGGACCAAAAAGGGAATTTTCCCTAACTATTATAAGTAGTCTTTTTGCTAGTGGAATGAAAGAGAAAACCAAGAATAGGGAAGGTGGAGAACGCCATTTAGAGAGGGAAATATATAATTTCTTCATTCTCCTCTCTTAAGCTCTTGGTTAATCTTTAAGAAAAATCATTGAAGAATTCTTGCATATGGATTTTTGAAGAACAAATTAGTGTATGTCTACAAGGTAATTAATTTAATTTGATGATTCTTCTTCTCCTTCTCCATCTTATTGTTTTGGTTAATAGTAGATTGAGTTAGATGCTGAAATTTGTGTTAATTGATGAAATTATTGTGAAAGGAAAAGAAGGAGAAAACTAAGATCATTAAGAAGAAGATAGTGAAAGAAAAAGGAGAATTTAAAGAAGATTTGAGTTGCATGTCCAGGTTTGGGAACTATTATTTCTTGCATGCATTAATATTGTGTTGATTATGGATTTTATAAGTATATTGACTTGAATTAAGATATTAGACATTAATGTGAAAGTGCTGTCCAGAAATTCGGATTGACCTCCAATGACTAATTTGATCATAAATTGAGTTTTTGAACTCCGAATTTGATGTTATTAGTTGGGTTAGAACCGAAGCTTCTGTGCCTACAAATGTTATAGAAATAGAAATAATGAAATTCTGCCTCTAAGGTCCTCAAAAATGCCCAAAACAGTAGCCTTTGAAAGAAAAAAAGGTAATGAATTTGAAATTCTGAGTTAAGTTTCTATGAACCAGTTTCGGAATTTTGTGGATATCTTGAATTTTAAAACTCTGATTTGAGTAAAATCAGTTGTTACTTACTCTTAAGATTTGGACCTAAAGTTTTGTAGAAGAAACCTATATTTAATTCTGCCTCTAAGTGCTCCTAAAATTAATTTAAAATTCGGACTGAACTGCTACCTAGTTGTTAAGAACATGTTACAGTATTTTTGCTATAAATATTTATTGAGAAGTCGAAATCCATTGAAACAAAATTCTGGTTAAAATAGACTCATAGGAGCATCATTTTCATGAAGGAATATTTTTTAAATTCTGTACCTATTTTATTATATGAATTTATTAATTGGTGATAAAAGCTGAATCGGGTGCAGTAAAGTGCTGCATAGGAAATGAGAATGGACTGTAGTAATTTGAGTGTATCTCTTGTTATAGAGGTTTAAATGAGATGATTCCAAATTCTGATGAAATTAGACTTATTTATCTACAACTTTTGTGAAGAAAGCATAATTTGATTCCGTTTCTAAATATGTCAAAGAGTGACTCGAATTCAGAACTGTTGACAATACTTTTTCAGTGGACAGTTTGCAGTATTTTGTGCATAATTAATTTTGTAGAGGTCAAAATGCTATGATTCGAAATTATAATGAAACTAGACTTAAATGTCTACAATTTTTATGAAGAAATCTTGTTTTTTTTTTGTGTCTCTAAATATGTCAAAAAGTAACCTAAAATCGGGACTGTTGACAGCATTATTTTCAGGAACAGTTCTCAATGTTTTTGTAATATTTTAAAAAGTAAAAAAATGATATTGATGTTATTTTTAATGTTCCTGAAACTAGAAACATAATGAATCATGATTTTAAAAGATAATTTCGACCATAAATGTCTTTAGATATGAAATAAATAGGTTTCAAAATGAACTTGAAATTCTGTCTCTATGCAGAATTGTTATTTGAGTTTGCCAAGAACCATTTTAAACATCTTTTGAGTATTTTTCTATTATAGCAGCACACAAAGGGAACTAAATGTATAAACTAAATAATAATATATAAATGTAAAGTATTAGGCATGATTATGTGATGAAGAATGTGTATGGTGATTGCAATGTTTAGGTAAGTTATTGTTTACCTACTTGAAATAATATGAATATAACGCTATAGAAGGATTATATGTTATGCCTCTATGCTCATGCCAAAAGTAAAATTACAATGACAATAAAATAGAAAGTATTGCTGTATGAAAAGAAAATAATGGATAAAGCATGGTTAGATGGAAGTACGTTAATTACGATAATTGAGCAAATAACATGATTGCAATTGTTTATATTTTATGAGATGGTGTATACATGTATGTACACTAATAAAGGTATAACTTTTAATTGATTATTTACATGAGCAAAGAAAAAAACGTGTGGATTGTGCTATAAGATGTGTTTACATGCTTATGCACTAGAGATTGGGTATTTCTTATTTATGATCACATACATGTACAAAATTGTATAATATTAGTACAAGCATGATAAATGAAATTTATATAAACAACATGTGTTTAAGAATATATGATGGTATTGCATAGTTAATTAAAACATGTCATATAACAAATGTATAAAATATTATACTTATTATTTAGTTGAGATAACATGTACATGCTTACATATTTTATGAATATGAATTGTTATGCTTAAGCATGAGAGAGCAATTAGGTATATTCATGTATAAATACTTGAATGTCATATAAGATGGTATGTGAGAGAGTTACATGTTGTAAAGCAAGTTTCAAGTATTGTTAGGTATTAAACCCAAGGTGTGCATGACATGATATGACATGATATGTTATATATATATATGTATTTATATATATATTTATATATATATATATATATATATATATATATACACGTATGTATGTAAGATACCTAGACGTATACAATGACAAAAAAATAAAGCATGGAACAAAGATGTTTAATCATGAGCATGATATAGTGTTATAGAAAATTATTTCTGTACATGTATATGATTATGATTATCCTGCTCATAGCCATGAATAGATTTATACTATTATGTATATAAATGCATGATTGAAAAGGGATCATTCCTTGAACTAATTTCAAGTAGAAAATAGCAATACTCAATAATGTGTATGATCACATGTTTAAAGAAAGTATTACATGAACATGGATACGATTACCTTGGACATCATTATACATGGGTTTTGACATAGACATATGTATATGATTGAACAAAGTAAAGCAACATTTGGAAAATAAAGTAAAGAGATATATTTGCCTGCTTTTAGAGTTCAATTGTGGATAGATAGGCGCCTATAGGGAATTGCAGCTGCCACAGCCGACCTTTTTAGGTCCACAGTATAGTTGATCCTGTTGCATCTTGTACAGCCATTTGGGTTGTTCCATGACCCTATTTGGGTCCTTGACCGGTCCACTGTACAGTTGGCCCTTATTGGGTCCATAGTTTTGATATCTTTGGATATCCACCATTTGATACCCTCGGGTATCCATCGATCCCGTTATCCACTTTTAAGACTTAAGCAGGCTAAGCTATAGTATAGTTGCATCATAGTCTACTTCAGTATAGTAAGGCATATGTTTATGAGTTTTCTAATGCATATATTAGATTAATGCATATACTTATATATATGTATGTAGATCAATATTTGAAAATAGAAATTTGTGGATGCTAAATTGTACATTTAGGAATGCATGATACATGAAATTGTACTTATAAAATGTGTTGTTTTGATAAAGTGTTGATATGTAAAGGTATATCACCACCAATACATGATAATTATTGAGTTTTGAGTAAATGAGATAAGTGGTAGGTATGACTCACTATACGGTAATAATTAGTGAACTATGAACTCATAAATTATGAATTTGATTTATTTGGATATCGAAATGTAAGAGATATGTATAAGCTTGTATGTTAGTGATGTCTTTTAATTGTTACATGGTCTTGTATGATTTTTCTTATAATTACTCATTTAATTGTTTCTATTGGGAAATGATATGCAATATCTTATATGTAACGATAAGTCACTTATAAACTTGTAACTGGTGAACTGTATATGATTTATATTTGAGATGTAAGTAAGATAGTAAGTCAACACATGAGTAATCTGATAAATAATCAAGAAAGATTGGTAAGTCAAGTGATTAGATAAGAATAACATACAAGAATCCAAAGTAAACTTGATGTGTTAGACTTTAAGGGTATAATTGTATGTATTTGCATTTGACGACCTTTAAAAGAGGTCGTCCTCATGTTTTTTCCCCACTAAGCTTTATAGCTTAGCACGGGTGTTTCATCCGTGTAGGTTGTTTGGGTGATATCTGCAGCTGGATGGCCAACTCAAGTCAACAAGAGAGATAGTTATAGATTTTATTTTCGAGCTATTTGTATATTGTAAAGATGTTAAATAGATGTTATATTTTGTAAAGAGACTGTAACGTACATTGAAAAGTTTTTAAAAGTATAGCACTCTTATGTATTAAGTTTGATTTATGTTCTAGGTGTAATTGGTATATGTTTATGTTGCACATAATACATGTGTAATGAGATGGATAAAGCGATATGTATAGATTATAGGATAAGGGTGCTACATTGACCTCTCCATTTATTCCTTCCCTTAAATCAACCTCTCAAACATTCTTTTATTCACATTTGACCTTTAAAATGTCATATTTATAAATTAACCCCTAATTAAATACTTTATGCTTTAATTACACCCTTAACCATTATTAAACCAAAATAATAATTTAATTTCTTCATGCGATTAATATAATAAAAGAATTTATCACTTGACCCATACCTTATATGAAATTTTCATTTGAATTTGATCTTAATCAAATAAAATCCTACTTAAAACATGAAATTCCAATTAGGGTCATGTTAGGGGCATCACAATATATGTAACCAATACTGCTAGTATCAAAAATACATGCTAATTATTAAATGATGAATTTGAATTATATTAATACTTTGATTACATTGATGATATATATATGTCATTCATTTCTATATGTATGACAACGTATGATTCATGAAGAAACTTAAATTAGGGTATAGGGTATTACCTTATTGAATGAACGTAATAATTATCATAATTGCATAGCAAATTCCATACTAAAGGTTATAAGAGTTATACTATAACACCCATTGTTTTTGAAATATTTTTCTTATGATTATATGTAAGTGTTCACAATGTTTGCATATGCACATTCATTAATGTGTATTTGTTATTTATGGTGATGATATATAATTGTTATGTTTGGCTGATAGGTTTATTTTTATGATACATCTAATATGTTATAATATGTATAACTTATGGAATATAAAGTAAGCCTGTAGTAATATAATAATCTCATGGTAATTGGAAGTGTTGATTTGTTATATAATTCTGATGTGTGTATATCAAAGACGTACAAGAATAGATGTAAGATAATTTCAATATCTATGAAGATTGTTTATGAAATGAATAATAGATAACTATACTTTTATGATTAAGCATTGATTAATAAAATAATCATATTATAAATAGTTACATTTAAGGCCAAATGATGTTGGAACTTGTATGATTATATATGGTGAATGCAAATTCTTACCGTTGAACTTTATGATTTCTATACATGAATGTAAATGTTTTATTTCTTTCATTTCTTGAAATAAATCATTGTTATATTCGAGCATGTTGTGTGCTTGTTGACAATCATTGTGAACGGTTGTTTATCGTGATTTTATTTTCCCACTAAGCTTTATAGCTTAGCATGGGTGTTTCATCCATATAGGTCTTTGGGGTGATATCTGCAGCAGGATGGCCAACTCAAGTCAACGAAAGAGACTAGCGTAGACTTTTATTTTGGAATCTTCGTATATAATGAAGCAATTTGTTGTGATATTTGAAATATTGTATGTAAATATGTTAATCAGTTGTTATATTTTGTAAAGAAACTCTAATGTATATTACAAAGTCTTAATAACATAAAACTCTTACGGATTAAGTATGAGAATATGTTCTCTATATAGTTGGTATATTTTATGTTGCACAGTAAAACATGTTTAATGAGATGGATAAAGTGATATGTATAGGTTATAGGATAAGAGTGCTACAAAATGTGTGATGGAATATATTTTGAGTTGATAACATAGTTTTAAGGTTGAGATGTAAAGGATTATAACTTACATGTGTTATTTAGTTGAAGATTAAAGAAGCAGAAATTTTGTTTTGGTTCACTAGGAACCATTTTCTGTATTTTTATTATATCTTGAGTTTTATAACTCTAATTTTGGTAATTCTAGTTGATAAATTCACCTAAGATATATGCCTATAACTTTGTAGAAGAAAGCTTTGTTTGATTTTGCCTTTAGGTCTGCTTAATTTTAAGTTGAAATTGGATGTGAGCTGCTATCTAGATTTAGTGAGTAGATTTTAGTATTTTGCACATAACATTTTGTAGAGAAGTCTAAATGCTATGATACAAATTCTAGATAAACCAAACATATAGGAGCACAATTATTATGAAGGAATATGTGTCTGATTCTACACCTATTTTTATTCTAGGAATTTTCAAAGTGATATTAAAAATCTATCTTTGGGTTAGTTTGACTTAATAAAAGCTTTTTGCTTATAATTTGAGTTGTAGAATAGAAAATTTAATAATTCTAATTGGGTTATATTCTATAGTTTATATATAAATTTTATATGAAGAAACTGAATTTTAAATATGTATCTAAGTTTGTCATATGTTGGGTTGAAATCGGTTATACCTACTGCCTTGGTAGTGGGAACAACATACAATATTTCTTGATTATCTTGAGATTTAGAAGTGATAACAAGTATATTTTTAATTTTTTAGAAACTAAGAATATAGAGGAATAATTTTATAGAAGATCATTTATCCTAAAATTGTTGTTTAATACATCTAATTTAGTGTGCAATCTAGTCACTAAAATTTGTCCATGGAATTGTGAAATGCCATCTTATATAATTACATAAAAGAGTATTTAAATCACTTTGCTAAATTATTTAAGAACTAAATTAACATTTTTGTTTAAAAAGGCATATAATTAAATATATTTATAAATCTAATAGGCTTTAAAAGAGAAATTAAAAGTATGTAGACTAATTTGACAATAAAGAATTTGTTTATAATATGGTACAAGTATATAGAGAAATGGAAGCACTTTTAATGTAAAACTAATTATGAATTTAAAGAAACTTGTAGATATATATTTAGTACTTGAGCAATCATAATAAATATTAGTTTTTGGAAATAGTTTAGTTATGATTGTATGTTTATACTCGTATGTTATCATTAGAGAACCTATAGTTATAGTGCTATGTACTTACATGTATTTGCATATTCACATGTGTATTTAAGATTGTATATCTACATGTCTACATATGTATGTGTGTGTGTGTATCTATATGTGTGTATAGATATGATCAAAATATGAACACATAAGGATTAAGTGATAACCTTTGGAAAAAGGTATGTGTATAATTGAATAATCTTTATTAAATATAATAATTTGGTCATATATGTTCAACACATCAATAAAAGCCTGATAAATGATGATGTGCTGTAAATGTAAGATGTATAGTATTGTTACACAATGGATGGTATAGGTGTGCATTTATGAAATAATAATAATGTATATACATGTTGTTTCCATATAATTTTAGTGTTGAAAATATCACACAAAATGGGATAGTAAAGCATGTATGTACATATATGATCATAAAAGTATTTGGTTAAGCAGATAAGATTTTAAAGTATACTTCAAGGGTAACCATGTTATGAACATGTTTATATATATCACTAATTAAAGAAACTCAATAGAGCATAATTTTATGTATCATCATAATATATATGTGAAATAGTTATATGATTTAAAAGGATTACAAGTACAAAATAGTAATACTTAATTGTACTCAAGATAATATGCTTATAGAAAATTTATACATGTACATGTATATGAAACCATGCTCATAGATATATATGAATATATATGTATGAAGATCTATATGTATATGATGAGAAAAGAGCAAAGTATAGAATAGCAATACTCAATAGTGCACATGATCACATATTTATAAACAAGTTACACACGAGCATGTATATGATTGAACACAATAAAGTACAATAAAGAAAGTTAAAGCAAAGAAATGTATTTGCCTGCATCTATGTCCAAGTTATGGATAGATAGGCATGCCTATAAGGGTAAATTCATAACTGCTATTGTCTACCCTATATGGGGTTACTGTTTACCCATTTAGGTCTTTATATAGTACAGTTTGACCCCGTTTAGATCTTTACCGAACTCCATTTGAGTTAGCTTGATCATTCCACTATAAAGTTTTGCCCCCATAAGGGGTTGTCTTTTAATACCTTTAGGTATCTTTTTCATACCTTCGAGTATTACTGTATAACCTGTTATCCACTTCTTTAGAAAAGTGCAGGCATATTTTAAAGTAAAAGAAAAATGTTATATTAAGCTAAAAGGTTAAAGAAGCATGATAGTTTTAAATTGACATTCATATTATTGTTATATAAAATTCCTAATGTGCATATGGAAGACATGTAGTGAAAAGGTGGTTACATTATAATTATGTAATTTGCATTTTAGTATCACATGAGCATACTAAACTTATTGATTATGCTTATGAACTAGCACATCACATATGATTTATTATTAATCATATTATTGAGTACATGATCTCATGGCCATATGTTTTACTTGATTTCACTTACATACCATTTAAATTTTCATCAATGTATAGTATAAGGGAAATATGATATAGAGGAAAAAGGGTATTTCATTATTGTATGAATGAAATTATTGATGTGATTTTAAGGTGTTTTCTATATTTAGGAATCTAAGATATATGTTGTTATACTTAAGAAATGTGATGACTTACAATTGTTATATCGATTAATGTGTATTTCTATAGCTATTTGATCCTTACTTGACCATGTAATGATGCGTATAACTTTGTGCATATTAAAATAAGGGATTATAAATACATAAGCATGGGTATTATAATATATGCATGTGATAAAAGTAAATTAGCTTGTTAATGTTATAGCAAAATGGAATGGTATCTAATTATGAATAAAACAAAAGAATGGCATGTTATTAATGACAAGGATATAAAGAGCTAATACGTGAATATGATACATAGGATGTGACATGTAATTATTATTATTTGTTTTTACAAAGTGATTAAGATTTGATTAACCATCATTTATATGATTTATAACTTGGTCTTTCTGTCAATCTAAGATTGTTATTACATGTTTTTAAGAAAGATTGATAAGTCAAAGAGATTAGATATGAGTAACTCATATGGGTCAAAAAATGAATTTAATAAATAAAATTCTAAGTGTCTTATGAATACTTCTAAGAAGCTAAAGTGTTAAACAAATGGAAGATTAATAACCACTTGGTATTGGTTATAAGTATAACAAAAAGGTAATTTAATACCTGGTGATAGTGGAAAATATGGTATAAATGAATGGTTTCTATGCTTAAAAATATTCTTGTATGTGTTTGCATTTTGAAAACCTACAAAGTGGTCGTCCTCATGCTTTATGATCCCCACTAATTTTTATAGCATAGTGAAGGTCTTTTATCCATGTAATTTGCAAGGAAGGATTTTCTTCTCAAGGATAATATCTATAGCAGGACGACCAAGATAAGTTAGAGAGATAGAGACTGAAATTATAGACTTTGACTTGGATTTTTTTTGGTTAAAAATTTTTAATGGCATTGGAAATTGTGTAAGCATAGATGCTTAACAGTTGTATTTTGTAATTTTTAAAGAGACTTAAAAGTATATAGTCAAGTTTTAATAATATAGCATTTATGTTTGATTAAGTTTTATATTAGGATCTTTATATAATATTGTTATGGCATAATAGCATCGTAAAGCATGTTTAATGATACAAGAAGAAGTGATATAGCTAAATATAGGATAAGCATGCTATAGTTTATCTTAATATGATTGAGTGCATGTCAATGCCATGTCAAGAGGTTATTTTTTATGCTTAATTTGCAGAATCTTAAGTTTTATATAGTATATACTTTAAGTTTTTCTTACAATCTCTTGTTGTCATTTTCAAAGTCTATAGGATGTTTAGTCACTTTTCAAACTATAGTTAAGGCTAGGATGGCATGATTCAAGCTTAGTTTTTAAGAATTTATATAGCCTTAAGGAAACTATAGCGAAAATATGCATAGCTCACTCTTTAATAATGGATGAGGACATAAAGGAAAAAAAAAGAGAAATAAGCAAATAAAAGTCACCTTGTTGGATGGAGCATAAAATGCACCATTAAGGTTGATTTAATAAAAGTGTGGATGGAGCATAAAATGCACCCACTAAGTTGCAAGTACTTAGAAATTTTTAAGTGTCTAAAAATGCCATGAGAATTGTGAGTTGATGTGTGAACTTAACTTTGTCCTAATGGCTATGTTTGTTCTTAAATTTCTAAGTTTGAAGATTGTTCATCTTAGTTGAATAGTTTGGATAGATTATTGACTCGATGTTCTTGACTTTGATTTTAATAACTTGAGATACTGTATTAAATTTATTGTCTATGCTATCCAACTTGTCTACTCTATCATTATTGAGCATTGGAAATTAGTTGTTGGCTATCTTCTTTTGAGTACTCATTCATATTAAAGATGATCTTAGGGAAACTTTATTTTAACTTAGAAGATATATTTTTTTGTAAGTTCTTCCACTTGAAATTTTGCATTCTTACTTGGGGGCAACCAAGTTTTAAGTGTGAAGGAATTTGATGCCATACAATTTAGCATAGCCATTTTACTTAATTATGCATCATTTTATGAGTTTTTGTGCCTGTATTTTGTTTATTTTATTATTTTTTTATGCTACCTTTTATGTCTTCTTGTTTTATAGGGCATTTTTGTCTAAATGGATGATTTGAAGCATAATTGAGGGGTTTTGATTGAGAATTAAAGAAAAGGACTTTAAGGAAGTTTTAGAGCCTATGGTGATTTATGCCAGACTGTGCCGATTCATTATAGTAGCTCAAGATGCCGATTCATACCTTGTTGAACCTAGTCATGATGAAGGTAGAAGTGTACTGATTCATGCCTAGTGTACCGATTCATTACTGGTTGGCTCACCTAACTTGACACTAGTGTGTCGAGTCATCACCAAAGTGAACCATTCCAACCTTTCACATGCCACTCCAAGTTCACACCCCTCTTCGAAAAGGAATCATTTGGGACACCTTTGGGCTTATAAATTAAAGAAGTTAACTACATTTTGGACATAGAAAAACTACCAAGTAACTACCAAAACATTTGAAAAAAGATTATGAGGAAAAAAGAATACACCAAGGCAGACAAGAGATCAACATAGGTCATTCAACATTCAAGTACTTTTTCTAAAGAAGCATTGAAGAGTCATCAATCAGTCTCTTCTTCTTTTTCTCTTTAGATTATTACTTGATGTCATTCTCTTCTTTGTGTTCATTTCCTTTTAATAATATGTATTTAGGCTAAGTAATTTAGATTTTGGAGAGAGAAATGTTTTCTTTCTTTTTCCTTTTCAAAAATGCCATTCCTCACCTCCAATCTCCCTCTTATACCATATTTTGTGGGGTTTTTAAGTGGTAGATGACATCAAGTGTGGCCCACAACAATTACTCTTAAAATCCTTTTTTTCCTTTTTGTTTACAAATTAACCCTAACTATCTTTCCTTTACCAAAATTGACCCCCATACTAATACTTTTGTTCCAATAACACACATGGTAAAATAACTATTTTACACTATATCATTTTAAACTATTAATCCTTAGCTCTTAACTCGTAACACATCATTTAACTATGCTAAATTAGACATTATTAACTCGTTAATACCCTTGAATTTTCCTAGAGCTATTTTGGGTCCTTAAAACTTCCAACCTTTTGGCTGTAAGTGTTTCATTTTTAATGATAAAAATAACATATCTATATTTGATGCAAAATCTAATAAAGGTATATTTTTTTGTTATTCTTTAAATTCTAAAGCATATAGAGTTTTTAATGGAAGAATGCACAAAGTAGAAAAATCAATAAATGTTAAATTTTATTTTATTAACATAGATTCTAGAAAAAGGAGTTCTTCTGATGGTTAAAAAATTTTGAGAAAGAAAGTGACAAAAATAAAAAGAATGATGAAATAAAAAAGTCACCTAATCAGTAACAGGATCTAAATGATAGAATTCTGGAACAACATATGTCTCACCCCTATTAGTAGGTTTTATGTAGGTTTTATGGATTATTTTTTAGTGAATTTAGGGTTAGAATAGTAGTTTAATATTTAATTTTTACAATCTTTTAGTTACATTCTTAATTTTTATCTTTTGATTATTAAGTGAGCTTAATTATGTTAATTTTGGTTGTTTTAGCTTTAATCTTCAATGATGAATGGACTAGAAGGCCATTCGAAGGTATAAAATTTGTATTGAAAGCTTTAGAAGTTTAAAACAAGTGCAAAATGGTGAAATTTCACAACCAGAGGGTTTCACCACCAAAGGTTGTGATGTCTAGATAGGTAGGAGATTTCACCACCTTAGGTGGTGACACTGGGCAGAAATCACCACCTAAGGGTGTGGTGACGAGGTAAAAATGGGAATGCAATCTTTAGTCTATTTTCCTACTTTAACTCTTTTTTATTTCTTCCAAAACAAGCCCTAGAGCTCTCCTATTCCAATTAGGATGCTTCCTTTATATAAAAAGCCCATTCCATCTCTAATTAAGAGGATGTAAAGAAGATGAATGATTGAAGAAATGCAAGATGTGGAATTTGAAGATTACTATGGAATTGAAACCTTAAGCACCAAGATTTTCAACTCTACTGAATTTCAAGTTTGTTATAACTATGTTATTTAATTTGAATTGTTATTTTGAATTCTTGAACATGATTAGCATGAGCTAAATCTCTTTTAGGGTTATATTTAATGTAACTTGAAATCTTCCTTTTTGGGTTAATCTAATTAGTTTTCTTTGCTTCTATAATTATTTATAATTATGCTTAATGCTTTCAATTAATTGGCCACTAATTGACTAATAAATTTTCTTAAGATTACTATAGAAGGAAAGTCTTGAGATTGAATTGAATTATAAATAGCATAAGAACATAGTTTGAATGGAAATAATATAACTTGACTTATGGGAATTATTAAGAATAGTCATAGTTCTATTTTCATTCATTAATATATGTTATAAAAGGTTATTGGAGATTAATGAATAGGCTTGGAATTGCTTGGGATAGCATGTTAAATATCTTAGGATTATTCTTTCCTTGCTTAAGTAATTAAATTTGATTACTAATAGATATAAACAAAAAAGAAGTTTTAAGTGAACTCAGAGATACCCTAGCTCCCCATATATTGGTTTTATTTACTCTTTTAATTACTTAGTTAGTTTTCACTTAGTTAATAATTTTAGTTTTGGTTGTCTATATTGTAAGGACCCAAAATAGGCCCTAGAAGAATTTAAAGCCATTATCATGTTATTAATGTCAAATCAAGCTTAATTAGAGGAATGATTATAAGTTAAGATCTTATGGATTAATGGTCTTATGTTGCAAAAGGTTGGAGAATCAATTAGAAATTTCAAGTGATCAAATCAATCTTAATTAGAGGAATGATTATAAGTGAGCAATTGAAAAATAAATTTTAGTTAAGTGGTTTATTGTAATATAATTAAGAATTAGTGGGTCAAATCAATAAAATAAAGGAAGATGAGGTGCAATTAAAGAAAAAAATTATGCATGGGATCAACTTTGAAAGAAAAAAACAAATAAGGACACATTTATAACATGCAAATAGATAAAGGAGCATAAAGGTAGTTTTCCCTTCGATTTAAGTGTTAGAAACCTTACATGTTGGAGACATAAATCATTTTCTTAGTTCTTGAAAGGGGGAGGACGAATTTTGTATGGAGAAAAAGAAACACATTTAGATTTTTCCCATCTCTCATCTCTCTCTCCAAGGTCCTTCATCTCTAGTCCTTCTAATTCTTTAAGATAAACTCTCTTGCATGTTGATGATTTAGAAGTTTTTAGTGGAATCATCAAGGTATGGATTCAAGACTTTAATTTATCTCTTTTTCTTTTCTATCTATCTTATTGGATGAATTTCCTAAGGAGAATGAATGTTGTAATTTTGATACATGGTGTTATGAAAACATGATTTGTTGAGGAGGAAGCTAAGAAAAAGAAGAAAGGCAAAGACGTAGGTAAAGATTGTAGCTAGGTGGTGATTCAGCCAAGGTATGGGAATGTGTGTCTTGCGTTTGTTTTTAATTTATTTCAAGATAGAAATTCCTTTAAATATGTTGATTATGGCCTGAGTTAATAAACCTAAAAGAATGAAGTCAAATATTAAAGATAGGAATTGTAAAAAGAAGGCAATGCAAGTAAAGAATTGCTAAAACCATCTTCTATAATTTTAGAATATCTCAAATTACAGACCTTCAATTGACTTAAACCTAATTGGTACTTCTTCCTAAGATTTAGACCTAAAATTTTGTTGAAGGAACCCATTCTTTAATTTTGTTTCTAAGTGCCCCTAAATCAAACTTGAAATTCATTTTGAGCTGCAACCTAGTTGTTATAATGATATTACTGTATTTTTGCTATAACTTTTTTAGAGAAGTCAAAATCCTTTGAGAAAAAAAATTTGGTTTAAATAGATTCATATGAGCAAAAATTTCATGAAGGAATGTTGTCAAAATTTTGCACCCATTTTATAGTATTAATTTTCTAAGTGATGATAAAAACCGAATGGGGTACTGTGAGCTGCTGTTTAGAGAATAGGAACAGATTTTCGTAATTTGGTTGTATCTCTTTTTATAGAGGTTTGAATTCTATAAATCTAATTTTTGGTTAAACTAGACTTATATTTCTACAATATATGAAGAAAACTTTATTTGGTTCTATTTATAAATATGTCAAAATATGACTTGAATTCGAAACTATTGGTAGCATTATTTAGAAGAATAGTCCTCAATGTTTTTGTAATATCTTGTAATGTAAAAACGAAATTTAGGTAATTTTAGTTGGGTTATAAAATAGACTATCATATCTACATTTTTTATGAAGAAAATAAAGTCTAATTATGCCTTTAAACCTGTCTAAATTTTTGTTAAAAAGCGGAACCATATGTTGCCTAACATGATGAATAGTCATCAATAATTTCTAATTATCTTGAGTTATAAAAATGATATTGTAATGATTTTTATTGTTCCTAAAAGTAAAAAAATATAGGATCATATTTGTAGAAGATCATTTTGGCCATAAATGGCTTTTGGGTAGGTCAAGAATAGCCTTAAATATGAGCTTAAAAATCTAGCTCTATGAAGGATTGTTGTAAGAATTTATCACAATTTTTAGTATGCATTTTTGGAATATTCTTATGCATTTAAATAAATTTAAGCATCTCTATAAAATCTTTTGACTATATGCATAAATGATTTTTAAGCATATCTATAATGGAAAAGTAACACATTGAGAGAGATAAGTCATGAGTATATAAAATAATACCATATTGTAAGCATGTAAGCATGACTACTTGTTGAAGCATATTTATGATAAAGGTATGTTATTATTGGTATGTTATTATTCACCTAATTGACATATGTTATAGTTATATGACATGTTTATAAGTTAAAAATGTCAATGTATATTTGTATGATTATCGGGATATAAATGCATGATGTACAAGTTGATCATATTGTTATATAAAGATGAGAATACATGTCTATGTATTAAAGACTACATGTCTTTTTGATATCACATGTATATAGGATGAAGCATTCTTACACAAAAGAATGTTAATTATAAATAATCTAGTAAAGTACATGATTGCTTTGTTAAATAAGACTGTGTATACAAGTATATACACTAGAGATGGTATAACTTTACATTGATTACTTACATGAGCAAATTGATTAAATTATGCTATAAACTGTGCATACATGCTTAATGCACTAAAGATTATATGCCATTTATATAATTATATACATTCTATATATATTTGTTTACATATTAGAGATTGTGATACATGCAAAGTAAAAGCATGTATATGTATCTTTTGATACCGTATGATATTATTAACATGTTTATATGTTAGCATACCAAATGTATAGTCATAATGATATTACTTGATTGAAATGGTATGGCTATACATATGTGATGCCAAATGTTAGCATGCTAAAGTACATGAATATATGGAAGTATATTTAATTGTAGATAATGTGACAAAGTATATGATGGCATTTTTATGAGACGGTATATACAAGTATATACAATAAAGATTGTATAGTTTTCCATTGATTACTTACTTGAGTGTAATTGTAATTAATTATGAGCATATGTAAAGCTTTCACAAGATTCTAGTATGATGAAAATATCACACAAAGAGGGATAGTAAAGCATGTATGTACATATATGATCACAAAAGCATGCAATTAAGCATATATGATTATAAAGTATACTTCAAGGGTAATTATATTATAAGCATGTTCATACACATTGTAGATTAAAGAAACTCAATAGAGCATGATGTTATATATCATCATAATACATATGTGAAATAGTTACACGATTTAAAAGGATTATAAGTAGAATATAGTAATACTTAATTGTGCTCTAGATGACATGTTTATAGAAAATTTATACATGTACAAGTGTACGACCTCATGCTCATAGGTATACATGAATATATATTTATATGTATGAACGTCTAAATGCATATGATGAGAAAAGAGCAAAGTGCAGAAAAATAATACCCCAACAATGCCCATGATCACACATTTACAGAAAGTTTACACATGTGCTTGTATTTGATTTCCTTGTTCATATTTACATAAGAGTATACATGTGTATATATGAATATGATTTAATAGAGTAAAGAAAAACTAAAAAGATTATATTACCTACATCTGTCTCTAGCTTATGGATAGATAGGCATGCCTATAAGGGTCTGCTTGACCGATCTACCATATAGTTTCATTCCTAAAAGGTGGTTATCATTTATTACCTTTAGGTATCTGATGGAATATGACATGGTATGAATGTGATGATAATGCAGCGGAAAAACAAAAATTTTTCATCATACATACCATACAAATCTAAATCAATAATCGAAACATGCAATTTTAGGGTTTAAAACTTACAACTTTGGATGCCTTTTAATTTTTTGAGTTTGATGATGACCAGCAACCGAGATGACTTTATCCACCTTAGATCTTGATCACCAATGCCAAGGAATAGCCTTTTACGCCACTCCCTTTATTCTCACACACACAATTGCACCGTCGGCTTAAAATTAAGATTGCTAGCTCTCTTTTAAGGTATTGTGTAATGGCTATAGTTTGAAGCTACAAAATTTGATTTTGTACTTCTCTTAGGTTGCTTTTACTACCCAAGAACACAAGAGAATGAGGAACAATCCTTTCTCCTTGTGAAAATTGGACCAAAAATTAAGAGAGAGAGATGGATGTAATTCACGCCAAAATGCAAAATGGTGGCTAGGTTTTGTTTTCACGCCAAAAGTAAATTATATATCTTTAGGGTTTTATTTCCTTTAATATATATCCCTTTATTTTCTTAAGTGATCAAGCTAAAATATACCACCTTAAGATAATTAATTTTAGCCTTTATCACTTATTTAAAATATGAAATATATATTGATTAAAACACCTTAAGATAATACATTTAATCCAAGATAATCCTTTTTGATTTAATCTAAGATAAATGTAAGACATATTAATCAAATAAATCACTTAATAAAAGAATTAATCATGTGCCGAAATTCCATTGATATTATCTTAGAATTTCGACCACACCATCCAATTATCAAGTGAATTAATTTAATTAAAATCCTTTAGGCTTTAATACTCAATTAATTAAATTAACACAAGATAATTAATTAATTGAAATTAAACCTTGTGGGCTGAATTTCTCTCTCTCATGGACAAAAGCCCAATAGCAATTTTATAACCCATTACACACATTAATTTGACTTTAATTAAAAGCTCAAATTAATGCTCAATACTTTAATTAAATATTTTAAGCCTAATGCTTTGTGTGTGATCCTATAGGTCCATTTAATGTTGGCAATGAATTAATAAATTAATTCAAAGGCTATATATATTCTCTAGCAAGATATTATAGCATTCCAAATTAAATGAAAATGCATATGGCATTTTGTGACCTAATGCAATTTTGAATAGTCCCTTACCCATAAATATTAGAATTAATATAAGGCATGGAACTAGTCATCCTTATATATATTAATTCCTTTCTTGATATTCCAGTGACACTGAACTCTCATATAAATAATGATTATTCATTATTTCATCTCGGTATGGCCATACACTTCTCAGTTCACTGATCAAGTGGCCGATGATATTTTCTCTCTTATTGAGAGGGGTAATCCCTTCACTTCTCTCATGCTCTCTAACATGAATTAATGCATACCCAATCATACCCGTACTTGTCACTCTGTTACGAGCACGTTAGGTGTATGTCAAAGTACACAGTAATTCATAAAGAGTTTCATAGAGATTTCAGGTCTAAGAACTCCGATACAAAACTTGCATATGAGAAACACTTATGACTTATACCATGTAGTGTTCTCATGAGTGGATCGTATCCAGATACCATGTTCTTTAACATGTATCTATGATCTCTGATTGACACTCTTGTCCTAATGATCCGTAAGACAGAACTCATAATATCAGAGAGAGCATACTAGTCTTAATTCATTGTTATTCCCATAACAATGACTGACTAGGGATATTTAGAATGATGTCTCATTTGTTTTAAGGTCTTACAACCATGTGCCTCACACATGATAACTTAAACCGAAACAACACTCTTGGATAGTTTTATCAATTGATATGCACAGGAATACAAAGGATAAAACAAATGCCTCATTTTATTAATTCAAAGTGCTTTATTACAATGCATTGGGGCTAGGGCTTACACTAACAGTATCTTATTCATACCTTCAGGTGCCACCGTTAAAATTAGACAGTTTCATACCTTTGGATGCCACCATTATAGTTAAAAAGTTTTGTACCTTCGGGTGCCACCATTATAATTAGATAGTTTTTACCTTCGGGTACCACCGTATAACCCATTATCTACTTATTTAGAAAAATGCAGGCTTAATTCATAATAAAAGAAAAATATCATATTGTGATAAAAGGTTAAAGAAGTATGATAGTTCATATATGGAACTTCATATGATTTTTATATAAAATATCTATGTTGCATATGGAAATTATGATACTAAAAGAGGTTACATTTTTTTATATGCACATTTACTGCATATGGTATCACATATACAAATTAGAATAACAAGTTAGGTACATAAAGAACTTGTTTTTCAATAATTATGTCGGTGAAAGTACATTCTTTATAGTTATATGTTATTTTCTTGAGGTTGATAAATGATGTGTGTGCCTCTTATTTATGAAAGTGATGAAATCTTGGATGTAATTTCATGGTGTTTCCTATACTTAGGAATACAAGATATATGTAATGTTACGTGTATAGTAAAGTTGTTCAATAATGATATTGGCTATTATGTGTTCCTTATAACCTCATGCTTCTTACTTAACATTGAGCAATAATATGAAAATTATGTGTGACTCATTACTGGTTATTATTTAATGAGTTATGATCCTATAAGCTTGGGTAAGTATGGCATACATGAAATACGAGTAAATTAAAATGTCAATGTAAAAGCAAAATGGAGTGGCATCTAATTATAAAATAGAATGGTATGATAACAATAATACATGGATAGAGTATATAAGATATATTTATATATGATTATGTCTCTTCGTGATTATTAATATTTTGTCTATACATAGTGATACAATTTTATTAACTAAAAGTTCTATGATTTTCAAATGAATTCTATGAACATAGATTGATATTATCATGCCTTTAAGAAAGTTAAGTAAAACATAATGATTAACTGAATTTGAAATAAAGGAACTCAAGAATTATAATTGAGGTATGTGACTATTTGTTAAGTAAATGTTAACTAAGAGGAACTTTTACAAGTGTTTGGCCTTGAATACAAGAATAATTTGAGAGTATAAATAATTTCAAAAGGTTATGATCTGGATAATGTTATATCCAATGATTGGATTTCTATGCTCAATGATATGCTTTGTGAGTGCACATTTTGACAACCTTCAAAGAGGTCATTTAAATGTTTATGATCCCCACTAAGATTTATAACTTAGCACAGGTGTTTTATCTATGTAGGTTGCAAGAAAGGATTTTCTTCTCAGGACAAATATCTATAGCAGGACGACCAACACAAGTCAGAAAGATAGAGACTGAAAGTATTATCTTTGATTTGGATTCTTTTGATTAAAAGTTTTTTATGGCATTAGAAATTGTGTGGGTATATATTCATAATAGTTGTATTTTGTAATTTGTAAAGAGACTTTAAAACTATATAGTAAAGTTTTTAATAGTTTAGTACTTATGTTGGATTAAGTTTTATATTAAGATCTTTGTATAATATTGTTATTGCATAATAGTGTAGAAAAGCATATTTAATGGTCCAGGATAAAGTGATATAGCTAGGTTATAGGATAATGGTGCTACATAAATAATAAGAAGTTAACACAATTTGGGTACTTAATCATCAGTCCCTGTGGGAACGATAACTCATTTATTCTTTATTACTAGAATCGATTTTGTATACTTGCGAAAATTGATAATAAGTTTGTGACATCGTTGCTAAGGGCTGAGTTGATTAATATCAATACAAAATAATTTACTATTACTTTAAATTTTATTTTATCTTATCTTCTCTCTTAGTTTTGTTTCGTAGGTGTATGAAAAGATAAAAAAGTTTTGAACTATTACCATTTGATCCTAAAATTAAGTGCACCTTCAAAGCTAGGTTAAGGAACCAAAAAGAAATGAAGGAAACGAAAAAGGTATATCTGATAATAATTGAATAGTTTCATGTTCTTGATTAATAGTTATTGTCTCCTCAGTTTTTTGTATAGAATAATAATGAAAAATTTCAAAAGTGCCAATTAAATCTATTGTTCGAATATCTTGTTTAGGTATAGTCTAATCAAATAAACCACTTTTTACCTTTTCTATATTTACTTCTACATAATTTATTTCATCTATATCTCTAATATTATCTGCGCTAGTTAAAATAGAACTAGAATCTTTAATAGAAAATATTCTATTTAATATATCCATCTAAGTATGTTTAATTAAGCTAAATTTAAAAAGAAGTGAAGAATGAAACCTATGTGAATCACAAAACCACCTAGCCAAACAGGACCACCAACATGCCATCTCAGCTACCGAAGGCTGACCAACACTAGGCCTTTAAGGCTAATGAATGTTTTATCGCTCCAAGCACAGTCTCAAATTCTTTCTAAATTTATCTTAACTAACTATACTTATATGGATGTCTTAAAAATATTTATCTATTAAAGATCTATTCTAATTCAACTTTGCTAAGATAAATTTCGGATAAAGTATATATTTCAATTAGTGCTATACTAGCTTCACTTAATATAAATTCCCAAAGAAACTTGGGTTCAAAATTTAACAAAGGATGACTCATACTACCCCTTTATGGTGCTTACCAATCCTCTTAAAAGCTACAACTGATGGGAGAGGTGTTACTTTATACTTAAGGACACTCAAACCTTCCAGGTAATGTCTGTAAGGGCCTAATCTTGACCCTAGAAAGGAATATGTTTAATCGTTTGATGCTATGTGTGCAATTAAATTTTTTTATAGTTATAACCATATTCGAATAAATCTTATTAAAGGGCAATATGGTAATTCTAGGATAATTTATAAAAAAAGGGTTATTTGGATAATAAAAAGGATGGAGGGGTTATTTTGGGGAAGGAAATTGAGAATGGAGGTTAAAAGAGTAAATTGGTGGTCTTCCCACATGACACCAGTGATAAATATCACTGTCAGTGTCAAAGGAAAACCATTTCTCTCTTTATCTTTCTCTTTCTCTCATTTTTCTCCTTGGGTTTAGAAACTAGGGTTTTGGTAAGAGGAATTTCTCCCTCTTATCTCTTTTATTTAATGAAAGATTTTATGAAGCAAGAAGGAAATTTAGTATTTTGTTTGTGATTTTTTTTAGCAAAGTCAAGCAAGGGCAAGGGCAAGGAGATCATGAAGGAGTGAGGAAAATCACAGTGTTTAGGTATGGGATACTATTGGTTTTGTGAATCCTTAGAAACTAGGGTTAGGGTTAGGTTATCTAGACTCATTAATCGGGAGCTTTGAGATGAGTCACGAATGATTCTTACTTTAAGATGAGTTTTGAAAGATTGTTGGCTTATTAAATAGTTTGTATTTTGTGTTTTCTGGGCAGCCAAGAGGTATTCGTCATTGTCGAGTCCTGGGGTTCTTCATGAGTCATGCGTTTTCTGTCCGTGCATCACTCGTGAACCCCTTCACGACTCGTGAATGATCTTCTTTGGCTGTCGATTCGTGAGGCTCTTAACGAGTCATGCACATGTTGTCTCTACATCACAAGTGAAGTTCGTCACGACTCGTGAAGGTCTCCCTTGGCTACCAACTCGTGAACCTCTTCACGAGTCATGACATCCTCCCTTCACGAGTTTAGCAATCCTTCAAGAGTCCAACATATCCTCACGAGTCAAAACATTTCTTGCATTACACTGTGAGTCAAACCTTAATGAAGGAAAATATTATTTAGACCATTTCATTACTCTTCACTTCCTTGTTTGGCATATTTAATTGAATCATCTAACAAAACATTGCCACATGAAGATTAATTAAGCCAACACTCTTTATAATGATAATTAACCCTTTTAAGGTAACCTAATGGGCATATTTAGTGAGTATGTTCACTAAAGGTAACATGTGATTGTTTTATGCTATGCTATTTTTGTCAAGCCATAATGATTAAGGTAAGGTGATCATGGTAAGGTTATCAAGTAGTGTTAATTACAACTTACTTTGATATGTGATCGTAATGATAGTAATGTTATAATTGCATGAAATTACTATGAAAATATGTATGTTTATGTGAGGTATGATGATAATTGTCCTTAAATGAAATTGAATATGTGGTATAAGAGTTATGAGTTGAGGTAACAAATATTAGTACCATTATATGCGTATGAAATGTAAATTCGGATGTGAATTATGGTTTGAGAAATATTGTAATGTATAAGAAGGAATATGATGAATCAAATATTCTTTCGATTAAGTGCTTAAGCCTGCGACTCTTAGTTCAGTTGTGGATTAGATAGACATGCCTAAAGGGATATAGTTGTAGCTGCCATAGTTGACCCCATTTGGGTCTATTGTTTGTTCCTTTGATGGAACCATAGTTCGAACCCTTGGGTCCATTGTTTGATATCCTTGTGATATCCATTATTTGATACCTTCGGGTATCCATTGCTCCCGTTATCCACCCCTTTTGAACCAGTACTTAAGTAGGCTATTAAGTTTAAGAGAATTGTCAAAATAAGAAATACATGTATCAATTTCTTCATCTATATAATGTAAGCATGTGAATGATTGATTACCATGTTTTATCTTCGTTTCTTTTGGCTATATTGTCAGTTTGAGATGAACTCATGATACAAGTATGTTGATGTTCTTATTGAAATGTTGTGTGAAGATATTTATATTCGATTGAAGCTATTGGTCGATCATATTATTATTTTTGTATGTTATCTCCCCATTAAGCTTTATAGCTTAGCACGGTTTCTTTACATTTGTGTAGGTTTGACTGGTGGTCATACAGGGACATAATTCTGCATCGGTTGGCCAACAAGAGTTGGTTTAAACTTTTGGATGTAGGATATTTTATAGATAGATCCCTTTTATCTATTCTTATATTTTGCTATGATTCAGTTGGGGAAATGTAATATAGAGGACTGTAAAATTTAACTTAAATTACCTTGCTTGCTTGTCCTTCTAGGTTGTGGTGGCTAATGTATGATTGCCATATTATGATTATTTTACATGACTTTCTAGATTAATTATTTAGGTATGCATGCACCGTATATGTATATGATGATATGTTAATGAATGATTTGTGTGAGTTATGGTTGCTAAAGGCATGATAGATGTTTTGGATAGAAGTTGGTATTAGGGTGGGACAATTAGTGGTATCAGAGACTGGTTTATCCTTTTCTAGGCAATAGAAGTATAGAAATTTTGGGTATAACATTGTTTCTTGTTGGCCTAATGTAGTAAGTCCTTGTTTTCATATAGATCAAAGATGGATGATTCTAGAGATGTTATCGAGGAATCAGCGAAAAGTAATTTATCAGCTACAACGGGTCCCTCTAATATGAGATTTCTATCGACAAATTAGAATGAGACCCCTGCTGCTATGCCTGGAGAGGCATTGCTAAAAATTTCTCAGGATATGGCACAAATTCTATAAAGGATTATGGCTCCTAAGGCCCTAATTTTTGAGGTCAGAAAGTATGGTGGGGAAGAATTTTTGGGTACCACATTGGAGCAATCAGAGGAAGCTGAATTCTAGTTAGAAAATCTGGAGACGATTCTAGATGATATCCAATGCCCTGCTCATTATAAGGTATCATGTGTTGTATCATTACTTCAAGGACCAGTGTACGATTGGTGGAAGTTAGTACTCAGACAACATCAATTAGTGGCTCCTCTTACTTGGGAATTCTTTGAAACAGAATTCAAGAAGAAATATGTTACTGAGGCCTATAAAGAGGAGAAGCTAAGACAATTTTTGACCTTGAAGCAGAGGGTTATGTCTGGAGCAGAGTTTGAAAAGCAATTTAGTAGGTTGTGCAAGTATGTTCCCAAAGCGATATTGACGGATGCCTTCAAGAGTAGACAATTTAAGGATGGGCCGAATCACAAGATTAGGGAGAAATTGATAGGGGCTACATCTTTTCAAAATGTGAACTTTCATCAGCTAGTGATGGCTAATATGAAAGTGGAGAAGCATAAGTCAGCTAAGAGAGAGAGAGAGCAAAAAAGGAGCGGGACTAAAGGTGGATGGTCCACTAAGAAAAGGTTTAAAGTAGCACATAATTCCCAACAGGCAGGGGGAATTTATCACCCTACTAGCAAGACCAAAGGGCAAGGATCTACAATAGTATCCAAGCCAAGTCTGCATGCCCCATCATAACAGAAAATGAGTCAGC
This sequence comes from Excoecaria agallocha, assembly GCA_037975025.1. NCBI lineage: Eukaryota > Viridiplantae > Streptophyta > Magnoliopsida > Malpighiales > Euphorbiaceae > Excoecaria > Excoecaria agallocha. The sequence continues at coordinate 28,828,873 of CM075819.1, forward strand.
CACCTGAGTGTCCTCATTGTTCCAGGTGACATTGGGCTCCATACAGGAAAGAATCAGGAGCATGCTATAATTGTGGTGCTACTGACCATTATATAGCTAATTGCCCCTCCAAGCAGGCATAAGACTCAACACAACAAGGTAGTAGAGGAGCTTTAAATACATTCTCGACTGCAAGAATAGGAAGTAGAGGCAAGGGACAAAGTGGTTCTGGTCACCATGGATCCCTGTCTCGTAATGTATCTGAGTCAGTGGATAGATCGGCTACACCAACTTTCTCGGGGTGGGCTTATGCTATAAAGCCACGAGAGGATCAAGATGCTCCAGAAGTCATAGCTGGTATTTTTTAACTTTATGATTCTAATATTCATGCACTTATTGATCCTAGATCCACTCATTCATATTTTTCCCTTAAGAGTATGAGTGGGGGGGGTGTCTAAGGTGCATCAACTGGAATATGATATCTATATAACTAGCCTATTAGGGCACAGTGTGTGTGTGTGAATAAAATGTTCCCTGACTATCCCATCTTGATACAAAGAAGAGAATTTTTAGCCGATCTTATCGAACTGCCTTTTCAAGAATTTGATGTTATTTTAGGCATGGACTAGTTGTCTAAGCATCGAGCATTGGTTAACTGTGAGGCTAAGACCGTAACTCTTAGTGGTAAAGATGGTAATGAGGTAATAGTGGCAGGTATTCTGACACAACCTTTGATCAATGTAATATCTGCCATTCAAGCTAGACGATCTCTGAGGAAGGGGTGTGAAGCATTTTTAGCCCTAGTTCTTGATTCAAAAAGTGACACGATTAAGCTTCAGAACATACCAGTAGTGAATGAATTTTCAGATGTGTTTCCTGAAGACTTACCTGGTCTTCCCCCTGACAGGGAGGTGGAATTATCTATCATGGTTTTGCCTGGCACAACACCTAGTTCAAGAGCCCCCTACAAAATGGCTCCAAAGGAATTGAAAGATTTGAAGATACAATTGTAAGAACTGCTTAACAAGGGTTTTATCAGGCCTAATGTATCTTCATGGAGTTCATCGGTCCTATTTATTAAGAAGAAGGATGGTCCTATGAGGATGTGCATTGACTATCGGTAGTTAAATAAGTTACAATGAAAAATAAGTATCCATTACCCCGAATTGAGGATTTATTCGATCAGTTGAAAGGGGCAGGAGTGTTTTCAAGGATTGACCTAAGATTGGGGTACTACCAACCACGAGTTAGGGATGTGGATGTTTCAAAGATGGCATTTAGATCCAGATATAGACATTATGAGTTTCTAGTAATGCCATTTCGGTTAACGAATGCACCAGCCATATTTACAGATTTAATGAACAGGGTGTTTAAACCATATTTAGGACCAGTTCGTGGTGATTTTTATTAATGATATTTTTGTCTATTCTAAAAATGAAGAAGAGTATTTGAGAATTGTACTACAGACCTTAAGGGAGAATCAATTGTTTGTAAAATTAAGCAAGTGTGAGTTTTTGTTGATAGAGATTCCTTCCATAGACATGTGGTATCTTCGAAAGGTATTAGAGTTGACCCAACAAAAATTGAGGCTATTGTTAATTAGAGATTGCCTCGGAGTGTACCTGAGGGTAATGAGTTTCTTGGGATTGGCCGATTACAACCATCTCTTTGTGAAAGGGTTTTCAATGATGGCATCTCCACTTACTAAGCTCTTAAGAAAGAATGTTAAATTTGAATGGACCGCCTAATGTGAGACAAGTTTTGATCAGATAAAGAGCATGCTAACCAAAGCTTCGATCTTGACACAACCGGTATCTAGAAAGGAATATGCTATATATAGTGACCCTCTAGAGTTAGGTTGGGTTATGTTTTAATGTAAGAGGGTAGAGTGGTGGTTTATGTATCTCATCAACTTAAACTACATGAACAAAATTATCCAACACATGTTTTTAGAGTTGGCAGCACTAGTTTTTGCCTTAAGGATTTAGCTCCATTACTTATATGGTGAAAGATGTAGGATATACACAGACCATAAAAGCTTTAAGTATCTACTTACTCAAAAGAACTCAACTTGAGACAGCAAAGATGCTCAAACTATTTAAGGACTATGATTGTATAGTGGACTACCATCCAGGTAAGGTTAATGTCATAACAGATGCTTTAAGCAGACGAGTGATGGCATCGATGGTGTTACAGCGGGGTAGATGGAGGCTTACTTCAGATAGTGCACTAGTTGCCCAATTAAGAGCTAAGCCATGTGTAAAACAAGCGGTGATCGATGCAGAGAAAAAAATGATGAGAAATTATAGCAAGTTATGCAATCTATACCCCCCCCACCCCGATGGGGAACAATCCGAGTATTCAATCAAAGAAAATGGAATTTTGTACTTCAAGGATAGATTATATGTTCTAGATGACAAAGAATTAAAAAGAAACTTATTGCATAAAGCTCACAACATAGTATTAACTATGCATCCCAGGGGGAATAAGATGTATCAGGATCTTAAATGATGTTATTGGTCATCGGGTATGAAGAAGGATGTGGTAAATTATGTATCTAAATGCTTAACTTGTCAGCAAGTGAAAGCAGAGCATCAACTTCCTTTTGGATTGTTACATCCCATTCCAATTCCTCAGTGAAAGTGGGAAGATATCACTATGGATTTTGTCACTATACTACCTTCTACACAGAGAAAGCATAATGTAGTGTGGGTAATTGTTGATAAGTTAACCAAGTCAACTCATTTCTTGTCGGTTAGAATGGATTATTCCATGGACCAGTTGGCAGAATTGTATATAAATGAGATCATTCGACTTTATGGTATTCTGGTATCTATAATATCGGATCAAGATCCCAAATTCACCTATAGATTCTGGCAGAGTTTACAAAAGTCTATGGGAACACGATTAAAATTCAGTATAGCTTTTCATCCCCAAATAGATGGATAATCAAAAAGGGTGAAACAAGTCTTGGAAGATATGCTAAGGGGTTGTGTTTTGAATTTTTTCGGTAGTTGGGACAAATACCTAGCCTTAATGGACTTTGCCTATAATAATAGTTTTCAGACTAGTCTGGGCATGGCTCCTTATGAAGCCTTGTATGGTCAAAGTTGCAGGACTCCAATATGTTGAACTGAGTTAGCTGAATGCATGATAATTGGGTCAGATTTAGTTAGAGACACTGAAGAAAAAGTTCAAGTTATTAAGTAAAGATTAAAAGAAGCAAGTGACAAGCAAAGATCTTATGCAGATTTGAAATGAAAAGATGTTGAGTATCAAGTTAGAGATAAGGTATATCTAAGAGTTTCACCTTGGAGAAAGGTTTTGAGGTTTGGAAAGCAAGGAAAATTAACTCCAAGATTCATTGGTCCCTATGGAGTTCTGCAAAGGGTTAGACTAGTGTCATATAGATTAGCACTTCCTATGAAATTATTAAAGCTGCATGACATATTTCATATTTCTATGCTTTGAAGATACCGTTCAGATGAATCACATGTACTGCAAATGCAAGACATTCAAGTTCAGACAGATTTTACCTACGATGAAGAGCCTAAAGATATTCTGGCTAGGGAAATTAGGCAGTTACGGAATAAACAGATTCCTCTTGTTAAGGTACTTTGGTAACATCATAACATTCAAGAAGTAACTTGGGAACCAGAAGCCATGATGAGAACTTAATATCCTCACTTGTTTAATTTAGTTATGAATTTTGAGGACGAAATTCTTTTAAGAGGGGAAGAATTATGAGGGCCTAATCTTGACCCTAGTAAGGAATATGTTTAATCATGTGTGCAATTAATTTTTTTTATGGTTATAGCCATATTGGAATAAAGCTTATTAAAGGGCAATAAGGCAATTCCAGGAGAATTTATGAAAAAAGGGTTATTTGGATAAAAAAAAGGACGGAGGGGTTATTTTGGGGATGAAAATTGAGAATAGAGGTTAAAAGAGTAAATTAGTGGTCTTCACACGTGACACCAATGATAAATATCACTATCAGTGTTAAGGGAAAACCATATCTCTCTTTATCTTTCTCTTTCTCTCATTTTTCTCCTTAGGTTTAGAAACTAGGGTTTTGGTAAGAGGAATTTCTCCCTCTTATCTCTTTTATTTAATGAAAGATTTTATAAAGCAAGAAGGAAATTTACTATTTTGTTTGTGATTTGTTTTAGTCAAGCAAGGGCAAGGGCAAGGAGATGGTGAAGGAGTGAGGAAAATCACGGTGTTTAGGTACGGGATACTATTGGTTTTGTGAATCCTTAGAAACTAGGGTTAGGGTTAGGTTATATGGCCTCATTATTCAGGAGCTTTGAGATGAGTCATGAATTATTACATACTTTAAGATGAGTTTTGAAAAATGGTTGGCTTATTAAATCGTTTGTATTTTTATGTTATCTGGGCGGCCAAGAGGTATTCATCATTATAGAGTCAAGAGGCTCTTCACGAGTCATGCATCTTTTGTTTATGCATCACTCTTGAACCCTTCACGACTCATGAATGCTCTTCACCGAGTCATGTTGTTGTTGTCTCTACATCACTCGTGAAGTCCTTCATGACTTATGAAGGTCTCCCTTGGCTACCAACTGGTGAACCTCTTCACGAGTCGTGACATCCTTCCTTGGCTGTTGGCTCATGAACCTCTTTATGAGTCATGACATCCTCCCTTCATAAGTCCAGCAATCCTTCATGAGTCCAACATATCCTCACGAGTCAAAACATATCTTGCATACCATTGTGAGTCAAACCTTAATGAAGGAAAATACTATTTAGACAATTTCATTACTCTTCACTTCCTTGTTTGGCATATTTAATTAAATCATCGAACAAAACATTTCCACATGAAGATTAATTAAGCCAACACTCTTTATAAAGATAATTAACCCTTTTAAGGTAACCTAATGGGCATATTTAGTGAGTAATTCACAAAAGGTAATATGTGATGTTTTTATGCTATGTTTTTATTGTCAAGGCAAAATGATTAAGGTAAGGTGATCATGGTAAGGTTATCAAGTAGTGTTAATTACAACTTACTTCAATATGTGATCGTAATGATAGTAATGTAATGATTGCATGAAGTTACTATGAAAATATGTATGTTTATGCGAGCTATGATGATAATTGTCCTTAAATGAAATTGAATATAGGGTATAAGAGTTATAAGTTTAGGTAACAAATATTGGTACCATTATATGTGTATGAAATGTAAATTAGGTTGTGAATTCTGGTTTGAGAAATATTGTAATGTCTGAGAAGGAATATGATGAATCAAATTTTCTTTTGATTAAGTGCTTAAGCTTGTGGGTCTTAGTTTAGTTGTGGATTAGATAGGCATGCCTAAATGGGTATAGTTGCAGCTGCCATAGTTGACTTCGTTTGGGTCCATTGTTTGTTCCTTTGATGGAACCATAGTTCGACCCCTTGGGTCCATTGTTTGATATCCTCGAGATATCAATTATTTGATACCTTCGGGTATCCATTACTCCTGTTATCCACCCCTTTTAAACCAGTACTTAGGCAGGCTATTAAGTTTAAGAGAATTGTCAAAATAAGAAATATATGTATCAATTTCTTCATCTATATAATGTAACCATATGAATGATTGATTATCATGGTTTATCTTTGTTTCTTTTGGCTATATTATCAGTTTGAGATGAACTCATGATACAAGTATGTTGATGTTCTTATTGAAATGTTGTGTGAAGATATTTATATTCGATTGAAACTATTGGTCGATCATGTTATTATTTTTGTATGTTATCTCCTCGCTAAGCTTTATAGCTTAGCATTGTTGCTTTACGTCCGTGTAGGTTTGACTAGTGGTCGTACAGGGACTTAATTCTGCATCGATTGGCCAACAAGAGTCAGTTCAGACTTTTAGATGTAGGATATTTTGTGGATAGTTCCCTTTTGTCTATTCTTATATTTTTCCATGATTCAATGGGGGAAATGTAATATGAAAGACTGTAAAATTTAACTTAAATTACCTTGCTTACTTGTCCTTCCAGGTTATGGTGGCTAATGTATGATTGCCACATTATGACTGTTTTGCATGACTTTCTAGTTTAATTATTGAGTTATGCATGCACCATATATTTATATGATGATATATTGATGAATGATTGGTGTGAGTTATGGTTGCCGAAGGCATGATAGATGTTTTGGATGGAAGTCGGTATTAAGGTTGACAATGTCTCTATTTTAGTGCCATATAGGAGCGGGACACCTCTTCTTTGGGATTTACTCCTCTTACCTCCCCTAGGCTTGAACCCTGGTTAGCTCTAATACCACTTAAGGCAGTTACCAATCTTTTTAAAAGCTATAACAAATAGGAGATGTGCTACTTTATACTTAAAGACACTCGAACCTTTTAGGTAACATCTCCACATTAGTGCCATATAGGGGCGGGACAACTCTTCTTTGGGATTTACTCCTCTCACCTATTTGCATTACATTTACTTTTACATTCTATATATCTACATTTGCATAAAGATCTTTAGAATCTTTGAATGCTCAATTACAATTAGGAGTATTGTTGTATGATGAAGATGCCTTTTCAGCTGAAATTCGATTGATAATTGAATTGAACTCTTCTTCAAATGTTGCTGATGATAATAAATTGACAATCTGAGTTTTATCTACAACAAAACCTGTTAAAGGATTTTATGACAAAGATACAAAATTCTTTGGCTCAAAAAAGTTGATAATAGCTTGCCTATCTATTTTATTGACGTCAAACCTATCCCACCATTTTACTATCAATTCTCAATGTATAATAGGTAATTGATCGGGAGCATCTAGGTTGCAGTAGATAGTAAACATGACAAAAGCATCTTTTATTTGAAATGGAGTTGCTTCAGGTATTAATCCAAAATAATTGAACCATTTGATGAACCAATTGGGAAAAACACCACCAAACTTGGGCAAAAAATAAAAGAACTAAAAATGTTGAAAATTCCTTAAGTAAAATGCTATGTACCATGCTTTTGATAATCATAGTAACTGTATAGCAATCTTAGAGGATATCCTAATAATGTCTTCACTTCATATGATTTTAAACCCCATTCAGATTGAGTAATGACATGGATATTTTTTACTTTACTATAACTAATCCTATCTTTTTCCTTTTGATCATAATTATGCTTTATTTTTACAGATCTAGTATCTACTAATATGGCTTCATAAAACTTTCTAGTCTTACTCTGATCTTTTTCATGATAATGCCAACTATTAGGGAATATATAATCTGTCAATTTATAAAAACTTTGGGTCCAGATATGTTAAGCTCTTTTGGTTCTAAAATCTTGATAAATAATTTCTTTTGGTTTAAGAAATAAGGAGAGGAATTTTTTAGTTTGGACATGGACGAATAAGGTATAATAGGAGAAGAGGGAGAGGAAGGAGAAGCTGAAGCTGATGAATATGGTTGAGGAGGTATAGAAGGTGAAAAGGTTTAAAGTATTTAGAGTGGTTGAAAAGATGGTGATGGAAAATACAAAGGTCTAGGTAAGGTCCTAATAAGAGGAGGCATGAGTGGAGGTTTCTATTCTTAATTTCCTGATGATAATCTGGCTTTAGTCAAAACTTTTTTGTTTAAACTCATTTTCCCTATAGAAATTCATGAGAAAGAAAATTAGGTAAACTATTATCTTTACCTTTAATGAACTTGATGTCAAAATCGAAGCTGCTTAATAAAGCTTGCCACCTTTGGAAATTTTGTTTTGAAATTAAATTTTTAACATCTTTTTCTAAAACATATTTTGATGATAAATAATCAATGCATAATAAAAACTTTTTTATGTATAAATCATCTTTAAATTTTTAAATGCATAAAGCAATGCTTAAAATTTATTTTTTAATAATATAATAATTCTTTTGAGTTTTATTCCAACTTCTTGAATAAATCTTACTAACTTTTCCTTATTTGACTCTTTTCTCTTTTATTTTAAAATACCTCCACAGCCTATATCACTAGCATCTATTTCTATTATAAAAAAGCTTCTGGATGTGGAATATTTAAATAGGGAAATCTTTTAATTTTTTGTTTGATTTATTTTACTATATTAGTATATTTTTCTATCTAAGGCTCATTTTTTTTAATTTATTATACAAAGGTTTACATAATTTTCCTAAATCTTTGAAGAAATCATGAACATAATTTAAGCATCCTAAAAAATTTTGTAATTGATTTTTATCTTTTATCTCGACTAAAAATTTGCTAGTAAATTCTAAACTTCTTGTTATCGATTTTATAGCTCCTTTATCTATATCATGTACTAGGAATTTAACTTTAGTTTGCAAAAGTTGCATTTTTAGTGTGGAAACAACTAATCCATTTTGATTAATTAAATTGAAAAATCTTTTCAAATGTTTTATGTGTTGACATATAAAATTAGAAAAAAAAGTACATCATCTATGTATTCTATTAGAAAATTCATTTAATGGTCTTAATATTTCATTCATAATATTTTGGAATTCTAAAGGAGCATTTTTTAATCTGAAAGGCATTACATTCCATTCATAATGTCCGAAAGGAACTTTAAATCATGTCTTATATCTATCTTCTTCATCTACTTGTATTTGCCAAAATCCTAATTTCATATCAAATTTAGAAAAAATATTTGCATCATATAACTTCTTTAATAAATCTCTTTTATATGGTATAGAATATCTTATCCATTGTAAAATTGCATTTAAGGTTTTATAATTTATTACTAACCTAGGTGTTCCTCTTTCTATTTCTGCCACATTCATATATAAAAAGTTGAATATGACCAAGAAGATTTTGAATATCTTATTAATCCTTTATCTTTCAAATCTTGTATTTCTTTTCTGCAAAACTTTTCTAAGTCCGGTATCATTTTGTTAACTTGCAATTTTCTTATTATCTTCTTTTTATCAAATACTTTTATGTAAGGTAATTTTACTACATGCTATTTCCTATTCCAAAAAGCATTAGAAACTAGTGCACAAATTTCTTTTGAAAAAGTGTTCTCAAATTCTTTGGTTTTTTCTTTTATTTTTGGACTTTCTAATTGTTCTTTTATTCATTTTCCTTCTATTTCTTTGATAAGAAATTTAATTTATTTTTGTTTATTTTTCAACAAATTGATTTCTTATATATTTTTTTCTCAAATGACTTGTTTCTCTAGATATTATAGCAAATGTGAATTCAAATATAATTTCTTTATCTAGAATTTTTTCCTTGATTCTATTATCACATACTTGAAAAGGATATAACATAGTGATAAAAGGTGTTCCTAATATAACTCTAAAATTTAGATCTTTGACTAAAACTAATTTAGTTTTAAAATAATATCCTTTATTAAAAATTTTTAAACTTGATAATTTATAATTAATTATTAACTTAGAGCCACTAGCGGTACCTAATCTTTTAGAAGTTTTTTCATAATATTTAGATGGGATTAAACCTTCCTTAATACAATTTTGATTTGCTCTACTATCTATTAGAGCTAAAGTAGTTAAATGAAAGTCATCATTAATAACTATATCTAATTTTACATAACATATTGTCAAGCAGATAAATTAGTTACCTATTTTATATAAAGATTTCAGAGTAATATGGTGGGATAGTTCTGATGTTAATAAAGCAGATAGGCAAGTTGTTATCAACTTTTTTGAGCCAAAGACTTCAACAACTTCATAATCAACTCCTTAAATAGGTTTCATACAGGTAAAGCTCAGATTGTTAATTTATTATCATTAGCAACATTCGAAGAAGAGTTCAATTCAATTATCAATCGAATTTTAGCTGAAAGGGAATCTTCATCAGAAAGCAGTACTCCTCCTCCTAATCGAGCATTCAAAGATTCTTAAGATCCTTATGCAAATATTGAAATATAAAATGTAAAAGGAAATGTAATACAAATGCAAATGTATTGCAGATGTTATTGAAAATATAAACGTAAAAAAAGGAAGAAGAATCCTATCTTGACTAATGTTGTAGTTAGATGCGCGATCTCTGCATTCTTCTTAATTATTTCTTTTCCAACAAAAAAAGGTTTGTTGGTTATTTTCTTCTAGTATATGGAATGATGGTAATTTTAGTTGTTGTGTGGAATTAAATTGTTATTGGCATTTGAAAGAAAAGAAAAAAAATACCGATGGAAAAATCATTTATATTCAAGTAGCAATTCAATGCTATCATTTGAAATTTAGGTGGTTATTCAAGAAATAATCTTTCATTGAGTTATTGTTTTATTGCATTACCTTTCATCTTCATGGAGGGGTTAGTTATTAACCTGAGGATTTCATATTAGTAATTATTTCAATCCACATGAAAACAATAGCTTTTTGCCATCCTTTCTCTTTTTTAAGTGGATTCTAGTTTATGTTTGCAAGAGATGTTCTTCATTCATCTGAACTTATTATAGTTTGCAACTGGTTTCAATTTGATTGACTGGCATTCTCATTTGAACTTTGTCCTTTACATGGTTAATCTCAATTGTGTGTTGAAATTAAGGTATAGTTGTTGGTACACCATTACAGTTTGTTACACTTTGAAGTTTAGATGTCATTTTCATTTCTCCATTTGCTTGTGCAAATTTTCTGTTGCACTCTTCTCCGATGAAAATTTATGCAATTATGTTTGATTAGGCTCCCAAGTTTTTTGTTGTAATCCTGTAATAGGTATAAATTTGAGAGCCAAAGTACCCCAAAAATGATGCTAGTATACAAAAAGACATACTTATGCTCAACTAGTTTTAAACCCACTAAGTTTAAATATGCTCCTTTTTTATAGATGTAAGAGTTTATTTGCTACTCGAAATGTTATGATTTTTTCAAAGGAAGAAAAATATATAAAAGTATTTCAATTTTGCTGTTGCAATAGGATCATTTAGTTATTTAGTTCGAGTAGCTTATTGATAAATAAACATCTACTTGCTTGAGTCGATTAGATTAAAATTAGTTCACTCAAATCTATTTTTCTTTCTCAGTAATTCCTGTACATCTAACCCTTGATCTACTCTTGATGTGTTCTTTAAACACTTGCCCCTCATTATTTACAGAGGATTGATCAAAACTAAACCAACACTAAAAAGCAAGTGGTAGGAATATTGTTTTATTTGGTTCGGTTTGCTCTGTTTTCAGTTTAAATGGTTCAATTTAATTTTCAAAGGCCAAAAAATCTATGGAACCAAACTGATTGAAGTTTTAAAAATAGCGTTATTTTTTGGTATATATTTAATCTACATTTAATATATGAAATATTCTAATTTATTAAACGAGAAAGAGCACAATTTGGCTATCTGTGTCTGCTGCTTCTGGCCCTATGTTCTCTTGCTCAGTTTTCACCTCAATCCCTCTTTCTAAATGTCATTATTGCTAACAGGAAAGACCCCCACACTCTTCTTTCTCATTCCTGCAATTTAGTTCCAGCATATTAGAGTTTGCTTGATTAAGGCAAAAACCTAGCCACCATGAAACTATTGCAATTTTTTCTTAAAAATGTACTAGTTTTGATCATAAGATGGACATTTTGCACATTTTTTTGCTACAGTGGTTGGTTTAAGTGACGTGACTAGTAGACCCGCAAATTTGGTACGGGTTTGCTGTAGTAGCCATGTGTTGCTTTATTTTTTTAGGAAATTTTCTTATATATATCTAAATTTATTTTAGTTTGTCTAATTTTAATAAATTAATTTTATGCTCTTTATACAAATATTCTCTATAATTATTTTTGACCTGTAGAGAATAACTTTTGTATTTGCAATCTAAAAATCCTTTGACTTCATTTAAGAGTTGCTTTGCACATAATAGGCACTAATGCTTATTTTGTTGTCATGTGTTCAGTTTTCATTGATTAAAAAAGCTGAAGAAGAAGAAATTGATACAACCATTGTGCCCATTGGGGAATGGACAAATTTTGTTCAGGTAATTTGCTCCATAGGTTCTATAATCTATTTTCTTCCTACTTTCTAGATTAGAATTGTAGCTAGAAATTCTTTAGATATGTTAAATTTCTATATATACCAGAAACCTACTATGTATATGATGTTCGTCAATTAAACCAGATAATTAGCTATTCTTTAATCAAGATTACTTTACAAGAAAAAGATAAAGAAAGATAAATTCTTCTTTACCATTAAGATTCTATCAAGTGGTTTTTGATGGAAGTGAAATTGAACAAGTATTTGACTATTTATGTTTATTTGATAAATTTGCATAGTAAGCTTTAATTAGCTATCTCGACTAACTCATTCATCTCTCTTTTGGTGAATCTTTCTATATTTGTTTGGTAGTAAATTAATGATTTTGAAAGACAAATGGTATAGTTGATGTTAACAGCATATTGGTGGTCGAACTGGAATATTTAAAATAGTTTTTAAGACTCGAGCTTTAACCCATTTCTTTCTACTACTTTTGTCTACACAATCATGAAATAAGTATAGTACACAATTTAGAAAGATATGTATACATATCTCAAAATGCATTAATTTTTTTTCTTGATTCATAATAACAATTTGCTGAGATATAATCAGTTGGGTGTGCACACCAGCATTTATGATTGCATGCATGTGCTTAGATGTTTGTACTATTTGTTTAATATCCTCCCATTTATAGATTTGTGATGCTCACCACCTTCTTGTGTAATTCCAGCATAGATTAAAACCAGCATAGATCAAAAAGCAGGCTTGACTGAACGTTTTGAGTTGTTTGTAAACAAGCATGAGGTACCGTCATTCCATCTTTTAATTTGTGCTACTCTTGTCTTATAATTCATTGTTTGCTTCGTCTCTTCAATTTTTGTTGCTTATGGTCAATGTCCTTGAACTGCTCAGATTTGCAATGCATATACTGAATTGAATGATCCTGTGGTACAACATGAGTGATTCGCTGAACAACTCAAGGTATGCTTTGTTCATTGCAACACTTTTATTTTCAGCAAATCATCTTGAACTTTTGTTCAAAAGGGATTAATTTTTTTTCTTTTTTCCCTTGTGACTACAGCAAGTAAGGGGTTAGATCTGGAGCTGAGTTTGATTTCGTGTGATGGGGCTGGAGATGTTGTCAAGTGATGATAAAATTTTACATTATCAAGTCATTTTTGAAAGAGTTAATCATTTGAGCCCTTGCATTAGTTAAGTAATTGAAATGTTATAACATATAACAGATACTTTTATTTTTCTTTTTGGTTTTTGTGGTTGTTTTTCATTTTAATGTATATATTGATTTTGTTATATAATAAAATTATTAATTGATATATACCTTCAATTTAAATTTTAAACTGTTTGTATTGAATTCATTGTGTTTTGTAAAGGGGAATATATAATTGAAAAAATAAATAATAAATTAGTTTTACCAAAATAAATAATAAATTAGTTTTACCGATAAAATACCGATGGATATATCTGTCACTATTTTTTTAAAATAAATTAATATTTTGTATTAATTAAAATTACCAATGGATTACCGACGGATATTCCGTCGGTAAAAAGTCAAACCGACGAAATATCCGACCGATTTTTTAGCAAAATTATCGACAAAATTTTTTTATATTTCTGTGGGTAAAATTCGTCGATAACTCTTGCCGACAGATTTTTTCATTGGTAATTTGGTACCTACGAGCATTTTAATTTCGTCGGTAATTAATAAAAAAAATCGTCGATAAAAATCCGTCGGTAAAATTGACTTTTTTGTAGTGACCTTCATCTAGCATGTGGGGAAGTGACAATTACACTTCAAGATGTTAAAATTTTAATTGGTTTACCTATTGAAGGTGAACCTGTTATAGGAAGAATAAACTTTGATTGGATGACACTTTGTAATAATCTACCACTACAAAAACAATTCATTTTACCGACAAATTTTTACCGACGGATTTGTGCTTTTACCGAAAGCAAATGACTTTACTGATGGTTTTTTATTATTTTATCGACGAAAAGTATCCGTCGGTAAAACGCTCAGAGGTACCAAATTATGGGCAGAAAATTCCGTCAATAAAATTATCAACGGATTTACCGACGGGTTTATAAAAGATCTTCCATCGGTAATTTTATTTAAAATTCGTCGGTTGTTTCATCCGTTGACCGTCTTTCGATGTAAAATGTTGTCGGTAAACCGTTGGTAATATTTAATGAATAAATTATTAATTTATTTTAGTATAAATAGCGACGGAAATTTTCATCGGTAATTTTGTTGGTAGTATAATATTAAAATTATTGGAATGACAGCGACGGATTTTCCATCGGCAATTTGTCAGTAACATATTATTTTTTATAATTTTTTGCAAAATTATATATTTACTATTTGTAAATCCCAAATTAAACACAATAAAGTCAATATAAAATTATAAAATCTAAATTCAATATATATATTAATTAATAATTTTAATATATATCAAAAATAATTAATACAAAAAGTTATATAACATCTATACAAATATTGTGTAAATTACAATGCCAAAAACATAAAACTCAACACTAAATATACTTATAACATTCTTAAAAACAATGAAAACTTTAAATTATTAAACAATTCTTGAAGTAAGGTCATCAACTGGTCGATGACCAATATAACTTGTACCTAATATACACCCTACTCCCATTCTTCAAAACCATGTCAAGCATTCTTTTTTCATCCAAAGTTATTTTAAGTAACCTTGACTGTGAAACCAATTCCTGCATCACATTTTAGCTTTCTTTTAATAATAATGATGCATTTGATCATTAAATCTTTAGTAAATAAACAGAGCCTGAAAACATCAAACCTTCAGGTCCTCAAGTTTGGGCAGAGGAAAAGAGCCCAATCCCATGCTAGAAGAAGACCCCAAAAATGCCTTAGAATTCTTTAACCAGCATGTGCCTTTAGTTTTTATATAAGATTGCCATCAACTGGGCTGAGTGACATAGACAATCAAGATAAAAAGGTGCTTCAGCAGATATTAACTTTATAGTTCAATGTTTTGCAGTGGGTTTCTAGCAATACTCGCATAAGCACTCCAGGAAGAGCATTAGCATGTATTAGGGGTGCAACCTTGTCTATGTTATGTTTGCATTTTAATTAATGCAAGATACTATCAAAGATTTGTTTGGAAAATTCGTACCACATCATAGCCTAAGACCAAGATAATTCCTATTTGATTACTCCAAACCAAAACCACATTTACAGGTCAAAGACAATACCAGTATGTTCCCACACCATAACACATGAACAAGAAAAAATGAAGGAAGAAAAAGAAAAACAAAAACATCACCTGTATCAGCAGCTCGGTCTTCAAACGCCTACTTGCTTCATGTTCACTATGGCCTTCACCTCGTTGGCTAACGATTGCATCAATTTCATCGATAAATATAGTTGCTGGTGCATGGTGCCTAGCAAGCTCAAATAACACCTTCACTAGCTTCTCTGAATCACCTGCAGACTTGCACAAACTTTATATTGTCTTATTATGAACACAACTTTTCAAAGAAGTAACATAACATAACAAAAGTATAACAAGTCAAAGAGAAATGCATTTACATAGTTAAAATGATCCCAGTCTGTTAAACATTACTATCCAAACTGAGTAAATAATAAAATCTAGTTAGTAACCTGATAATTTATCAAATTAAACTAATTTGTTCTTTTAAGATTTAGATGCATAATTAGCCAGTCACTAAGCGCACATAATCAGTTTTCCATAATGCTTAACTAGTTATTACCTAATGCCTTCTAACTCTAAATATATATATTTATAACTACAAACCTTAATTAATTTTTTTTATCCTTGCCAAAAGCCAGTCAAAAATTCCAATTAACCAATTCAGTTAAAAGCATGAGGGATTTGATCTTTAAGCTAATGTAACTAATTAATTTCATAAACTAAGCCCATTGAATAATGTAAAATCAGCCACCAAGATGAAATTCAATAGTTTATTAACATACTAAGATTAAGCAACGTTATCCCTCTAAAGGCATTTGTTAAATTATTTTTATGGTAGTGTCAACCATAAATAACTAAGTCTTTATAAATCCATTGTTCAGTATGAAATTTAGTTTTCCTGCAATGTATAAAAGTTAATAGTTCTAGTTAACTTTAGCATTAACTATGCATAGCAAAATATAACCCTTAATTAGCAAGCATATGAAAAAAAATGAAAATGTGGAAACCATTAATTGTTTTCCCTTTTATGGTTAAATGTCTCATTTTTAATAAAAATGCAATTATCCTTCCTAATATAGGCGTGACAGATAAATTTAAAAGATTTTGGGTATATTAGACACTAGACAGGACACTAAAACTGACTTATGAAGCCAAAATTTTCAAGTCTGCACAAAAGCTATACATTCTTTGCATGAATAGGGAGAGATTTGAGGCTCAAGAAAAAGGAAAATTCACATGTGTCTAGATAAACATTTGTAATATCTCTATTGGTAAATCTAATAGGTCAATAAAATAATTAATGATAATAATAATAATAATAATAATAATAATAATAATAATAATAATAATTAAGAAAATAGAAATGAGGTGGTTTAGAGTGAGGTTACTTTACTAGAAGTTAAAAAGAATAAAACTAACTAATTAAGTGAATGCTACAAAAATAAAGAAAAACACTCAAAATCCTTAAGCTAATTACATTCAAAAGCATGAAGTTAATGTTACAAAATTATAAACTTTACTGTCAGCCTAAAATAACCAAATTGTTGAACTCTGCATGCACACTATGTACTAAACAATCTAATTCGTATAGATATATTACTTGAAGAAGTCTATGACATCCGAATCCCACTTGCACTTTAAAACTTTGCTTTGAAAAATATGCCATCAAATTAAAGGTCGGCAGCAACAAGTGTTAATGATGGCTAACAATTTTCCTATTTGCTTTCTGGCAAAAATGCTAAATGGCCTTGGAATATAATTTTTCAAAAATTCAAATTGATATATCAAGGAAGCAAAATAAAACCATGAATTGAAGTGTGTATCCAATATATTATAACTAAACAAATTACTCTTCGAGAATAATAACATGTCAATATACTTTGCAGTAAAGTTTATTTTATAAAACCTATGCTCAGTACAGTAAAGAAAGGGATAACAGCTTATGACAGTGAAACCCTTTTATGTTCTAAATTAGGATTATCAACAAAATATTAAAATTCAAAATTGAATCCTAAATTAGCAAAACTCAACTAATAATACATTATAAAAAATGTTTCACAAAGCAACAGACATCAAATTTCATACAAAAATAAAACAATCTTTACTTAACCAATCATACTTAATTTAAATAGTCTTTGAAGGTAAATTTGGTGGTCACATACCGATTTCTTCATTATTTTTCCATCAACTATTTGCTCATCGGAGGCTTGTCGGACCATTGGCCGGAGCTTTACCGAAATCGATTTGACACTACCACCTCGAAGAGCGGGGTCCAAGGGTTCCACTTCCGATGGTCACGCGCTCAGGCGCTGCCGCAGTTGGCCGAAATCCCATAAAAATTGTCGCGGCTTCTCTTCTCCGATCTCCATGCTGCCAGTGATTGGGAGGGAGCGAAAGGTGATGAAAGAATCGTCTAACCTCTGGGAATCCTATGGTAGTGATCGTGATTCCAGTCATAAGGGCCAATCACCGGAATGAGAGGGTGAAGGCTCTGGCCATGGAAGAGAGAAAAAGGGGAAGGGGAAGATTGTGATGTTAATGCTAAGGTGGAGCGACGAAGCGAGGGCGGTTGGCGGTAAGAGACAGCGATGAGAGGAATGCCAGTGACCGGCGATGAGGAGGGCGACAACGCCCCCCGTTCTCCTCTTCGTTCCCGATGCCGTCCTGTGTCTCCCTCCTCATTCTTTTTTTTCATATCTTAATGTCATTTTGTAATTTGTGACCTTCCTTAATTCTTCTTTTTGTTTGGTCCATATTATTATTATTATTATTATTATTATTATTATTATTATTATTACTACTACTACTTCATTCATCTATTTGCTTAATTAATTTTATTTTAATTTCTTATTATGAGTTGTTAAATATGTTTTAATTAGATATAAATACTTCAAAAGCTAAAATCCTCAATAATTTATACCCCTACTTATCTAAATCAAAATATGATTTACGAATTAGAAAATATTTTCAATTGACTCATAGTCGAGGTGTTACACTTATATCTAAAAAGAAAAGTTTTTTTATTGATAGCTATTATCCCACAAAAAATAATTTCATCTTATTGTTAAGTGAATGAATTTTAAATAAAAATTTATTAAAAGAATAATTTTTTCCTAAATCATTAATTTCTATCGGTATAAATTTAATTGGGCTGCAATATTGTTGTTTTCATGAAATTATTGTTAATCAAAAGCATACAGTAAAAGAACTATTAATGCATGAAACTATAAAGGATAAAATATATAACATTAACGAGCTAGTCCAATTTGTCATTTATTTAATTAAGTATTAAAAGGACATTATATATATATATATATATATATATATATATATATAATAAGAGTTTCAAATATACTAATAAGCTTTAATTTAATAATACTAGCTTAAGTTCAATAGAAAAAATTTACAGATTTCTAACATTATCTAACCATAAAAATACCTCTATGAATTGTGTATTAATATGGTATTATCAGTTAATTAAAGCCATTAATTGCTTGGCATACATAATTATACAGAGTTTGGATAAAATAAGAATATGGTAGTGCTTACGGTTCGTTTGTGAAGGAGAGGCAGTTGAGGGGACTGAAGGACATTGGACGACGGTGGAGGAGGCTGGATTTTAGAACTAGCAACCGCTCTCTCCCCGCCCCTTCCCCCCCACCCCCGATTTGTTCCCTTTCTCCCCGATCCACAATAATAATAAAAAATTTAAGTTAAAAATAAAATAAAATTTGATTTTATAATAAAAATTATTGTAAATTAATCTTAAATTTGACCTAAAATATTTAGGGTAACATGAATTCATTTATATATTGATCCGTTTAAATTTAAATAACAAAAAATACAAGTCGTATGGATCAAACTTTTCACATCAAAATATAACAATTTTTTTTAAATATTCAAAAAATATTTTGTATATATAATTAAAAATAGGAGTATTACTAAAATATATTAATTGTTTTACATAAAAAATTATATATAATTAAAATGAAAAAATATCTAGTATAGGCTTTATTTCGAAAAAATGATATTTTATAAAAAAATTAAAAATAAAAAATTTAACCATTTATTAAAATATTATAAAATAATAATGATGGATTATCGATGAAAACACTGTCGCAAGAATTCATATTTCCATTTTCCCATATTTAGTCGCTATTTCGTCGGTAAATAATGTGTCAAAATATGCTGCCATTATTTATCGACGGAATTTCCATCGGTACATAACAAAAATCATTTGTATCCTTACCGACGAAGTTTTTTTCGTCGCTAAACCGTCGCTACAAAATGACACCTCTATTTCCCACCAAATTTACCGACCGTTTTCCATTTTGGTCACTAAAAACGTCGTCATTTTTGCAATTTTTTATTTTTACTGACACATTTTTGATTCCGTAGCTAATCCGTCGGTAATATCTTCTTTTAGTGATGGATTTTTTGTCCGTTGGTAAAATCAATTTTTTTTGTAGTATACTAGGAGAAGTTCCTCTTGAGAATGATTTGCATGGGGGCAAATTGAAATTAACATGGTTGGATGCAAAATTTGCTGAACTGCCCGATAATGCAACACCTGAGTGGTACACCAACATGCTTGAGCTTGGATATTGAGATGCTTTGGTGGGTTTTTATTTTCATCACAAAGTTCACATCTGGTCCATTTGATGTTTCTACCTCTTCTAGAGGATTTAAAATTTATTTGCAGATATAGTTGGAGATTAGCTTTTTTGGCTTGGCTATATAGAGATCTATGTAGAGTCATTTGCCCAGATGCTAAAGGAGTTACGAGTTATCTACAACTCCTACAAATGTGGGCATGTGAACGATTTTCTCAATTTAGGTTAGGACATGTACAAACATATACACTTAACCGTATAATGCCTTACAGTTTCAAGTATCAATAGCATGTTCATTATAAACAACATCAATTTAATATAATTTTAATTTGAGGTTACTAGTATTTTTATTGGAATATATCTTTTTTTAGCTGAATAAAACCACTTAATTTGCATAACAATTATAGGATGGATATACATGCATATCGAGAATTATTAAACACTTAATCCATAGAACAGATCTGTAATATAATATTATATATTTATTCATATAATATCCATAATATTATTTTTTTAAATTATTTGAATGTTGTAATGCATTTTGAGTGGGAGCCTTATATCAACATGATAAACTTGCACCTAGAATATCGTAGAAGCGCACAAAATTGCTGGATATCTATTGTTCCACTCATATGCTTCCACATCATTGAATGGTACCATCCAGATAAAGTCATGAGACAATATGGATTTGACAAGCTAATTCCTGATTGGCCCTTTCAACAAGATAATTTACATACAATTGACACATGAGGACAACACTCTCTGGATTGGATAGTTGAATTTGAAGTGTTCATAAATGAGTGGACCAACCGTCGAAATCGAGTCATTTATGGATAAAATCTAAGGTAGCATTTGAATAATTGGTTTGAATATATGAAATAGTATATTCATCGCACTAAACATTGGATAACCCCATGTGGAGCATCCCTTGCAGTGATTGTAAGAGATTAATTCTTTTCATTTTATTTCACGATATTAAAATGTAATTATTATATTATAAGATATTGATATAATTATTATATTTTATTTTTTAGGCTGATGGGGTTGAAAGATTGGTGTATGAATAAGGTGATGGTTCAAGTAATAGAAGGATATTAGAAAGCGTCCTTGGTGTTGTTAGGCATAAAGATCGATAATTCATTGAATATCCAAGATAGCTAGATCCTGACCCTATCAACATACCTCCTATGAAAAATCAGTTTGTAGATTTTAGGATTCAATGCCATCAAACTAGAATGATTTAGAGGTGTGAGAATGTCCCTTAAAGATATTACGATCAAAATATCATACAAATTCCACCACCAATAGAATGACCTTTTGCTAGCATTCAAGGTAATAAAAAACCATGCACGACAAGATTAATGTGCAAAATTTTTCATCTTATGAGTTTGGGTTAGCAAGTTATAATTGACCAAATTTGGGGGGTCCTAGCAACATTAGTTCAGCTACAATGATGCCATATGATTTGCAGCAGACACCTATTGCATTCACAGTTCATGTATTTAATACCGAGTTTGCAACATTTGTCGATTTGTCTCAACATGATTTATTCCAAATAATATTTGGTACACATCATGAATCACCTCAGGAAGGTAACATCAGACATTCACCTTTATTTTTTGATTTTTACAATGATATAATTAGCAAGGATGGATGATCGAGCCAAACTGGCTCAGGTAACACCGAAGCAATAAATGACCTTGAAGCTGGGTTGAATGCACGAGCAACCCACAAGTTGATGAGCGACATTGAAGGTTTCCAGACAGACAGAGAATGTAAGGACCCAAAATAGGCCTTAGTAGAATTCAAGGGCAATTACATGTTATTAAAGTCTAATTGAGCATTATTTGATGAATTATTAAGAGCTAAGCTATTAATTGGGGCAAAAATATTATTAAGTTATCAATAATTATGTGATAAATGTGTAAATTATATGGTATAAATTTTATAAGGTCATAATTAAATTATTATTGTTGGTTTAATAATATTCAAGGGCGTAATTGAAGTAAAAAGTATTAATCTGGGGCAAATTTGTAATTACGGCATCTTTAGTGGCAAATGTGAATAAATAAATAATTGAGAGGCCAATTTATGGAAAGGAATAAATGGTGGGGTTAATTTATGGAATAGATTAAATGGTGGAGACAAAATATAACATGCAAAGAATTGGATGTTATTAATGTGACATGCAAATTCTTGAGGGATTAAAGAGGACATTTACCATAGTATTATATATAGAATAATCTTAGTGGGTGGAAAGGGAAAAGTGAGATGGTGGAGAGTGGTGTGGTCGGCATTTGTGAGAAGAGAAAAACCAGAAATTAATTCCATTCATTTCCTTTGAAGGTCTTTGAATCTGCAAGTAATTTAAGTGACAATTCTTGATGGTTAATTAAGGCAATTAAGTGTATAACTCTAAGTTAAAGAAGGAGGAGATAGAAAGGATAAAGGGAAAGACATTGCAAGGGATTGAAAGCTTGGGTTTGATAGGGGTACGCTAAGGTATGGGATGATACTTACCTTGCATGCATGTGAATGTTGATTATATCATCAAGGTGCATATGTGTGTTAGATGGAATAAATGGGATGAGATATGAATTTAGAATTTGTTACAATAGGTGTTACATGAAGATTGCTGGAATTATTGACTGTAATTTTATCTATAAAAATGAGTTAGGGACCTTAATTTGAAGCTATAATAATCTTGATTGTTCCATATGAGATATAGGTATAAAAGTGTAGTTGAAAAATGGCATTAATTTGGCCCCTAATTTATCCCTACATTGATTGAATATTAGATGCATCTTTGATTTCGATTTTGAATAGCTTGGGGTAAAAACTTCATAATTGATTGTAAAATGATCATAATGACATGAGGTCAATTCCTACTTAAAATAGACTTCAAAACCTACAATTTATATGAAGAAATCAAAGTCAAATAATGCCTAGAACATTGCCTAATTTTCACTTGAAAATCGGAAATTCTATGTTGACTACTATGATGAACAGTCTTTTGTAATTTCAATATATCTCGAGTTATAGAAAGGATATTGCAAATATTTTTGATGTTATAGAAACTAGAAAAGTATATCTACAACTTTGTAGAAGAAAATATTTTCTAAAAATGCTGTTTACTATGTCAAAAATGAAGTACAAGATTAAGTTATTAAGCAGTTTGCAGGATTTTGGAAACAGGGTGAAAAACTCGTATGGCCAAGCATACTGTCGCGAGCGCGACATCATGATTTTGGCCCATAACTATGCTTTTTATTCCCCTTTATCAGTATATTATGCTACCCCTATGTGTTGCACATATGACTGAACAAAATAGGCCTTGAATGCAAGTATTCGAGAGCTATAAACTCATGTGTATATAGATTTGAATCAAAGGATATATATATGGATTTGCATGATTTGTATCATTTACATTGAAAATTGTCTATGAATGTATAGATATGCATCATGGAAATTGTACATTAATAGTTAATTTATAGCACCATGAATAATTATGAAATTATTGTTAATCATATATGTGTATGATAATATGATTGTGATGTGATGTATTGTCTAAAGATCATATGTTTAAGTATAAGTTCATGATGAAAGTTAAATGTATGTGCCATATGGAAACATATTAATAGCATATGATTGATGAGTGATTGAGGTATATATATTGATAATCATGCTTATCAGAACAAGCTTATTAGATGTGAATGTACTACAGGTATGTACAATCTATGATTATATTTATGAGTGCATGAGCATGTAATTGTCCTATGAGATAGAAAATGATTAAATGTCACTTAATAGGTGAGATTATATACATGTACAAATGGTATACTATAAGTACAGCTTTGAAGTATGAAATGAACATGAATATAGTGTTGCCTGCAATAGAGTTCAAATGTGAATATAAATACATGAATGATAGTTAATATTAAAAATGCTATCCATGAATGTTCATTTGGTGCTGGAGTTTATGAACTAAGAAAATGAAAACATGTCATGTTATATGTATTTATGTGTAAAGATGATGGTACCTAGTTGTATACATACCGATGAACCTAAGGCTACTAAATCTAGTTGTATGACTGGCCTTTAATTGGTTGATATATATATATATATATATATATATATAAGTCTAGATGATTCTACATGATTCCTATGGATTTCTTCAAAATTACTATAGTACATATAGTTTGAAATGTTAACTTTGCTTGTATGAAGAAGTAATGTGGTTAGTAGAATATATGTGTGCATATAAACATATATGCATATGTATGATCTTACATGGTTGGGTTCAAAGCTTGAAAACTATTTTAGAGTAATGATTCAAATAATATTTTTAAGGTGAAATGTATAACTATGTCTTTGCTTAATTGAAATGACATAATTAAGCATATGTGTTATCACATGTTGGCATGCGAAAATACAAATCTACAGTGCTATAGACTCAATTATAGAAATCTTATTAAAGCATATAATGGTATTATATAAGTATAATCTTGACATGCAGAAAAGTTACACATGATTGTGTATATGAATACATTGATTACAGTTATACCAGAGTATACATGTGCATATAAAAATATGAATGAATAAAGAAAAGATAAATTAAAGAGATTGTTCTGCCTGCTTTGAGTCTAGGAAGTGGATAGATAGGCATGCCTATAAGGGTAACTTGTAGTTGCTTTTGAACATTTTGACCTCTTTAGGTCCATTTGAATTTAAAAGTATAGTGACCCTATTTGGGTTTAAAAGTTAAAGTTAATTTAAACAACCCTCGTGTGGGTTGTAGCCGACCCCGTTTGGGTCCGCTTAACCGGTCCATGTTATTTGATTGACCCCGTTTGGGTCCATGTTATTTGATTGACCCCGTTTGGGTCCATGTTATTTGTTCGACCTCGTTTGGGTCCATGTTATTTGTTCGACCTCCTTTGGGTCCACCGATTTATCATACAGTTTTATCCCTACAAGGGATCATCGTTTAATACCTCCGGGTATCTCCTTGGTGCCTTCGGGTGACCTATTATCTCTTGGTGCCTTCGGGTGACCTAGTACCTTCGGGTACCACCGTATAACCCGTTATCCACCTCTTTAGAATAGTGCAGGCTTTATTATCAAGGTTAAGAAAAGTTTAATAAGGCATGCAAATTCTTAGTTGACTTTATACTATTCTACATATGAAATTCCTTTTGTTGCATACAAAACCCAAGTCTAAAAGAATGCTTAATATACATATGTATCTATACTGCTAGTACAAAAACAAATTTCATGTTAATTGCTAAATGCTCTCTATATATATGTGTCCTTTATTCTTATATGTATTACATTGTATGATTTCTATAAGTGAATTTAAATGTTTAATTTCTTTCATTTCTTGAAATAAATCATTGTTACATTTGAAGCATGTTGGATGCTTGTTGACGATCACTGTGAGTGGTCGTCTATCATGATTTAGTTCCCCACTAAGCTTTATAGCTTAGCACGGGTGTTTCATCCATGTAGGTTGCAAGGTTAAGACTTTCTCTCAGGATTGATATCTGTAGCTGGCTGGCCAACACAAGTCTTTGAAGATTATAAAGTATATAGTTGTCTTTTTGTTCCTTTTTGTATTTCAAAGGTTTTATTTTGTGTTGGAAATCTTGTAAAAGTACAACTATTTTGTAAGATGTTATTAGCGGTTATATTTTTGTAAAGAGACTATAATGTATATTGTAAAGTTTTAATAGTTTAACACTCTTATGGATTAAGTATGAATATCAGTTCTCTATATAGTTGATATATGTTTATGTTGCACAGTAGAACATGTGTAATGAGATGAATAAAGTGATATGTATAGATTATAGAATAAGGGTGCTACAGAGAAGGCAATCTAGGTGTGGCAAGGATTACATTTATTTCATTAGGTTGTATATATATCCGTAATTTTCTTGTATATACTACAATGTCTTTAAATTTGGGTTATTTTATGTTTATTAATTAAATTATAATAAATTCTACCGACATAAATATGCAATAAGTTATTAAATTTAATAAATATTTAATTTAATAATTACAAAATTAAAGTTACAATTGAATACAAATTTAGACAATCAGATAATGGCTAAAAGCATCGAACATTCATGGATACGTTGATGTATACTCTGATGGACCGATCAATTTTGGACATGTTTTTCTGTTATGACCCCCATTTTTACAAAGCTTACATCGATTAGGCCTAGTACGGTCTCTTTTATCCATTTCATTTCGATATCTAGCTGTTCAAGATCTGCCTGTTTTCCTTATAAGCTCTGGGTTTGGCACTAACTTTGTTCGACATATGGCTCCCAATAATCATGATGTCCAAATGGTTGGAAAAAGGAAATATAACAATTCATGGCCTCTTGTCTACGTACCTCCACATATGTATACAGGCTGTTATAGCATGCGAACAAGGCATTTTAGTTTCTTGAAACTTTTCACATTCACATGTATGGCAATCCAAATTAACACATTGCGTGTTGTTATCTTTTTGCTTGCTTTTTTGATTTTTGGTTTTGACATTGAACATTCCCATTCATCCATCAAAACTGTCAACTCTATAGCCACTAACTTTTTAAGCATGCATAACCATCTCTTCTATACATTTGTGTGTGTACATATTATCTGCAGCTATCTGATATCGATACATGACCTTTCTATCATCAAAAACTTAACCAACTGTGCAAATACATGCTCAACAACACTACAAACAAGCATCATTCAAACACCTTTTAATGCACTATTTACACTCTCCATAATGTTGGTTGTAGCATTATTAAATCTATGCCTATTATCATAAGATAGTGTCCATTTATCCAAAGAGTTCTGCATTGCTCAGTTGTATGAGTTAACATCAAGTTCCTTAATCTCCTCCATTATTTTTGCAAACTTTCAGGGTTGAAAGTTATCATCACAAAATAATACCAAAATACCCACATACAAATCGAAAATAACAGTTATACCCACTTGTTTAGTGACATACTTCCTAATATAAGTCATAAACCAACCCGAACTAGACTTATTCTCCCATTCAACAACTGCAAAAGCTACCAGATATAAGTAATTATTTCCATCAATAGCATTTGCTATTAAAAACTTCTGATGGAACTTGCCTATCATAAATGTACCATCAATTAGAAAAATGGGTTTGCAGTGTGGAAGCCCATCAATACATGGTTTAAATGCCTAAAATAGCCTTCTGAATTGCTTACAGTTCGAGTGTATATTATTGTCAACAACAAATTCATAGTAAAATCCATGATTGTATATCTTCATAGCCTTAAGATAACCAGGCAACTTGTCATATAAATCCTTATAGTTGCCAAATGTCTCCTACAGTACCTTGGTCTTTGCATACCAAGCCTTACTATAAGAAACATCATAGTTGAAATGACTCCTCATGGTAGCCATTATAACACTAACTTTGAGGTTAGGAGTTACACTAATAATCTTTAATATGTAATCATAAATAATCTAAGTATTTAGCTGTTTATGATGTTGAGATACCAATGGCATAGTACAACTTTATGAACCCTTGTACACACTGATAACCCAGTAAGGAGATATCTTTTTTTTCATTGCTCTAAGTCTCCACTGACAACCAGTATCTTTAGTGTGCGAGCAACAGACCACCCAAAATGAAGGCTTAGATTTAAAAATTTGTAAGACACATTATTTTGAATCGAAAATTTCTTTACACAAGCCTTAACTTCATCCTTTGATATGAATGCCAACCATTCGCATAACTATCTTAACATTGTGAAATAGCTAGACCTATTGATTTGGGCTTCTACAAAATTAACAAATTCGTGGTGAATAGATAGAAAGTGAAACTACAAAATATTATATTGATCACCTTCATCAACTCTAACATCATTCATATTCAAAGACTGAAGACCTTCTATCACATGGATTACACTACTTGGAACAAAGTTATCATCCTTATCAATACAAGTTTTCTCACTAGCATCATTCAAGTCTATATCTTCATCATCCTCATCTAGATCAAAATTTGGAGAAATATACTCATTATTTTCAACATTTTCATCATCTAAATATGCATCCCTACATTCATAGTTATAAGATGATGCAAAATTCAATTAATTTTGCCCCCTAAACTCCTTGATTGGACTTGCTTCTACAATTTCCAAATCGTCAATCCCTTAACATTGTGGTTGATCCTTAAATTGTGTGCCAAAATCAAATAGAATTTCTCTTGCTATATACAATTTACAACCAACAATATTTCTATCGTCCACCCAATGGATGGCATCCCTATCTACATCGGAACTCATCTTATTCACATTATTCATCCCATCTTGTTCGTCTCTAATAATAATTTTTTCAATTTCAACAATTATTTTTGTAATAGTATATCTGGAAAATGTAGCAAAATTGTAATATATTTGATCAATATCATCATCATCAATTACATCCATAGGCACCTATGATATTGATCCTTGATTATTAACAAGACACTTATATATTACTTTGCTAACCTTGACGTCCGGAGCTAAATCTAATTTCACTGATATCTTATAAACAAGTTTTGAAAATATCAATTTGTTCTTGACCTTCAATCTCCTCGATCTTGCTGATGGACTTGAAGTATCATAATGGTAACTTGCTATGTCCTATATTGATTGTCCTCCTATATGTATTATAAAAGTTGATGGAATCGACAATTTCTAATTCCTACACTATATGTACGTATTTAGAAATTAATGCATGATTTAACTATTTTCATAATAAAAATTTTCCATTAATTTTTCATTCATTCATTTTATGCAACTAAAATTTTAAATATTTGTTCATCAACTAAATTAAAATTATACAATTATTTTGATCTAATATCCATAAATCTTGCAGTTTTATCATTCTCTGATTAAATTTTGTCATAAATTTTTTTAATTCATATATATTTAATTTACACAACAATTTACTTCCATATATTTCTAAATATCAAAATTACAAGTAAAATAATATAAATAAATTAAAAAAATTAATTGCTCTACAAATGTTGACCATTATAATTAATACCTATAAACAGTAAAATAGCATGAATAAATTAATTATCTTAATTTTAACACACCCTCTTTCTCAAAATAAATAAAATTAATTAACAATAACTTACCTTTATATATATATATATATATATATATATATATATATATATATATATATATATATATATATATATATATATATATATATATATATATATATATATATATATATGGATGAGCAAAAAAACTGAAAATATGGTTAACCGTAAAACCGATTCGAAACCAAACCGATTTTTATGGTTAATTGATCCGATGGACTCGTTTATGATTTTTAATTTTTATATTTTTGGTTAATGATTATGGTTTATGTTTTTAGGTACCGGTTAATCGTTAGTCAACGGTTAACCAGTTCATATATATATATATATATATATATAATGTTTATATCTTCATTTTTTTCTCTTTCTCTCTAAAATTTACATAAAATAATATTTTAAAATATATTTAAATTATATTTTTATTTTTATACCTTAATTTATATTATATCATTCTCTTTAATTATGTAGTAATATTTATATAAGTATACGATTAACTTTTCTATATATTATTTTTTATATTAAATTAAATTTATATTATGTCATTCTCTTTAGTTCTATAATAATATTTATATATAGTATCCGATTAACTTTTATATATATTATTTTTTTATCGTATATTAGTGTGTATATTTTACTTAATAGCATGTAATTATATTTTCTTATATTTTAGAATTTATGTTATAATATTTAATATTATTAATTTATGTTATAATATTTAATATTATTCAAAATTTTATTTAACTTAAAATCAAATATATTCTAATTTTCAACAAATATCAAATCTATTTTATAATATTAGCTATTAATCTATATAACATAAATTTTGACTAGTAAATTATGTTTGTTTCATAATTTTTATATTAAATTACTTTACACATTTGAAATTGAATTGAACTTTGTCTAATTTTTTTTAATAATTTTATGTTATAAATTTTAATGGTTAACCAAAAAATATTGGTTAAACAAATCGAAAAATCGAAACTGATGGACTGGTTAACCGAATGCAATGGACTGGTTAATGGTTAGTGATTTTAAAAAATCGATATTAATGGACTGGTTAATTTTTTTGCTAATGGACCGGTTAACCGGTCCATGCTCATCCATATATATATATATATATATATATATATAACCTTCAATAGTACCTACAATTTAACAACAACAATAAAATTATTAATAAATTCAAATAGATTTTCAAATCTTATTCACAACATTAATTTAAAACATACTTTATTTCCATTCCAAGCATGCAAAATAATACGAAATTCAATTTAAATACATCTTTTTAATTTTAATATCCTGAAAAAATTATAATTCATTAAGAATTGGATTTTATATAAATTCATTTATAATTGAATTTCGCATCTTGAATTTAATTTAGGTTGTTATATGTATTATAGGTAGACATGTTCATCTTCGAGTTTAAATTGGATTACATTTATATAAGCTTTATTTATCAAATGATAAAACTCAAGTTTAGATCGACTCCAAACAATATATCGTGCCTCATTCAAGAATGGCCCTAAAAATATATAGAAATCCTAAGTCTGGCTTGATTATATAGACCCATATATTCCTCAAATATTTGATAAGTTTATTAATGCATTGTTTGTTATGAAGTGAAAGATAATGTCACGATATATCATGAGAAGTAAGGATAAATGCCTTTCAAAGAGTAGATTCATAAACGTCGAGATCGTCCACTTTTTGCATCATCGATCTAGTTCTCATCCACGTCGCATAAGCCTCGGAACTAAAAAACCTAATGGAAAGGAGAGAAAAGATGTGAAAACAAATAGGCAAATTTTCGATATGGGAGGTATTCTAGCATTCCCAAAATACAGAATTTTAGCCCTTATATAGGGCTTCAATTAAGGTAACATAAATTTTATTAATTAATATGAATTAAATTGTTAGTTACAAAAATTAAGTAAAAGAAATAATATTTATCATTAATATATCAGCTACCTAATTTTCTAATTAAGAAAAATTCTAATATGGAGCTAATTCCACGTATATTATTTTCTATTTCAATATATTTATATTAATATTGGGATCAATTTCTCATCTCGTAAGTCATGAGGTAACACCTTTACTATTACAGTCTTACTGATTTAAGCAATTGGCCGAAAAAAATTCTTATCTTAAAAATCATATTATTAACCACAATAATGCTTTAGTTGTAATGCTTATCCATAATTCAAGTTCATAAGTACAACTTGCCATTGACCCATAACTGTCCAATTTTACTATTATTTTACAAAAATTCGATAATATAACGGTTATAAACCTAACTAGTCCCCTGAAATACAGATAATTTTCACAGTCCCTCAGAGGCACAACTGTTCACAATATTGCATATACATCTCATCCACATAATTCAATTTCATTCCAATCATACATAGTCCATTCATACTAGCCAACCACATATTTACATATATACAATATACTGTATCATTACGAACCAATTCTTAAACTTCAAACATATACAATAATATACATGCCAATACAAAAATATAACTTTTAATCCTTCAAAAATCCTTCATCCAATGTGTACTACTGCTTTACCTCATTTATACCTACATGCAGTAAATCCTACATGGTGAGCATTAAATATACCTAGTGGTGACTAATAGATCCTTGATGCACACTAATAGATCGCTCGCTTACCAATCGTGTAGGAGGTCTTCGGGCGCTGGGGCCCTCGTCTCGCGTTTTCGATGGTAGAAGGATCAATTAAGGAGAAGGATCTGATTGGGTACTGTGGATATTATCCGCTTTGGGCCGGAGCCCTCACGGCTTTGTTTATGGGGTGCTACCCCAAACTGCATCCACATGGAGAAGGTATCTATGGCCTTATAAGGTCCACTTTCAGTTCATCTCCAGCCGATATGGGATAGGAGATAACGTGCATTATCACTATTTTCCCTCTCGAGAGGTCTACATGAATATAGATCATCGGCTGTGCCTGGTTTCATTCCTCCCTCGCTCTTAATGAAAGTACCAAATGATAAAGCACAATTTGTCTTTATCTATAAGAAGGAGAGTTGACAGCTGATGATCCGATCGGAGGATAGAACCTCCAAGTAGGAGTGCCCAGTCGGACTCGAGTGTTAGCACTCTGAAGCTTAAGTTAGTAACTTTTAGAGGAAAAATATTTAGAGAAAGAGTCTCAGAGAGTCAATTCCTGGAGCCATTGAGTTTTAGCCTATCTATAGGAGTTCTTTGGGAGGGGTACTTAAGTACCTTGGGCGTGATAACTGGCATTTGAGTAGGTGTGCGGCGATGTGACAGGGAGCAGATGAAAGGTATGGGCGCTTGCTTGTGTCAGTGGGCTAGACAGGACAGGGCATTTCATCAGTCCGATTGGATACCATGCCGTTATGTCTTGTCTTCCAACTCATGCTTTGTCCTTTTTGTTAATGGGCTTTATGTAACATCCTTATTCCTTAACCATGGGTAAACATCGATCATTATCATCATCATCATCATCATAAGCCTATTAAAGACTAGGCAATAATAATAATAACAATAATAAGACAGGCCATAACTACATGCCACAAATAAATAAATCAAACTTATGGATAATTTACTCATAACACAAAAAAACCTTAAAGCATCTTGAAATCGTCAAGGCAACTACACCTTGCCCGATCCTCTGGTGTTTCACTTGAAACCCATATGGATAAACAAACCCATGCTAAGTTATAAAGCTTTGTGGGGAACAAAGTACTCTAGATAACCTCTTTCCCTGGATCATATAATCATGCATAAATATACATAACCTTTTTTCCAATAATACCAATTAACATATGTGTTTATTATACTGATCATTTGAGAAAGACTTCAATACTCAACAACGAATACTATGCTAAATTAATCTAGAATATTTACTTAACTTAGCTCGATCCTGCTTAGACTGGTTAATTCACTAACATCATCATAGCATACTATTCATGTCAAACTATTATCATTCATGCATTTTATAATTCTTTCTTCTTATTCTAATAACTCAATTCTCATTCCTATTTCATTTATGTGTTTCTTAATATTATCTTAACATGGTAACTTAAACCTCTTACAACACCAATTTATATCATGCGTTACATTTAGCTAGATCAATGATATCATTATGCATATGTGCGATCAAACCTTCATGCACATCTTATCATCCTTTATCAATAGGCTTGACATTAGAGTTAGCAATGGTATAAGATTTCCACTTACTGCATTAAATCACTTTGTTCACCTAAGGCAGGCATTCAACATTAATTCATAATATACGGGTGTATTTAAGTCATATAGCGTCTACAAGTAGTCCTAGTAGGCATAATTACTTCATCTATATCATAAATTTCTCATATGAGACTCACAACTTTACATATTTCATGTTATCTTAGCATGGTAACATGATTCTCTTACAAGCATCATTCTATGCCATGTATTGCAATTGGTTAAATGAATGTTATCATTATGTCTATATATGTGTAAACACATATATATGTAAATAAACAGACTGACAGAGTGGCGGGTGATCATAAAAAACCAGCATTACATATCAAGATTATAAGACAATATCTCGATGTCACATGTATGCATTTTATAAATAGAGTACATGAAACTTAATGCACATGTTATAGTTCATATAACTTCTGTGGAATCCCATCAGTGGAACCAACTCATACTGGTACTCGTACGAGAATCTCCCTTAATTGAAGTGAGACATATCAATCATGTATTACAAAGCATAATATTTCATTTCATAAAATAGTTTATAGTCGAAAAGAATCTAAGACAATCAAACAATAGGTCATTCCTTATGAATACATCACATAAATAGAGCAATCAATGCATGTTTTACTTTATCTTGTGTATACGTTATCATCTTTAATATCCTACCTAAGTACTAGTTCAAAAGGTGGATAACGGGAGCAATGGATAGCCGAAGGTATCAAATTATGGATATCCAAAGATATCAAACAATGGACCCAAACAATCAATAGTTCCAGCAAGGAACAAACAATAAACCCAAACGGGGTAAGGAAATGGTTCAAGCAAGGAACAAACTATGGACCAAAACGGAGAGACTTTCATAGTATATTACTCCAATCAATTAACATATCAAACTTCACTTACTAGCCATTTATCCTCAATCTTACTTATTTCTAGACAATTCGTCTCAATTCTTGCTCTCTTAATAATTTTATGGACTACTAATACGGTGCTGCATGTCTAGTTACATGGCTTAAATCTTAGGTGAGAATATACTGTGGATGGGAGAAAGTATGTTGGGCAGTGCCTTCAATGAACAAAGTGTACAAGTGGTCGTGTACAAAAGGAAGAGCAAATGCACGTGGCTGTGCATTTTCAAGGAGCAATCAAGGCATGGCCATGTGTTCCCTAGAGGATACACACATGTGGTCGTGCACATCAAGGGGGTACGTGGTGCATGGCTGTGTGTTTCCAAATAGAGACAACTGTATGGCCAAGGGTGAGAAAGAGAAAAACATCACATGGCAGTATACCAGAGAGGAGGTAAATATACGTGGCCATGTGCAAGAAATGTAGCAAACAAGCATGGCCATGGGTTTTGGAAGAAGAAACACACGTGGCCATGTGTTTTGAAGAAGAAACACACATGTGGCCACGTCTGGGAAGAATGCCACGAAACTCAAAGACCCCGATTAAGCAGAGCAAGCATTACAACCCTAGATCTCATATCTCAACTTCCTTAAATGGTCATATAAGTTTCCAATAATTAAAACTCATCTTATTTACTATTTTGATTCTTTAATCTCAAGTAAGAAAACACATATACCAAGGGAGGGAAAACATGCACAGTAACCACTCACAATAATTTTCCCGTACCTTAAATCAAGCTTTCCCTCCTTCCTCATCCACTGACCCATTCTTGATAGTATCCTTCCCTCATACATAAGAAGATAACAATCATAAACCCTAAATCCAAAAGTGAAACACAAACCAATAAGAAAGCAAGAGTAAAACATCACCTTAAGGATGCTCAAAACCCTAGCTTTCCTCTTCTGCAACCCGTAACCAGAGAGAGAGAGAAAGAGAACTCTCCCAAATGCCGATCCTCCAATCCTTAAATGCTTGAGTGGGATAAATATCTCACAAGGAGAAATTCCCAAAATGCCCTTATACATTTTAACCCGTAACAATTTATTTTCTTAACATTCAACTCCAAAACTTCTTATTAAATTCACTTGCATCCTTCCTTACTATTTTAGCTACTCTCCAATACACATGTGCGTAATTACCAATATACCCTTAATGTGACTTAACTTCAATAATACCAAATAATCAAATTTTGCCTTATTAAACCTTAATCCTGATTAATTAACTATAATCCTATTAGGGCCATAATTGGGTCCTTACAATTCTCTCCCCCTTAAAAGAATTTCGTCCTCAAAATTCAAAACTGGCAATCTGTATCCTTATTGCTAGAAGTTCTTAGTTGTACTTTAGCTATAAGCAATCTATAACCATAAACATTCTCTATATCCATAATAAACTCATCCATTTATAATCATTTGTACCTATCTCCGATTTCTAGATACTCTTATGCTCGTTGTATTTCTTATCCTAAGTACCTTAATAACCTTAACATCTTACATGCTCAGTAATGGCAAACTGAAATTCTCTTCTTATCATATAAACTTTTCCTCAAACATCTTAATACATAATCTAGACATACTTATAATCAATCTTATATTATACCTCAATCATAAAACATTAAGGCATTTAAGCACTTTTAATATCAGGATGTGAGAGATATTTACAATTCCTCATATATCATCTCACAATCTCTACCAAAATCTCGCTACTGGTCCACAATATCAATCATAAGTCAAGCACCTAACATAATCATCAAAATGCATGCTAGTAATAATAACACCATGGTCTAGACCAATATCATCTTAATCTTCCAGAACAATTCCTTAATTCCTTATTGCCCAGAAAAGACTCAACCTTAGCTCTGATACCACTAACTGTAACACCCTAATTCCTTAACCATGGGTAAACATCGATCATCATCATCATCATCATAAGCCTATTAAAGACTAGGCAATAATAATAATAAGACAGGCCATAATTACATGCCACAAATAAATAAATCAAACTTATGGATAATTTACTCATAACACAAAAAAAACCTTCAAGAATCTTGAAATCCTCAAGGCAACTGCACCTTGCCCGATCCTTCGGTGTTTCTCTTGAAACCTACACGGATAAACAAATCCATGCTAAGCTATAAAGCTTAGTGGGGAACAAAGTACTATAGATAACCTCTTTCCCTGGGTCATAAATTATGTATAAATATACATTACCTTTTTTGCAATAATACAAATTAACATATCGGTTTATTATACCGATCATTTGAGAAAGACTTCAATACTCAACAACGAATACTATGCTATATTAATCTAGAATATTTACTTGACTTAGCTCGATCCTGCTTAGACTGGTTAATTCACTAACATTATCATAGCATACTATTCATGTCAAACTATTATCATTCATGCATTTTATAATTCTTTCTTCTTCTTCTAATAACTCAATTCTCATTCATGTTCCATGCTTATGTGTTTCTTAATATTATCTTAACATGATAACTTAAACCTCTTACAAAACCAAATTATATCATGCGTTACATTTAGCTAGATCAATGATATCATTATGCATATGTGTGAGCAAACCTTCATATACATCTTATGATCCTTTATCAATAGGTTTGACATCATAGTTAGCAATGGTATAAGATTTCCACTTACTGCATTAAATCACTTTGTTCACCTAAGGCAGGCATTCAACATTAATTCATAATATACGTGTGTATTTAAGTCATATAGCATCTACAAGTAGTCCTAGTAGGCATAATTACTTCACCTATATCATAAAATTCTCATATGAGATTCACAACTTTACATCTTTCATGTTGTCTTAGCATGGTAACCTGATTCTCTTACAAGCATCATTCTATGCCATGCATTGTACTTGGTTAAATGAATGTTATCATTATGTCTATATATGTGTGAACTAATATATATATGTAAATAAACAGACTGATAGAGTGGTGGGTGATCATAAAAAACCAGCATTACATATCAAGATTATAAGACAAGGTCTCGATGTCACATGTATGCATTTTATAAATAGAGTACATGAAACTTAATGCACATTTTATAGTTCATATAACTTCTGTGGAATCCCATCGGTGGAACCAACTCATACCGGTACTCGTACGGGAATCTCCCTTAATTAAAGTGAGACATATCAATCATGTATTACAAAGCATGATATTTCATTTCATAAAATAGTTTATAGTCAAAAAGAATCTAAGACAATCAAACAATAGGTTATTCCTCATGCTTACATCACATAAATAGAGCAATCAATGCATGTTTTACTTTATCTTGTGTATACATTATCATCTTTAATAGCCTGCCTAAGTACTAGTTCAAAAGGTGGACAATGGGAGCAATAGATACCCGAAGGTATCAAACTATGGATATCCGAAGATATCAAACAATGGACCCAAACGGGGTCAAGCAATGGTTCTAGCAAGGAACAAACTATGGACCCAAACGGGGTCAAATGATGATTTCATTAAGGAACAAGACCCAAACGGGGTCAACTATGGCAGCTGCGACTGTATCCCTCTAGGCATGCCTATCTAATCAACAACTGAACTAAGACCCGCAAGCTTAACTTTTTACGACATCTTTGATTAACATATTCTTCTTTACTTAGCACATCATTTGGCTTAAGGCCATTTTTCATAGAAGAATGCATATCATTCCTTTCATCAAAGTATACATCAATTTTGGTTCAACATAGTTTTATTTACTTAACACAACATATTTCCTTAATGCCATCATTCATATAAGAGTGCACATTATTCTCATCATGCATCAAACATTGAGCTCTAGGCTTTAACACACATGTAGGCTATCATATGATCATATAGTTGTATCACTTTCTTTCATTCATATCGTGATGGTTTCAGGTTTAGATAAATAATAATATGAAATCTTTCATAACTAGCATTGCGCGTGCCCTCATGTACTTATACATATATATGCAGCTTAGATCATGAAAATACATGCTTTCATTACTTATATCAACTATACAACATATAGTACTTACATACCTCATGGATAGTTTTCGATGACGTACCTTGTTACTGCTTGCCATGAATAACTCTCTATTTTCCTAATTATTCACATTGTGATGTAAATATATATAGCAACACTCAAGAATTTATGGCCCATATACTAAAATAAATAAGTTCTCTTACTGCTTAAGGTCAATACATGTTCATATTCAATCACTTGATTCTCTTTTAGGGTCTATCAGATTATAGACAATAGATTATACACCTCAACATTTTAAGATTTGTATATATATATATACATACTTCAATCTTCTTACTTGAATTTTCATCTTGTGACATTTTATGCTTTTTTAAGGTATGTGTGATCATGTCATCTTAGTCGTTAATACACTATGGATGCTCTTGTGCTAATCGTACTGTATTATAGGCATGAACAAACAGATGAGCAGATTATTACACATTACTGCTAATCATTAACTCCTCATGTAACTTTGAGTGTAACCAAGCTTTTACGATTTCATAATTTAACATAAAATGCGATTGTCCTGCTTCTTTTAACTCGGACATGCAACCTTACGACTATTCTTTTATTACCACTAGGTTAAATCATAGCATATTTTGACAGAACCATTCCTTGACCTAGTGCATACCTTATTTTGATTTTATAAAACACATTGTATAACGTATCCTTTTGCAACATAATTCATATTAACCTTGCCATGTGCAAGCCCCTCTAATTTAGAGTTCAAGTGAACCATCATTACTTAACTCAATGTGCTTGATTATCATAAAACTTGTGGAGATTCCTTCTATTAGGTGATCATACTTTATACACCTCACAGGTATCTTTGGATAACTTATAGCTTAATTCATTCTTCTTCCTCTTATTATAACATTAACGTCTTTTAAATTTTCATAATAATTCATGTTATATTTAGGCCTTTTCTAAAATGTATCTTTATAGACTTTAGCATTAGAGAGACTTTCATAGTATATTACTCCAATCAATTAACATATCAAACTTCACTTACTAGCCATTTATCCTCAATCTTACTTATTTCTAGACAATTCATCTCAATTCTTGTTTTCTTAATAATTTTATGGACTACCTAATACGGTGTTCCATGTCTAGTTACATGGCTTAAATCTTAGGTGAGAATATACTGTAGAGGGGAGAAAATATGCTAGGAATTGCCTTCAATGAATAAAGTGTACAAGTGGTCGTGTACAAGAGGAAGAACAAATGCACGTGGCTGTGCATTCTCAAGAAGAAATCAAGGCATGGCCGTGTGTTCCCTAGAGGAAACACACACGTGGCTGTGCACATCAAGGGGGTACGTGGTGCATGGCTGTGTGTTTTTAAAAAGAGACACCAATGAGGCCACAGGTGAGAAAGAGAAAAACATCACGTGGTCATATACCAGAGAGGAGGTAAATATGCGTGGCCATGTGCAAGAAATGAAGCAAACAGGCATGGCCGTGGGTTTTGGAAGAAGAAACACATGTGGCCATATGTTTTCTTCTTCAAACACACACGTAGCCATGTGTTTTGAAGAAGAACACACATGGTCGTGTGTTTTGAAGAAGAAACACACATGTGGCCACGTCTGGGAAGAATGCCACGAAACTCAAAGACCCCGATTAAGCAAAGAAAGCATTATAACCCTAGATCTCATATCCTAACTTCCTTAAATGGTCATCTAAGTTTCCAATCATTAAAACTCATCTTATTTACTATTTTGATTCTTTAATCTCAACTAAGAAAACACATATAGCAAGAGAGGGAAAACATGCACAGTAACCACTCATAACAATTTTGACGTACCTTAAATCATGCTTTCTCTCCTTCCTCATCCACTGACCCATTCTTGATAGTATCCTTCCCTTTTACACAAGAAGATAACAATCATAAACCCTAAATCCAGAAGTGAAACACAAACCTATAAGAAAGTAAGAGTAAAACATCACCTTAAGGCTGCACAAAACCCTAGCTTTCCTCTTTTGCAACCCGTAACTAGAGAGAGAGAGGGAGAGAGAGAACTCTCCCAAATGTCGATCCTCCAATCCCCAAATGCTTGAATGGGATAAATATCTCATAAGGAGAAATTCCCAAAATGCCCTTATACATTTTAACCCCTAGCAACTTATTTTCTTAACATTCAACTCTAAAACTTCTTATTAAATTCACTTGCATCCTTCTTTACTATTTTAGCTACACTCCAATACACATGTGCGTAATTACCAATATACCCTTAATGTGACTTAACTTCAATAATATCAAATAATCAAATTTTTCCTTATTAAACCTTAATCCTGATTAATTAACTATAATCATGTTAGGACCATGATTGGATCCTTACACTTTGGGCCCTATTGAGCGTTGTTGGAATGATCTGACTGAGCCTTGGAGATATTTTTTTCATAGTTATCACTTAGTATATAACCAAATTTCCTTCAAAAATATTCAATTAATTTCCATAAATTCTACAAAAATTCATGGACACATTATATTATTTCTACAATTATTTTAAAGTTTAATTTCATCAAAATGCACAAAATAAACCTTAGTTTTCCTTAATCATAAATTCGGCCACCAAAGGAAAGTGACCTTACAAAATTATTTAAATCAAATTAGGCTTTTTACTAGGCTTATTCAAGATCCAATTTCACTATTCTAAAGTTAATTTCAATTTTACACCTTTTTTCTATATTTTCTTTAAGTTATATGAAAGAAAATTCATGCAAATTAAGAAAAATAAGAGGATTTATTAGTCGCTAACCTTTTTCTTTGGCTTATGCTTGCCTAGACTTCCTTTTCCTTTCCCTTTATTTTGGAAACTTGTTCTTCCCCTTGAATACCTAAAATGGTCAAAATGTTTCTCATAACAAACATTAAAGTTTTTTTATCTCAAATGCTTAAATAACATCAAAAATAAACTCTAGCCACCCTAAATTACTAGTAGGAACCTTAAAACCAATAATTTCACTTACCTCCAAATGACACCTAAAGCTTTTTTCACTTGATTTTTTTAGCTTCTCTTTATGTAATCAAAGAATAGAGGCTTAGATAATACTCTAAAGAGGCAAAACTTTCTTCCTTAAGCTTGGATTTGGTGTGAATTAAGAGAGAGATGGAAGAAATTTGAGAGAAAAATGGTGGTGATGAGTTCGGCCAAGGGAAAGGGAGAGGAAGGCTGTAGAAAAATCTAGTGTTTCTTTGATTTTTCTATTATTTAAGAGAGGCATAAGTGGGCTTGGGATTGGACCAATTAGTGGGCTTGATCAATTTTAACTTAAGCCCATTAATTACCAATAAACGGTCCTAATTAACTTCTCCCACTTTTCAACTCCAAATCATCTTAAATTTGATTCCTTCACTCGTATCACATCAAAAATAAGTTGTACACAAAATTTTAGCCCAATCAGAGTATGTTACTAGTCTAGTTCAATCATATCGGTCTGTTTCAACCAATACCGGTGTTATCAAAAACTTTATTTTTTATAACCAAAATATTTTATACATAATTTTAGGTATATATGCAATTTTTGATAATTTTTAGACTTTATTTGCTATTTTGACCGGCTCGATTAAATATAAATCAACCTAGTTACTATTCAAATCGAACAGTTTCATTTTTCGTATTTTTAACTTTTGGAGACCTATTTGACCTCGAATTCATTTTAAATTTCAATTTTGAACTATCCATGACCAATATTTTCAATAGTCAAATAAAATATTTCTCACCTTCGGGTGTACTTTTCAGCCCGAAAGCCCTATCCACTATCGAAAAATACTATTCATGGCTAATTCGATGTTAAGTCCATTACAATAAGCATATCCCAAACCTTTTACATCTTCCACTTGCACATGATAAAATAAATATCAATCATTTTCTTATACCATACAGGCAGATAGTTCATGTGAGTAGCATACGTCAAGAACACTAGTGTTATATGCCTGTTAGAGATATATAGCATATTGAGAAATAAGATCTTCTCATAGTAGTATGCCAAATCCTAGATAATTTTATCACATTCATTATTTTATCTCATGATCTCATAAAAATAATTTTTTTATTTATTATTGTATCTCTACTTATAAAGACTATAATAAGTTAACTGATGAATCACAAAACCACCGAATGTGATCGAAAAATATCTTTCCCATTTACTATATGCTATCCATTGTAGTCCAAATCATTTTTTTGGTTAGATCCGTCGGATCAAAATTTTTTCATTACCCTTTGGAGATTAATTAAGCTAGGCACGTTAAACTCTAGTTCTGGTATAAGTTAAGGGTTTTGAGAGTCAAAAAAATTAGGGCATCACATTAGAGAAATTTTGAGATTATTCATATAATATTCCCTTCCTTTGGTCAACTTCTGTATAAGGTTGCAATGCACCAAAGTATCCAACTTTAGTCCACTTTCTTCAGGAATACTTCTATCTTTGTAGACAGAATATGATAGTTATGTTTGACATATCATCGAATCATTTTTAATCTTATTTTTTATCTTAATCTAAATCATACAATCTTATGTGTTTCTTTATCTTACATGTTAACAAAGATTCATCTTGTAATTTCTGCAAGATGTTACTTTTATTTTGAACATGTTCTCAAAATTCACTTTGTGTTCAAAAATTACCTTATATTAGACTTTGTTACAATTATCCATGCTGCATCGTGCTTTCTTTGAGTGAGGGACAACCCTGTAACAAAATCCATAGTAATATTTTCCCATTTCCACTGTGGATTTGGAATG
Organism: Excoecaria agallocha; assembly: GCA_037975025.1. Classification (NCBI taxonomy): domain Eukaryota; kingdom Viridiplantae; phylum Streptophyta; class Magnoliopsida; order Malpighiales; family Euphorbiaceae; genus Excoecaria; species Excoecaria agallocha. The sequence continues at coordinate 28,871,597 of CM075819.1, forward strand.
GGATTCAACAACCCAAAAGGGAATTGGTGCTTCGCTTTTACTTGTTGGAAAGTCAGACATCTGGAGACATATTCAACCACATCTCTTTTCATTCCTGGCCACCAATAATTCTATTTCAAGTCCTAGTACAACTTTTTACCTCCGGTATGCATAGTGAAAATTGTGTTGTGTGCTTCTTACAATAAGGTTCTCTTAAATTCTTTATTATCTAGCACACATAGTCTATTTCGATAATACACGCCTCCATCTTCTCTTATTGAATATTCCATGGGTCCTTCCTTATGTATCAATTAAATTATCCTTTGTAACTTCTCATCATCCTTTTGGCCATTGATTATCATTTGTTTTATATTGGGTCGTGCCTTCAACTGAGCTATCAATGCTCTATCTAGTGCGAATCTCTATCTCCATTATAGTAATAGTAACGATGCCACCATCTTTTGACTCAAGGCATCAATTACCACATTTACTTTGCTCGGATGATAGTCAACTATGCAGTCATAATCCTTGAATAGTTTCAACCATCTATGTTGTCTCAAATTAAGATCTTTCTATGTAATTAGATATTTAAGGCTTTTATGATCCGTATAAATCTTACATCTTTCTCCATACAAGTAGTGCTGCCATATCTTTAAAGCAAATACTACCACTGCTGATATGAGCTTGAAAAGCTCATAAATAGTGTGTATGTGTGTTTTGTTTTAATAAGTATAGTATTAAATATTATGGTATTTTATGTGTATTTTGTTACTTTTATGTGTTTTGTGTGTTCTTGGTTGTTTTATTTGTTTTATAGGATTTAAAGAATCAATTTGGAGCTTAAATGGGCAAATTTGGAAGCACTAATAAAGGTGTGAAGAAGAAGCCATGTCGCGAGCGCGACAGATGTCGCGAGCACGACAGATGTTGCTAGCGCGACAGATGCCACGAGCGTGACAAGGGATGCATGTCTAGGGCAAGAGATAAGGAAGAGAAAGGTGGAAGAAGGAAGCATATCCTATCGCGAGCACAATAGGTGCCGCGATCGCCACAGATGGCAGTTAAAGGCAGTTAATCTTGAAAAGTCACCTAAAAGGACACCAAGGTTCACCAAGGGTTGCATACCTATGGAGGGGCACTTGAAGGGACTTGATACTTGAAAATTTATAAATACCCTAGAAGTTATAATCAATAGGAGAGGAGATCTATTATTTTATTTTTCTTATTTGAAAGTGTAATTAGAGAGAAATATTGTAGGTTTTAGTTTTAGTTTTATGGCTTGAAGAGAAGGAAAATATAAGGAAAAAGACTACACTTGGTGAAAGGAAGAAGGGTTAAGAGATCCCCTTCTTTTATTTCTAATCTTTACTTCTTCTTTATTATTATTATGAATTCATTTTAGGAGCTTGAATGTCGTTATTCATATTTAATCATTTATCTTTCATTTATCTATATATGTAGAATTTCCTATTAAAACTTTATTAGTATCATTATAAGTTAAGGAAGGTGACCTTAGATGGCAATTCCTTTTCTGAAAATCATCATAGTGGTTATAAGTAAGAGAGTTAGCGAGAGCAACGTCTTATTGATAGTTAATAGGAAATTCATTATCAAAGCATAGTTTGAGAGATCGCATGTGGAGATAGTTGTTATAGGTTGGTTTTTATTCTTTAAATGTCTGCTTAAGTCATTCTATTCTAAATGCGAGAGCTGCGATTTTGAACCATAAATGCATGTTTAAGGTATAATCTAGTCTAGATGCGAGAGCTGCGACATAGAACATTATTCCAACTTGGCTTGCATGATAAAGATTGAATTATAAATAAGAGAAAAATATCAAATTCCATACTTATGTATATGTTATATTCATTATACTCATAAGTCTTCTCTAATCATCATTAAAGTAGAATAATATTTAATTTAGTGTAGTTTAGTGTTAATAATAGTTTTTACTTTCAAATTAATGAGCATTGTAAACAAGATTAAAATTGAGTAGTAATAGTATACAATATTAATCAACATTCCTCGTGGGATCGATATCTAAAGTACTATAATCAGTACACTGTATACTTATGGTATTTAAGCTTTTAGAAAAAGCATAACAAGTTTTTGGCGTCGTTGCCAGGGAATGCTTGATTAAATGTATTGTCATTATGAATCTTGATTTTGGATTTTGGATTACAATATTTAATTAGTTTTGTTTTGTGTTGTTTTTAGTTGATTTAGTATACTAACATAGTTTATTTGGTTCTACAGGTTATATTACTTAGTATTTCACTCTAAATTTCATGAAAAAGAAAACTAAACTAAAAAACTAATGATTTTTCCTTCATTATTGTGAATGCGACATATATCACGAGTGCGATGCAAAGGAAGTGACACCTAGTGGACCGGCTATATAACATTTTCTTTAACTCCTACCTTTTTAGTTTTAATTTGTGTTTGTATTTGCATGTGTCTTTTTATTTATTTTTCTTTTATAATGTGTTTTATGGTGTCTTCCTTACACAATGAGGATATTGTGTCCTTTAAGTGTGGGGAAGCCAGTTGTTATTTTGAATGTAGGATTAGTTTTAAGTTTTTATGTTATGTTATGTTATGTTATGTTATGTTATGTTATGTTTTGTTATGGAGTTTTTCTTTTTGAGGTACTTACTTGGTGGCATATTTAGGTGATCTTTGTATAGTTAATTGTGAGTCTCTTGGATACATTTATTAACTTAGAATTAAGGATCTTTTTTTTTAATATGATTATGCTTCTATGGATAGGCATGTTTAGGTAAAGTACTTTGGTATAAATTTCTTTTAAGCCAAGTTTCTTTAAGCATGTTCTTTAAAATAGTGAGTTTTGCATGATGTAGAGTTTTATCATAACTTTGGTGAGCTTTTGAGCCTTAATAATATTAATAATTTTTGTTGAGAGAATTCCTCTTGTATTCATTACTCTAGAACTTGTGTTAGATAATTTTTGAGATCACATTTAGTATATAATATGCATGACAAATGATAAGGGCATTAGAAATAACCTCTTTTAGCTTGCTTAAACAACTATCCTTTTTTACTTTAGGTAGTCATTTTGAGCTTATAACTATTTTATTCATGAGCTTATTTTTAGCCCTACGCCAATTTCTAATGAATTAAACCTTTCTTTTTTAACCCTTATGTGGAAGATGTAGCAATGCTTTGATGAGTAAGACAAAGTATTGATATTTTGTAAGCATGAATTACTTATGAATCAATTTTATTCCCTTAAGGTCCATTAGTTTAAAAAAAATAAAAAAGAAAAAGAAAAAAGAAAAAAAGAGAAGAAAAGAAAGAAAACTACTACACTAGGTTACTTTAAAATAATGAAAACAAAAGTAAGAGAAGCAACTAGTTGAAGTTGAGCATGATGTGAAAACTAGTGGGAATTAAAGAATGTTGCAAGGGGATATATAAATTTCATTAGGAAAGATAGATATCATGCTTTAATTTTTACAATACAAAGTCTTACTTGTTTTAGTACTTGCTATGTTTGTCCACATAAATGAGCTACTTAACCGAAATTTTTCCTACCTTAACCTAAGCCAAGCTATAACCCTTTAAAGACCCTTTTAATTTTATGCATTATTCTATGCTAGTGATGGAGATTATTATTTAATACAAGCTTATGGTATGTGGTGGTACAAGAGAAAATATGAGTTAAACACTATCCATTAAATACTTGAGTGATGTGAGGCACAAATTATGAGAGAATAACTCTACATTTTGTAATACTTACTAGGTTAGAGTACATGTTGTAAGAAATAAGGTTTTTAGAAACTTTGTATCTTTGTACTTTACATTCTTTTGTTTATCTTATTGGTGGCCTATGAGTATTAAACCTTATAGATCCAAGATTTTGTTTTGGTATTTGTTGACATTGACTCATAATTAATATGTTAAGGAAACCTTGCATGTGTTAACTTGTGAGAATCTCAAAAAGGATGAAATCCATATTCCAGGTTTTATGTTTTATTTATATATTTGTGCTATGATATTTTCTCTTGCATCTTGAAGCTTTGCTTGAGGACAAGCAAAGGTTTAAGTGTGGGGAATTGATATAAGCATGAAAAGCTCATAAATAGTGTGTATGTGTGTTTAGTTTTAATAAGTATAGTATTTAATATTTTGGTATTTTATGTGTATTTTGTTACTTTTATGTGTTTTGTGTGTTCTTGGTTGTTTTATTTATTTTATAGGAGTTAAGGAATCAATTTGGAGCTTAAATGGGCAAATTTGGAAGCAATAATGAAGGTGTGAAGAAGAAGCCATGTCGTGAGCACGACAAGGGATGCATGTCTAGGGCAAGAGATAAGGAAGAGAAAGGTGGAAGAAGGAAGTGTGTCCTGTCGCGAGCGCGATAGGTGCCATGATTGCGACAGATGGCGGTTAAAGGTAGTTAATCTTGAAAAGTCACCTAAAAGGACACCAAGGTTCACCAAGGGTTGCATACCTATGGAGGGACAATTGAAGGGACTTGATACTTGAAAATTTATAAATACCCTAGAAGTTATAATCAATAGGAGAGGAGATCTATTATTTTATTTTTCTTATTTGAAAGTGTAATTAAAGAGAAATATTGTAGGTTTTAGTTTTAGTTTTATGGCTTGAAGAGAAGGAAAATACAAGTAAGAAGACTACACTTGGTAAAAGGAAGAAGGGTTGAGAGGTCCCCTTCTTTTATTTCTAATCTTTACTTCTTCTTTGTTATTATTATGAATTCATTTTAGGAACTTGAATGTCGTTACTCATATTTAATCATTTCTCTTTCATTTATCTTTATATGTAGAATTTCCTATTAAAACTTCATTAGTATCACTATAAGTTAAGGAGGATGACCTTAGATGGCAATTCCTTTTCTGAAAATCATCATAGTGGTTATAAGTAAGAGAGTTAGCAAGAGCAACGTCTAATTGATAGTTAATAGGAAATTCATTATCAAAGCATAGTTTGAGAGATCGTATGTGGAGATAGTTGTTATAGGTTGGTTTTTATTCTTTAAATGTGTGTTTATGTCATTATAGTCTAAATGTGAGAGCTGCAATTTAGAACCATAAATTCATGTTTAAGGCATAATCTAATCTAGATGCGAGAGCTATTAAATAAAACATTATTCCAACTTGGCTTGCATGATAAAGATTGAATTATAAATAAGAGAAAAATATTAAATTCCATACTTATGTATTTTGTATATTCATCATACTCATAAGTCTTCTCTGATCATCAATAAAGTAGAATAATATTTAATTTAGTGTAGTGTAGTTGTAATATTAGTTTTTACTTACAAATTAGTGAGCATTGTAAACAAGATTAAAATTGAGTAGTAATAGTGTACAATGTTAATCAACATTCCTCGTGGGATCGATATCTGAAGTACTATAATTGGTACACCGTATACTTGCGGTATTTAAGCTTTTAGAAAAAGCATAACAACTGCCAACTCCAGATCATAAGTGGGGTAGTTTTGCTCATGAGGCTTCAATTGCCTTAAAGCATAAGCCACAACTTTACCCTCTTGCATTAATGTACAACCCAATCCATTTCTGGAGGCATCGCTATACATAGCATATTCTTTACTAGCTGTCGGTTGAGTAAGAACTAGGCCTTCTGTTAGCATCCTTTTTAAATGCTCAAAGCTTGCTTGACATTTATCTGTCCATTCAAACTTAACATCCTTTCGAAGCAACTAGTAAGTGGCGATGCAATAACTGAAAATCCTTTTACAAAGCTACAATAATACCCAGCCAAGCCTAGGAAACTCCTTATTTTCGGTACATTTTAAGGCAGTTTCCAATTAATAATGGCTTCTATCCTTTTAAGATCCACTTTAATGCCTTCTGATGATATAATGTGCCTAAGGAAAGAAACTTCTTTAAGCCAGAAATCACATTTACTCAGCTTAGCATATAATTATTACTCTCGTAAGGTTTGTAACACAATTCACAAATGTTCTGCATGTTTTGTTTCGTTTCGAGAGTAGACCAATATATCATCAATAAACACCACCACAAACTGATCCAAATAAGGTCGGAACATCCTATTCATCAAATCCATAAAGGCTACTGGAGCATTGTTCAATCCAAAAGGCATAACCAAGAACTCATAATGGCCATACTGAGTTCGAAAAGCAATTTTTGGGACATCTATATCTTTCACCCGTAGCTGATAATACCCTAATCTCAAGTTGATCTTAGAAAACACCCCCACATCTTTTAATTGATCAAACAAATCTTTGATTTGCAGTAGAGGATATCTATTTTTCATTGTCACCTTATTGAGTTGTCTATAATCAATACACATCCTTAAAGTGCCATCTTTCTTTTTAACAAATAACACCGATGCACCCTAAAGGGATACACTAGGCCTAATAAAACCCTTATCTAACAATTCTTGCAGTTGAACTTTCAACTCCTTCAACTCAGATGGTGCCATCCTATATAGCGCCCTAGAAATGGGAATGGCTCCTGGCAAAGTTTCTATAGATAGCTCCACTTCTCTTTCAGGTAGAAGACGAGGTAGCTCCTCAGGAAACACATCACGAAATTCATTAGCTACTGGTATGTCTTAAAGATTTACTTTCTCTTTCTTAGAATCAAATACTAGGGCCAAGAATGCTTCACACCCTTTTCTAAGGAACCGCCTAGCTTGTATAGCTGATATAACAGTTGTTAAAGATTTTGGCTTGATACCCTATACTATTTTTTTCTTCCCTTCTACATCCTTTAGTTCCACTATCTTCATCTTACAATTCACTATTGCTTGGTGTTTAGTTAACCAATCCATGCCCAGTATCACATCAAATTCACGAAACGGTAACTCTATTAAATTAGTAGGAAATTCTCTCCTTTAGATCACAATAGGGCAATTCCTATGCATTTTATTTACATAAATGTTGTGTTAGTGGTTGTGCCCTAGGCCAAACATTAGGGCCTTTATGTAATGTTAAATTTCATTTTATAAAATTGGGTTTTCTTTATGTTATTGTATTGTAGGCATGTTACATTATAATAATATTTGTAAATAACAATTTAATGTTATTTTGACTATCCCTAGTTATTTATTGTTAAATGATTGATGATAAATAAAGACTAGTATAAGTTTAATTGATGATCATGGGATGATTATATATGATGATATGAATTAATCTTATAAGTACTTGTTAGGGAACAAAGTACTGGATAGACCCGCAATGAGACACTACATGGGTCAATGTCATTAGTGATCTCACAATAGTTATGTTATTAATCCTTAGACCTGAGATTATCATAGTATCCTACATGACGAACATTATGTTTTGACACAATCAAACATTATCTTTAATCGGATAATTATAAAGATTATGATTGGACATAATGAGAATCATGTAGAGGATAGTGAATAATCAAGAAGGAATTTGTCCCTCTCTTATGAGAGAGATATCTGTCGGGCCCCTCGATAAGTAGGACTGAGAAATGCATGGCCGTGCTCAAATGAATTGATGGAGTGATCAATATCATTTGATATTATCAGTCTACTTAGTGATCGGGAAATTATATGTTTGGACTATATAAGTTTGACATGGACCATGACTTATGTTCAAACAAGATATCGTGTGACAAAGGAATTATAACATGTTCTATTAGGTTAAAATCGAATTATCGATATTCATATTATTTGGGTAGTCATAATGTCTTGCTAGAGGCCACTTATGACTTGTGGGCCCGTGATGGGATTGAGACCCACTGCCAATATAATATGAACCTATTGGGTCGCACACATAGAATGTAATGAATAGACTAAGGGTTGATTCGGGCATTTTGAATTTTATTTTGTGAAAAATTAAAATTCGAAATAAACAAAAAAAAAATGATGATAATGATAATATTTAAGATAAATATTATCATTACATTATTATTATTATTTTTTAAGATAAGAAATAAGGTATTTCTTATTTTAAAATGGAATGATGATAATAATAATATTTAAGATAAATATTATTATTATTATTATTATTATTATTATCGTTTTAGGTAAGAAATAATATTTTTCTTATTTTAAAACGAGCCCTACGTTTTCTCTCTCTTAATTAGGGTTAGGTTAGTTGTATATATATATATGGTATGTATATATAAAACAAGGATTAAGCAAAAAAGGACCCAGCCGCCACTTAAGAGAAAAGCAAAAAGAAAATCGTTTTCTTGTGTGATTCTAGAGAGAGAATAACAAAAACCCTAGCCGCCAGGAAGGGAGCTAGCACCCCGGGCGATTCTGTTCGTTGCTTTCGCGTGTGGATACTGGTAGAGGGTGTCATTTCGCGTGAGATCGCACCTACAATTCGATTTATCTGCGCTACAAGAGGTTGGTAATTGTTACACTTCTCCTTTTATTGAATCAATTGGATCGCTTGGATCCGTGGTGGGTTTCCATTGTTCCGCTGCGATATTTTATTTACTATTTCGAAACCCAACAGTGGTATCAGAGCCGCTTGCGAATTCAATTGATTCAATTATCGTATTTTGTATGTATGTGATATGTGCAAAATCGATTTTATGTGATATGAAAAGATCGTATGTTGATACATGATAAGTTAGTAAATGTTATAATCGATCATGTTAATCTATTTATATGAGATATGAACAAAATTAATATATTTGTATGAGATATAAATGTAATTAATCGCTTGATGTTTATGAAACTATGTGTATAGACTACGAAACATATACATGTTAATATGATTAACGTATGTATGTTACTTCCGTTTTACCATGAGATTAAATGTGTGGTCTATATTCAATTAAATTCGGTGGTATTTTGTGTCGATCCTAAAATCGTTTAATGTGATTAAACAGATGCGCCTAATATATCGTTAATGTTATTATCCGCGAATTTTAATACATCAATTTTATGCAATAAATTAAGTTTGATATGAGATGACTTGATTTTAATTGATGTATGTATGTATGATGTCTTTGCATGGTGCATAGCATGGCCAATTGAGACCCTTGTGATGGTGTCTAATTTATTTTCATTTTATGGGTTTGTAATTTTAAATACGACCTGCGTGTCGTTCCTTTGTTGTAATTTTATTTTACTATTAGTTTTAGTCGAATAGTTTATTTCATTATTGTAATGAAGACAAAAGGAATTGCACGAAGACCATGAAGGGAATCAATCCAATTCCATAATGATGGAGGTGCCAAATGGAAGCTGTTGATCAAGACAAGTTTTGTAATTTCACCTAGGATTGACCATTGATCTTCATATTGGCTTATGAAGATCATATAGTTTTGGCCATGCTATGACACGTTTTATATATTATGCATATTTTTTTATCGATATGTGATGCGATGAATGATTATATATGTGTATGAGATGCCATGTATGGATGATGCATGATATGTAAATGAATAGACATCATAACTTAAAAACCAAAATTCCCTCACCAAAATTTTAAGTCTTATGCCACCCATAATTATAACACCTATCAAGACTAAGATCACCAAAGTGTAGGTTCTGCCAAAGCGAAGTACATTAGGTTATCATAGTAAGATAGGATGGGTAATGGTGCTACCCATATGTTTAAAAATGGTTAGACTTAATTAGGCTATCAAAATGGTTTTGGGCCTAAGGTATTAGATGGGATTATAACATGCCGGGACATATGATGTCAAAATCCCATAAAGAATCTAAGAGTTATATGAGATGTAATTGGTAAAGAGTTATCTACCTAAATAACTTGATTTTAAGCGTCATGCCAAAGCTGACTTAGAATTAAGTGAAATATGGATCTTAGCCCACTAAAACATTACAATTGTTGTAATTAAAATTGAGGGTGAATATTTTAGTGGGAGCTTTAAGAAATACCCTAAAATGAAATTGGTACTAATTTTAATATTTATTTTGCATATTTGTAGATCAATGGCTTCAAATAACACCTCCACACTATCACTGCGATCCGTCCTTGAGAAGGACAAGCTGAAAGAAAATGGCACTAATTTTCTTGACTGGTTTAGGAACTTGAGAATTGTTCTCAAGCAAGAAAGGAAGCTATATGTGCTTGATGAACCTGTCCCTCCTCCTCCACCTACTGATGCCCAAAAGGCAGTTAAGGACAAACAGAAGAAACATGTTGATGATTCTATTGATGTGGGCTGTCTTATGTTAGCCACAATGTGCCCAGAACTTCAAAAGGATCTGGAGCATTTAGAGGCTTATGAGTTGAGTTGTCACCTCAAACAGACATTCCAACAACAAGCAAGGCAAGACAGGTATGAGACTACCAAAGCTTTGCATGGCTGTAAAATGGCTGAAGGTGCATCAGTGAGCGCTCATGTTCTGAGAATGAAAGGCTATATTGATCACCTTGAAAGGATTGGATTCCCAATCACTTTGGATTTTGCCACGGATTTGATCCTTAATTCATTGCCTAATAGTTATAGCCAGTTTGTTTTGAACTATAATATGAACAATATGGAGAAATCCATTCCTGAGCTGCATGCAATGCTTAAGACAGCTGAACAAAGCATCATGAAAAGGCCCAATCATATCCTTATGGTTAATAAAGGAAAGGGGATGAAAAATAAGGGCAAGGGTAAGGCTAAGGCAAAAGTTGCTGGTAAGCCAAAAGCACAAGCTAAAAACAAACCCAAGGCAAAAGCTCCAAAGGAGGGAGTTTGCTTCCATTGCAATGAACCTGGTCATTGGAAGAGGAATTGCAAGCTCTACTTGGAAGAATTGAAGAAGAAGAAGAGTAGTGAGACTACATCTTCAGGTATTTATGTTATAGAAATTAATTTATCTACTTCTACTTCCTGGGTATTAGATACTGGATGTGGTTCTCACATTTGTACAAATGTGCAGGGACTCAAAAGGAGTAGGCAACTGAAAAAGGGTGAAGTGGACCTACGAGTTGGAAATGGAGCAAGAGTTGCTGCTTTAGCTGTAGGGACTTATGAGTTGACTTTGCCCAATGGGCTTTTGTTAGTTTTGAACAATTGCTTTTATGTTCCCACTTTAAGTAGGAATATTATTTCAGTTTCTTGTTTGGATGATGAAGGTTTTTCTTTTCTTATTAAGAAAAGGAAATGTTCTATTTATTATGATGATATGCTTTATTGTATTGCTAATTCATATAGTGGCCTTTATGCCCTAAATCTAGAAAAATCCAACAATGAGGATATCTATAACATAACTACAAAGAAATCCAAACCCAATGATTTGAATAAAACATATTTATGGCATTGTCGTCTTGGTCATATAAATGAGAAACGCATATCAAAACTCCATCAAGATGGACTCTTGGAATCATTTGATTTTGAATCATTTGAAAATTGTGAATCTTGTTTATTAGGCAAGATGACAAAAGATCCATTCACTAGACATAGTGAAAGGGCCACTGATTTATTGGGCCTTATACATACTGATGTATGTGGCCCATTAAGCAAAAATGCCAGGGAAGGATTTCAATACTTCATTACTTTCACTGATGATTTCAGTAGATATGGCTATGTCTATCTAATGAAACATAAACATGAATCATTTGAAATGTTCAGAACTTTTCAAAATGAAGTTCAAAATCAACTTGGTAAAACTATTAAAGCACTTCGATCTGATCGGGGTGGTGAATACTTAAGCCAAGAGTTTGATGATCATCTAAGCAATTGTGGAATTATTTCACAATTAACTCCACCAGGGACGCCACAATGGAATGGTGTTTCCGAAAGAAGGAATCGAACTTTATTAGATATGGTTCGATCTACGATGAGTCAAACAGATCTTCCTTTATTCTTTTGGGGCTATGCATTAGAAACAGCTGCATTCACTCTGAACCGAGTTCCATCTAAAGCAGTTGAAAAGACACCATATGAGATATGGACTGGAAGAATTCCCAGTTTGTCTTTTCTAAAGATTTGGGGCTGTGAGGCTTATGTCAAAAGACAAGTCTCGGATAAATTAGCTCCTAAATCTGATAAATGCCTTTTTGTGGGATATCCTAAAGAAACTAAAGGATATTACTTTTTCAATCCCTCTGAGAATAAAGTGTTTATTGCTCGAAATGGTGTCTTTCTAGAAAAGGAATTTATTTCTAAAAGAACCAGTGGGAGTAAAATAGAACTTGAAGAAGTTCGAAAAACACAAGATGACATTAGACCATCGATGGAGACTCAACAAGTTTCACAAACAGTTGTGGAACCTGTGCAAGTTACACAAGAACTGCGCAGATCTGATAGGACACGATATCAACCTGAGAGATATGGATTTCTCGTAATGGATAGTCGTGAAATAATGCTTATGGATCAAGATGAGCCTACAACCTATCAAGATGCTGTATCAAGTCCAGATTCTGAGAAATGGCTAGAGGCCATGAAATCTGAAATGCAATCTATGTATGACAATCAAGTTTGGAACTTGATTGATCCACCTGAAGGAATTAAAACCATTGGGTGCAAATGGGTTTTCAAGAAGAAAACTGACATGGATGGAAAGGTACATACCTTTAAAGCAAGACTTGTTGCAAAAGGTTTCAAGCAAACTCATGGTATTGACTATGATGAAACTTTTTCTCCAGTCGCAATGCTTAAATCAATAAGAATTCTTATTGCCATTGCTGCGCATTATGACTACGAGATATGGCAAATGGATGTCAAAACAGCGTTTCTTAATGGAAACTTACTTGAGGATGTGTATATGACACAACCTGAAGGTTTTGTCCATCCTGAGAATTCTAGAAAGGTATGCAAGCTGCAAAGATCCATTTATGGATTAAAGCAAGCTTCTCGGAGCTGGAATCTTCGTTTTGATGAAACAGTCAAAGAGTTTGGATTCATAAAAAATGAAGATGAACCTTGTGTATACAAGAAGGTTAGTGGGAGTGCAGTAATGTTTCTCGTCTTATATGTCGATGACATATTACTCATTGGGAATGATATCCCTATGTTACAAAAGACCAAAGATTGGTTAGGGAAATCTTTTTCAATGAAAGATCTAGGCGAAGCTGCTTATATCCTTGGGATCAAGATCTATAGGGATAGGTCTAAAAGAATAATTGGTCTGAGTCAAAGTACTTATATAGACAAGGTGTTGAATAGGTTCAACATGCAAAATTCTAAAAGAGGATTTTTGCCAATGTCTCATGGTATTACTCTTAGCAAGACTCAATGTCCTACGACATCTGATGAGCGAGACCGTATGAGTATGATTCCTTATGCTTCGGCTATAGGATCTATCATGTATGCCATGTTATGTACTAGACCGGATGTCTCATATGCATTGAGCATGACAAGTAGATACCAGTCAAACCCTGGTGAAAGTCACTGGACAGCGGTTAAGAATATCCTTAAGTACTTGAGAAGAACTAAGGATGCATTCTTAGTATATGGAGGATTGGAAGATGAGCTAGTAGTAAATGGTTACACAGATGCAAGCTTCCAGTCTGATAAAGATGACTTTAGATCGCAATCTGGATATGTGTTTTTGTTAAATGGAGGTGCTGTTAGCTGGAAAAGTTCTAAACAAAGCACTGTCGCTGATTCTACAACAGAAGCTGAGTATATAGCAGCATCAGATGCAGCTAAGGAAGCAGTATGGATCAAGAAATTCATTATTGAACTGGGAGTAGTTCCTAGTGTCACAAGTCCTATAGACATTTATTGTGACAATAATGGTGCTATAGCACAAGCTAAAGAGCCCAGATCCCATCAGAGATCCAAACATATACTCAGGCGTTTTCATCTCATTCGTGAAATTATGGAAAGAGGAGATGTCAAGATATGCAGAGTACCAACAGATGACAACATTGCGGATCCACTTACAAAGGCTCTCCCACAAGCCAAACATGATAGTCATACTAGGTCTATGGGTATTAGACACTTATATTATTAGGCCTAGTGCAAGTGGGAGATTGTTAGTGGTTGTGCCCTAGGCCAAACATTAGGGCCTTTATGTAATGTTAAATTTCATTTTATAAAATTGGGTTTTCTTTATGTTATTGTATTGTAGGCATGTTACATTATAATAATATTTGTAAATAACAATTTAATGTTATTTTGACTATCCCTAGTTATTTATTGTTAAATGATTGATGATAAATAAAGACTAGTATAAGTTTAATTGATGATCATGGGATGATTATATATGATGATATGAATTAATCTTATAAGTACTTGTTAGGGAACAAAGTACTGGATAGACCCGCAATGAGACACTACATGGGTCAATGTCATTAGTGATCTCACAATAGTTATGTTATTAATCCTTAGACCTGAGATTATCATAGTATCCTACATGACGAACATTATGTTTTGACACAATCAAACATTATCTTTAATCGGATAATTATAAAGATTATGATTGGACATAATGAGAATCATGTAGAGGATAGTGAATAATCAAGAAGGAATTTGTCCCTCTCTTATGAGAGAGATATCTGTCGGGCCCCTCGATAAGTAGGACTGAGAAATGCATGGCCGTGCTCAAATGAATTGATGGAGTGATCAATATTATTTGATATTATCAGTCTACTTAGTGATCGGGAAATTATATGTTTGGACTATATAAGTTTGACATGGACCATGACTTATGTTCAAACAAGATATCGTGTGACAAAGGAATTATAACATGTTCTATTAGGTTAAAATCGAATTATCGATATTCATATTATTTGGGTAGTCATAATGTCTTGCTAGAGGCCACTTATGACTTATGGGCCCGTGATGGGATTGAGACCCACTGCCAATATAATATGAACCTATTGGGTCGCACACATAGAATGTAATGAATAGACTAAGGGTTAATTCGGGCATTTCGAATTTTATTTTGTGAAAAAAATTAAAATTCGAAATAAACAAAAAAAAATGATGATAATGATAATATTTAAGATAGATATTATCATTACATTATTATTATTATTTTTTTAAGATAAGAAATAAGGTATTTCTTATTTTAAAATAGAATGATGATAATAATAATATTTAAGATAAATATTATTATTATTATTATAATTATCGTTTTAGGTAAGAAATAAGATTTTTCTTATTTTAAAACGAGCCCTACGTTTTCTCTCTCTTAATTAGGGTTAGGTTAGTTGTATATATATATATAGTATGTATATATAAAACCCGAATTAAGCAAAAAGGACCTAGCCGCCACTTAAGAGAAAAGCAAAAAGAAAATCGTTTTCTTGTGTGATTCTAGAGAGAGAATAACAAAAACCCTAGCCGCCAGGAAGGGAGCTAGCACCCCGGGTGATTCTGTTCGTTGCTTTCGCGTGTGGATACTGGTAGAGGGTGTCACTTCGCGTGAGATCGCACCTACAATTCGATTTATCTGCGCTACAAGAGGTTGGTAATCGTTACACTTCTCCTTTTATTGAATCAATTGGATCGCTTGGATCCGTGGTGGGTTTCCATTGTTCCGCTGCGATATTTTATTTACTATTTCGAAACCCAACATAAGGATCACGCAGCGAAAAACAATAAAATTTTATCATACATGCCATACAATTCCATGACAAGAATCGAAACATGCAACTTTAGGGTTTTAAAACTTACAACTTTAGATGCCTTTAAAACTTGATTTTGATGATGACCAGCAACCAAGGAGGATATCTTAGCCTTAGATCTTCACCACCAATGCCAAGGAACGGCCTTCTATGCCACTCCTCTCTATGTTCACACACACAATTGCACCGACGGCTTAAAATCAAGATTACTAGCTCCCAAAATAAGTATTGTGTAATGGCTATGGTTTGAAGCTACAAAATTTAATTTTGTACTTCTCTTAGATTGTTATTACTACCGAAGAACACAAGAGAATGAGGAACAATCCTTTCTCCTTGTGAAAATTGACCAAAATAATTAAGTGAGAGAGAGAGAGAAGTTCACGCCAAAACCTAAAGAAATTAGGGTTTCACGCCAAATGCACTCTATTTTGTTTAGGGTTTTATTTCTTTTCTAATATATATCCTTATCTTTTGGCAAGTGTTTGATCTGAATTTTACTATCTCAAGATAATTAATTCAACTTCAATCACATTCTAAAAATAAGTAATATATATTAATTTAAACTCCTTTGAATTTAAAATTCAAATTTGAAATAAAACACAAGACATTTAATTAAATAAAATCACTTAACATAATTAATGTGCATGTGCTGAAATTCCTTGATTTTTATCTTGGAATTTCGGCCACTTCATTATTTATTTAAATGATTTAATTTAATTTAAATTCTTTTAGGCTTTAATACTCAATTAACTTAATTAATACAAGATAATTTATTAATTGAAATTAAACCTTGTGGGCTGAATTTTTCTCTCTCATGGACCAAGGTCCAATAGCAATTTTAAAACCCATTACACACATTAATTTGACTTTAATTAAAAGCCCAAATTAATGCCCAATACTTTATTTAAATATTTTAAGCTCAATGCTTTGTGTGCGATCCTATAAGTCCAATTAATGTTGGCAATGAATTAATGAATTAATTCAAAGGCTATATATATTCTCTAGCAAGATATTATAGCATTCAAAATTAAATGAAAATGCATATGGCATTTAGTGACCTAATGCAATTTTGCATAGTCCCTTATCCATAAATATCACAACTAATATAAGGCATGGAACTAGTCATCCTTATATATATTAATTCCTTTCTTGATATTCCAGTGACACTGAACTCTCAGATAAATAATGATTACTCATTATTTCATCTCGGTATGGCCATACACTTCTTAGTTCACTAATCAAGTGGCCGATGATATTTTCTCTCTTATAAAGAGGGGTAATTCCTTCACTTGTCTCATGCTCTCTAACATGAATCAATGCATACCCAAGCATACCCGTACTTGTCACTCTGTTACGAGCACGTTAGGTGTATGTCAAAGCACACAGTAATTCATAAAGAGTTTCATAGAGATTTTAGGTCTAAGAACTCCGATACAAAACTTGCATATGAGAAACACTTATGACTTGTACCATGTAGTGTTCTCATGAGTGGATCGAATCCAGATACCATGTTCTAAACATGTATCTATGATCTCTGATTGACACTTTTGTCCTTATGATCCGTAAGACAGAACTCAACTTATCAGAGAGAGCATACTAGTCTTAATTCATTTGTTATTCCCATAACAATGACTGACTAGGGATATTTAGAATGAAGTCTCATTTGTTTCAAGGTCTTACAACCATGTGCCTCACACATGATAACTTAAACTGAAACAACATTCTTGGATAGTTCTATCAACTGATATGCACAGGAATACAATAGATAAAACAAATGCCTCATTTATTAACTAAAGTGTTTTATTACAATGTATTGGGGCTAGGGCTTACACTAACATATACAACAATCATATATTGTCATTTTAGAGAAGTAAAATCATGCATATTCAAATTTGGGGTAATAGAATCTCACCTTTCAAGTATTAAGCAAGTCTTGTAATTAAAGGAATACCTTTACTATATAATTGCAAATTTTATGATGATTTGTAAGCTTAGGAAGGGCTTAGACAAGTCTAGACCTCAAATGGAGTCAATCAAAAAATACAATTATCAAAGATAAGAAACAAATGCTTATTGTTGCGCTCGCGGCAATAGTTGCTCTCGCGACGATTGTCAAGCCAGCAGTATTAATCGCGCTCGCGACAACCAGCAATTGCCTAAATGAACATTCTTTGATGTCGCGCTCGCAACATAAGTCACTCTCGCGATGCAAAGCGATGGTTTGATGTCGCGCTTGTGACACAAAGCGACGGTTCAAAAAGCTTCAATGCTCATTGCTCAAAAATCCTGTAAATTACTTTCAAAACTCAAATTACATCTCAATTTCAACATACCAAACGGCCTTTTCTGAAAACACTATCTTAAACAAAGTTTTAGGCCTATATTTCTAGTTTCCAAAACACTAAAAATCTCCTCAATAAGACCTGTAAATTTTTAGATATTCAAGAAAAACTACAGACTGTCCATGATGACAAAATAACAATCATAATCAGATTTCAATACCGATTTTCACTATTAAGCAGTGAAAATCAAGTTTTGATTTCTTCTAACAAAATCAAGGTTTACAAGTCTAGTTTCTATATCAACTAGAATTTCTTCATTTGGATACGTATAACTCAAGATATGAGCAAAAGAACATAGACTAGTCACTTGATCTTAAAAACAGATTTTACATATCTTATAACAAAGCTTGTATTTTTCATCTCTAAGCCCCTTCCAAGCTTAAAATCAACCATAAAACATATATCTCTCCCATGAAAAACCATCACACATACACACATAAGAACCTAAGTTTCCATACCTCGCTTAAGCTCTAACTCTTTCTTCAACCTTGGAGAGTCTCCTTCCATTTCTTCTTGCTTGATTCTCCTTCTATAATATAAGGCACTTTCATGAATATTTATCAAACTAGTCAAAGAACAACACATATTAAAGAAGAATTAAGATTACCTTAAGATCACAACCAAGAAAATCTTTCTCTTTTTCCTTACTCCAAATCAAAGAAATCTAGAGAGAGAGAGGAGAATGGAGGATGAAGATGAAGAATGAAGGCCAAGTGGTTGGTCGGCCATCTCTCCATCAAAATATCTCCCTTCTCTTCTTATTGATTGGCCCAAATGTCATCTTTAAGCAAAATTTGCTATTTGGTCCCTCATTTTGCTTTATTTCAAATTCTACCCCAAAACTAACTCTCTCACTATTCAATTAGGTCCTTCTCTACACAATTATACTTAATTAAACATAGACACTAAAAATTAATTAGTGCAAATTCTCCTAGGATATAATGAGGGGCATTACATAATGTCTCTCAAAATCTAAATATGGGAAAATTTGTCCGGATAGGCTCAGTACGCCTAAGGACAGATTTTTGCCAAAGAGGAGACAACTCACAAATTTTGGTTCCCATGTCACTTTACCCATATTATTCGAGCATTCCCTCAATTAAAACTCAATTATAAAATCCCAAGACACCACATCAAGCAACACGGTAATATCAAATAAGTTCCCATACCTTTTCTTTGCTAAACCTTCCTTCAAGCTCCTCCTTCCAACTTCTCTTTCCCTTTGTTAGATGTCCCCTCTACAAGAATGAATTCACATGCTATTATAATGTAATGATTCACATAAATTATAAATTGATTATTCCAAATCCAACAAGAAGAGAAGAAGAATTTGTTACCCTAAATGGTAACCCTACTCTCTGTCCTCAAGCAAACTCAGATTTGGATCCCTAAGTGTTCTTAAGAGCTTGAGTGAAGTTAATGGTGGCCTAAGGACTCCTTGAAGTGGCTGACACACTCCTCCCCAAATCCCCTTTTAACACTTCATTCTAAAAGAAAGTTCTAGGAGGATAGGTGCCAAGCTTTCATTGGTCCCCAATTTCACTTTTCAATTTTGCACTTAATTTCTTTCATATATGTTTTTTCCCTAGAACTTTTTCTTTCTCTTTTCAATTAGGTCCCTTTACTTAGCATATTTCCCAAAATTATTCACACACACAGCTCAATTAAAATGACTATTTTATCCCTCTTTTCTTAAGGTAATTACCTTTATACCCCTATTTGTAGTTCATTAACTAAACATACACACAATGACCATATTATTCTAAGGCCTAAATTGAGGCCTTACAAAATAACTCAAAACCAAACTTAAAATCAATTAGGTCTTTATAGGTTATAATGGGGTTAGGGTGTTGGTTATTAAAGAATAGATGAAAGATAATTTAAAAAAATAACCACTCTACACTTGAATAGACTAAATTTCTAAAATTTCAATCTATTGAGAACATACCCCTTCACCATACTTGGTTACTCAATCCCATATACATTAAGCACTTTACGAGAAAACATTACTGAAATTCCTCTAAATTTCTCAATTCAACCACTTTAAAGAAGTCACAATTCTTTTTCCCTTGTAAAGACCCCACACTTAAAATTTTTCCATCTAATGCTAGTTTTTATTTCAAAATTTTCTCTTTTTTAATACTAGATTTATTGCTAGCAATACAATATTACATGGGTAGTTACAAGGTAAATTTTAACTATTTACTTGACTTCATCCATAGCCCTTGAGATTAGTACCAAAACCCCTCTTCTAATTACACCTTTTAAGATATCCAACTTATGTTACTCCATCCAATCCTAGAGTGGCTACTCATGCAAAGGAAGATAAAAGCTATTTAGGTTCTATGGTAAAATAAATGAGTATAATAAGAAAAATAACCATGGCATGCCTTAAGCATGTCTCATTAGACTTAAAATACCAAACAAAGGACAAATGTACCAAAAGAGTAGGAAATCAGCTAAGATATGGTTAAACAAGAAAAATATTACCTAATCACTTTCTAGCTTGTTTGAGTTATTTTTATGCTTTAAAGGATGATGACAAAGGTTTTAGTGTCCTAAAATTCCTTATTTATTTCAATGCATTATTTTTCTTCTATTTAAAACTAGTCTTTTAGTGCCCAAAAATTGGAAACTAACAAATATAAGTCAAGTTGAATGCTAAACTTGCTAAAATTCCAGTAAACAACATGTTTGTCTTAATGTAGGCAAAGATTTTGACTATTGCATATTCTAAGTTAAATTTCAACTAGTTCAATTTTGAGAATAAACTAGGACAAACTAAGTTAATGCAAGTTAAGTGACAATATAAACTAACTATACTACTAGCATTGCCAAAAAGAAATAAAACAAACAAAGAAAAAACTACTATTACCATTAAAACAAAATACAAAGTCATTAAGATTAAGATTACAATAAAAGAAACTAAACACATATAAAGGAAAAAGAAAACAAAACAAACAAAATAAAGCACGAAGCATAAAACAAAAATAAAAACTTTCATAAATTAAAAGGGCTGGTTGAAATTCTACTTCTTGAATCTATTAAAATACCAAAATTTGAACTTAGATAAGCTCTACTTCCCTCTCAAATCTTTATTGTCCATAGCAAAAGTAAACTCCGATCACTGTAGTGGTAGTGGTGGTAGTGGTTGCAACGGCGGCAGCATTAGAAAAGGCTCCCAAAATCTAGTTGTGAACTACTCAACATGGGTAGTGAGATGTGTTAGGTCCTCTTTTAAGC
The DNA here is from genome assembly GCA_037975025.1 of Excoecaria agallocha. Classification (NCBI taxonomy): domain Eukaryota; kingdom Viridiplantae; phylum Streptophyta; class Magnoliopsida; order Malpighiales; family Euphorbiaceae; genus Excoecaria; species Excoecaria agallocha. Next base: position 28,892,660 of record CM075819.1, read on the forward strand.
TCTTAATCTGTGCAGCCTTCACATCTAATAGACCATTAACCTCATTCATAAAGGTAACCATCTATGGGGAAGGATTTGCAATAGTTACCTCTTAATCTTCTTCTCTACGTCAGCCACTCTAGATAAACTATAAGTATTCATCTTTGTTCGTCCAATGTTGATGCGGTTGATCCCACAATACCTTCAATTTCTTTGGCATAGTAAAGTCTATGAACTGAATTAGACTAAGAAGATCCCCTTTATCCAAATGATTCACCTCTTCAGCCATTATTGTGGCTATCCAACTCAAAGAAATTGCTTAACTTTACTAGGCTTCCTCTGTATATCTTCAATCTTGCACCATAAAAGGAATGTCCCATTCAATTTGTTTCCTTCAACCATACATCTTAAAATCATCACCTCGCCTTGATTTATACTACCTAGATCCCCTAGACAATTATAAAAGTTGATGGATAAAAACTTGTGGAGTACCTTTAAGGCATGATCTCTCAAAGAAGGAGCTTTGGTCCTGTTGTAATTGTATGGAACTAGATTAATAGGATCACGGATTATTTCCCAATTCAGACTAAGAGTGAAATTTGGCAATTCCTTAATACCCTCTATCGGGAATCCCAAGTGTTTTAAAAAGTCAAATAAAAACTCATTATGTAGGTCTTATAGCCAAATTTAAAATAGACAGTTCCATGGCCATGCTCATCTTCAAACTCATAACTAAAAGCGAAGAAAAAATCTCTTGTGAGTGAAGGATAAACTTTCGAAGACTTTTTGATAAGTGCTTCCCATCCGATATTCCAAATCAAAGCCTTAATTTTCAACCAAAGATCCCCAATTACAATTTCAAGATAACTCCAATCAAATACATCAAGTTGACATAAGTCACAGTCGCATAATACTAATAAAGCTTAATGCGATCCTCATCCACATAGGGTGGAATATGTACACCCAAGGAGCATGAAGCACTAGCATATCATGTTCATTTTGGGGCCACTACAGAATATAAATAAACAAAAGTGAGTGCTTAAAAATGAAGGTTCAACATTTTAACTCAAGAGAAATAAGTGGAATTCAACTCAAGTTCATCACTTTCCATTGCATGTTTTCATATGGCTAACAATTGCATATTAAGTGTAGGCATAACACAACATTATATGAGATTGATCTAAGATTGTTGAGATTAAGAAAACTGAAGCAAAATAAATGAACTAAGTCATTGAGGCATTTTATCGAACATGTTTTGTGCACAAATTAACTAAGCCATTATGAAAGTAATCTTACCATTTGGAACAAAAATTTGAAATTTAAAGTTCACAATCAATCAAAAGGTAGGCACAATTCAATTAGAATCAAGGATTACAACAAATTAGTTCAAATCAAAGTATTTTAAGAAGAATAAACCCAGGCAAATTGTAATCAAACATCAAAACTTGATGATTTGATGAAGAAAATTAGGAAAAACTAAGAAAAATTTTAAGTGCCTCGGGGGAAGGAGTAGAAAGCTTGAGAGTAAAAAAGCAAAATAGGAAAGGAAATGAGAATAGCTCAACTAAGGAAAGAAGATGGGGCTTTTAAAGACCAACTCCCTCAGTGGAGGGGATATCCCCTTTCCCAAGGTGAGTGGTTCGGCTTGCCTAGGTGAGCAGTCCCTCGGTAGAGGGGAAATCTCCTCTCCCAAGGCGAGTTCTTCTATACAAGAGGGAGCAAAAAGCTTAAAAACACATAAAACACACGTATAAGTCCCTTGGGGAAGAGAAATCCCCTCTCCTAAGGTGATATTTTCTGGACACAAACCAAGAGGTCCCTCGATGAAAGGGAAATCCTCTCTCCCGAGGTGACTCTCTCAAGAACACCATGAGGCACAAAACACCAACTTCATCTTTTTTTGCAATTTTAAGCCTTAAACTCCAATCTAAACAAGATTTTCATTTTATTTTCATTAGTCCTCTTATAAATTAAGCCTTTTAATAAGTGTTAATTTTAGTATGTTTTAATATGCTTAGTGTGTTAATTTAGTAAGTATTTAAGTTAATTTAATGTTTAATTTATCAAAATTGTAATTTGTAGACTTAATTGAGAAATTTAGTGTTTTTAGGAGATTATTGGAAGACAAAGGAGAAGTTGAAGGAGTAAAGAGGAATTTAGCATTAAAGGAAGTAAAGAAGAGCAATTTAGGCGATTTTAGTACAGTAGCTAAGTACTCTGTAGAGTGAATTTCATCTCTACTGAGTGAGCATTAAGACAGACTCCACTCTACCAAGTCATAAAGGAGTGATAAAGGAGTCATAAAGGAGCAATAGTGAAGGCACTTGGTGGACCATTTCTTCACTCTACCGAGTGGGTGTTAAAGCCAAATTCTAGATTTGCCATTCAGTGGAGTGTGATTTTACCCTCCAAGATCAAAGTCTTTCAATCATTTTGGAAGTCTTTTTCCATCCAACTTAAGAAGTATTTTGCTACCTGGATTAAGAAGTATGATGCCAATGAAACTTCATATTTGTTGTCTATAAGAAAGTGATCAAAACACCAAATTAGGGCAGTAGTTAGACAAAGAGACCTAAGGATGAGAATTACGAATTTACTAAGTTTTTAACGTAGTTTTCTCTAGTTAATTTTGTACAATAGTTTAGCTTAGTTTTTCTATTTTTCTTAGTTTGCAATCCTTGTAAAGACTCAAGCTTTCTACTAGTGTACGAATAAGTCACCAAGTGTAAGTTTGAAGCTGTATGAGTATTGTATCTCTTTATTTTTGTTTTTCTTTCATTTTAATCATGTTTAGTGAGTAGTTTTCTTTACTTTTGCTAAAGGATTCTTAAAGCTTTAAATTTTTATTGTCATGACTTAGTTTGCACTTAATGTGATACAAGTTGATTATTTCTTGGTTTTGTGCTAATTCTTACCTTTGATTATTTATAAGTTAATTGTTCACTTATTAAAATTAATAGTTGATGATTGATTTATGCATGATTATAGGTTTGTATGTTCTTAGGTTAATTTATTGGTATTAATGCATGATTATAGTCTAAATTAAGGTATAGTTGTGTATTGGTAATAATAGATTTAGATTAAGAAAAGTTAAAATCAAGAATAGATTAAAGTTAAATTTACTTGCAAAAGAGTTTAATAGACATCTAGGAGGCTAAAATCAGATATTTATGCTAAGTGTTGAATATTCTGAATAGGAAAGGTTTAATGCTTAGAATGATAATCTTGACTTAAGTTATCTTATTTTATTCATCTGATTTCTTCATAATCATTTGTGTTATCTTTTGATCAAGTCATTATAATATAAGTTAAGGTGGAGTGTTCCTTTAGCAAGAGAATTTCAGTTATTGTTTTGTGTTTAATTCATGTTAGTTTAATTTTAGTTCTTGTTTTTCTTTATTGTCCATTTAGTTTAGTTCCTACCTTCAAATTAAAAACTTGGGAAACAATATTAAATTAATTTAATTCATACATAGATATTATTCTAACAATCCATGTTCCATTGGGTACGATATTTGAAAATTTAATCTTTATTTCCATATATTACTAGTCGATTTAGTACACCTGCTAGACTCCGGTCACCTTTTTAAGATTAATTAACTCCAATAAACATCTCAACTAATTAAACACAATTTACTTCTAATTACTCTCCTCTTGGAACAATTAACCAAAAATTCAATCAAAACTCAACATGCATTGAATGAAAACATATAACCTTGCTCAAGTACATATCAATTTCTCTCTTAACTTAAAATATGAACAACTCCTCTTTTAATTCATGAAACATTAAAAACTTAAAAATCAAACAAACTCAAACTTCACCAATCAAACAACTAAAGAAATACGCAAAAAAACCAAAGTAAATTGAATCAAAACAAAACAAACTAAAGCCAATAAAAAAATTTATTTTTGAATTTATCATGTAATGGCCTTAACACTAGGTCAGCCGTGAACAGTATTTTTCGGTAGTGAACAGTGCTTCTAGTCATGGTGAGTCTGGAATTGAAATTTTATTTAACCATTGAAAAATATTGATCATTGTGAGTCTGGAGTTGAAATTTGAAGTGAAATTAAGGTCATATAGGCCTCTAAAAGTCAAAAATACGAAAAACGAAGCGGTTTGAGGTTTAGGTTAACTAGGTTGACCAATATTTGACCGAGCCTTTAAAAATAGCAAATAAATTATAAAAATTGCTAAAAATTGAAGTTATGCCTAAATTGATGTGTAGAATATTTTGGCTATAAAAATTTAATTTTTCGATAACACCGATATCTGTCGAATCAGACATATCTGATTGAATTGGACTAAAAATGGACTCTGATTGGGCCGAAATTTTGTGTACAGCCTATTTTTGACATGATAAGAATGATGGAATTGAAATTGAAGTGATTTGGAGTTAAAAAGTGAGAAAAATGTAGGAAAATGGCAATATGGGCTTAAATCGGGTTTTGGGCCTTAGTTGAACCAAAGCCCAACCCAATTAGCCAATTTAATAGCCAACTAGAAGAAGATCCTCGGGAAGTTAACTTCAGCTCCTCAGCCCTTCTCTTCTTCTCTCTTAGTCGAACCACCATTGTTGGGGTTCTTTCAATGTTTTTTCAAATCTCTCTTGCTTTCTCTCCAAATCCAAGTACCCTAGGTGATATTTGACCCTTCTAAAAGATTTATTAAGCCTTAATCCCTTAATTAGAGGAAGATAGTCAAGGGAAATCAAGTGGAAAAGGTTAGGGTCTCTACTTGAGGTAAGTGAAAATAATAATTTTAAATTTTTTTTTTGGTGCCTACAAGTATTTTTGGGTGCCTAGAGTTCAATTATATGGTCAATTTTAGCTTTTGAAAACAAAAAAAAAAAGCAATGTTTGTGTTGATGGAAATTTCAAACATGGTAGGTTCTCCAAGTGAGGGACAACCATCCAAGGCCAAAGGAAATAAAAGGGAAGTTTATAAGGGCTAAAGTTTGTGAGGAAGGTTAGTGGTTATTAAATCCTTCAATTTCCCTTGATTTAGCATAATTTCCCTTTATGTAACTTAGGGAAAACTATGAAAATTGCATAGATAATTTAAATTGACCTTAAATTAATGAATTAAGACCTTAAATATAGCTATTAGAATGCTCAAATTAATTTAAAAGATTTTGTAATGTAAATAACCCTATGTGGCCGAATGGTTCCTTATTGAGAATTAGTGTATAATTTATGTAATTTTGATGATTTATGCCATAAAATGAACCTAGAACTAAAGAATTGTGTCCGTGAATTTTTATAGAATTTATGAAAATTATTTGAGTATTTTTAAGAAAAATATTAGATTATGAATATAGTATTTTTGTTGAATTATGATGAAATAATTCATTAATTAAGTGAAAATGGTGAATTACGGTTAAATAATTCACAAATTGTGCAAAAGTATTGAAAAAATCGATTGATTGTACTACTGACATGAAAAAGGAAAAGAAATTGTCAAAAAATTGAAATTAATTAAAATACTGCCCTTAGTAATAGTCAGGCAATCAAAATCTAGCTCAAGATATGATTGGCTAGACATAGGGACACCTATACCATGGTATAATTCATGACAACTTGCTTTGCTATGGTGGATTTGTATTATTTTCCATAGTATCTAATATGTTATGTATTCTGCTCTATGAGAAATGGTCTATTTGGGTCATTTCTCAGTCTGTGCTATGGCCTTATAGGGTCCACATTTTGTATATCTAGTTTGATAATTTATGTCGGGATTGTACTAGGACTATAAATGCAAAAATGAGCTAATTATGCAAGAAGATAAGAAAAAATAAGGTTTATAGTAACAAAGAACCCAATTGAAAAGAATTATAAAGTTTAGGGAAAAAATAATAATTTCCCCAAAATGTTAAGTTTAATGAGTAAAAGTACTGAAGAAATGAATAAAAAGGGGTAAAATGGTAATTTAGTGTGCAAACAGTCCAAAAATGAACTTTTGAAATTTTAAAGGACTAAAATGTAATTTTGCGAGAAAACGATAAAATATGGGTCTAATGGTAATTTGTATGCAACTTAACAGGTTAAAAATGAAAAATAAGTGAATAGTGGTAACTTTGTAATTAATTGAGGAAATAGGGATTTAATGGTACTTTAATAGAAAATTAATGAATTTTTGCATAATTAATGTATTTATGCTTGTTTAGGAAATACCTCAATTTTTAGTCACCACTGAACATATGTAATGCTCAGCACATAGTTATTACTGCATGTAGGTCCTGAAGAAGATCTGGAGTTGTAGTACTCAGAGGAGCTAAAGGTTGTAGGAAAAGAGATACTTAAGAATTTTTTTGTATTGGGATGTATATACATGTAAATATCTTGTAAATATGTACCTTGACAGGATGTGAATTTCGTATAGGTATATTGTGAAAATGGTTGGATGGGATGTGTGTTTGTGTGTGTGTGTATATATATATATATATTGTTTATAAATTATTGTGCCTCTGAGGAGCTATGGCTTGTCTGCTTTTCAAGTTGGTTAGGCAAGTTTTTAAGACGTTATATTACCGAATTTCTAATTGGTAAATAGTAAATTGGACAGTTATAGGTCAATAAGCAAATTTAACTTGTTATTATTATTATTAATGTAAAGGATTTGGTAGTTAAGAAATTTAATTGGTTGAAAAAAAATTGACTTATCACTTTGGTCAATAGTAAAAGTTATAATATGGGTGTTACATATCAAGTCTTTAGCTAGAATTTTAAAATCACCTTACTTGTCATGGAAGACTATAGTTGCCTTAGTAACCTCCTAATGAGCAACATGATAAGATTTTAACCTGTGGCCATTAACTTTATACTCATGCCCATCCTTTGGATTTCTAATGGTGACCACTCCAAAATCATTGCTTGAAACTACTTGATTTGGCCCAAACCATCTATATTTTAGCTTACCTGGTAACAATCTCAATTGACTATTGTATAATAGGACCAACTGTAGCACCCCCTATACAGTTGCCCTATTATTCTCATAAATTAAATCATATTAATCATGCTTATACAAAATGTTCGCTTAACCGTCATATTACCATTAATCATGTCATACTGTTTCATATACCTATGTGCGTGCTACAAGTCTATTCCTATTTTTCATTTCATATTTAGAATCATGCATACTGAACTATATAAAACTACTTTATGTATCACATGCACACATACTCTTTCTTAGCTTTACTACTAGTGAGTTACAAGACTTAACATATGTTAGATACATTTTTACAAGATAACTTGCCATAATACAAAACTTATGATAATAGTAATACAAAAACATCCTACATCAAGATTTAATAGTCGGTAGTTGGCCATTCCTGATGCAGAGATCATCCCTCAGCAAAAGTCTTGATAACTAAACCTACACGGATAAATAACTCGTGCTAAGCTATAAAGCTTAGTGGGGAATATCTAAAGATGGATGACCACTCACAGCAGTCATCAAAATACACATACAATATATATACATTTAACATATACAGCATAACATGTCAATAATAACAAATACTTTAAAGCTTTAAGCATATCATCATATATATAAACATTACACCCAAGAGAGTAACAAATATTCCCATTTTTCATAATTCATATAGATGGCAATTTTTTATGTGAACATATTCAAATGAAGCACAATTTCTATGAACATACCAACAATATGATCCACAGTAATGATTTTGAGTAAGATAAACTTTAACTGATTAATTATGATCATTACTATAAATAAAGTTTAGCCTGCCTTAGTTCTATCAATGCACTTCGGTGTCAAAATGGGAACTATCAATGCACTTCGGTATCAAAATGGGGGATATCCGAAGATATCAAATCTATAGACCCAAACGGGGCCAAATTATACTTTAGACCGGTCAAGCAGACCCAAACAGGGTCGCCTAATAACCTAAACGGGGCTGTTCATGATCCAAACGGAATCAAACATACTTTAGACCCAATTGGGCCAAACTATGGAAACTGCAATTTTCCTTATAGGCGCCTATCTATCCACATCTAAACTCTATTGCAGGCAATACTATGTTCATGTTCAATTCACACATCAAGACTATATTCATAGTATAACATTTGTACATGTACATAATCTTGTAAAACTATAAGTTCTCTAGTGCATAGACATATATATGCATATTTCATATAACAAGTTATACATTTAGCTTATACAATCCTTGTGACTATAAAATTTGCATAACGGCATATAGGCATGACATATAATCATCACATCGTATACTTGAACATGTTCTCATTAAACATCTCGCATGTTCATAGTCATGCTAAACATTTTCTATCTCATAGGGCAATTACATGCTCATACACTTATATACATAATCATAAATGTACATACCTGTAGGTACATTCGCATATAGTAGGCTTATTCTTATAAGCATGTTTATCAATATGCATACCTTTATCATTATTCAAATCATATGCTATACATATATCAACATGTTTCCATATGGGCATATACATATGACATTGTCATACTATTATATTCCCTATTTCATAGCATAGGTACATGTCAAAATATGCACTTTCTCATCGTAGGATTACATATGTATACATAAATTTTGCATATGACACTAGTGTACAAATCTAATTACATATATATGTTAGATATGTTCATCACTAATCTTTACCTACGTACACATATAAATGTATATGTATGCATATGATCCTTCATTGATAGTTATATTACATGCCCTATCCAATTCATATTGTAATCACATAAACACCTATTTAACTCAATTAATTAAAAGTCATAACATAAAATATAGCGAAAATCTGCACAGGGCAACATTCTGGACTCAACTTGTGAGCCACATTTGAATTTAAATATGTCATTTTTAGGCTAAATGATCTCTACAATATTATTCCTCTATGTGTCTAGTTTCCAGAGCATCAAAATTCACCTTAATATCTGACCTATAGCTCGAGATATTTGAAAAATACTATAGGCTGTTCATACAACCGAAACAGTGTGTGCTGTCACTTAGAAAAATTCATAACATAAAATTTAAAGGGATTTAGACCAACATTTCTTCATCAAAGTTATACTTTCATGCCTCTAGTTTAACCAAAATTTTACTTTATAGCATTTTAACATCTCTACCAAAAGTTATGCCTAAATTACTAAGGTTTGTTCCCTAACATTACATTCAGTCCCTACGAATTTTCAAGTCAATATTTGACATGCTTTCATACATTTTTAGGTCACACTTCCTTCATATAAAATGTGCCCTTAGGAGTCTATTTTTTATAAAAATTAACTTTACATAATTTTGATCATTGTACACAAATTTATCACCATTTAATCACAAGCTATTCCAGAGCCTATTTTCACAATTCACGTGATTTTTCATTAAATCATAGAAAATGGTTAGAAGCAAAATCAAGGCCTGGTCCCTTCTATAATTCTATAGATTTATGTCTCATTTTACTATAAAATTTTGAATTGATTCATTTTGAGGTCTATAACTCAAATTACACTAAAATTCCCATACCTTGGCCAATTATCTCTCCTTGGCCTAGTCCTTTGCCACTTATTTCCCTTTTCACCTTTCACTTTCCTCTTCTCCTTCACAAGCATCATCATTATCAATTTTAAACTTCTAGCACTCAACAATAACTATCCCAACTGAATGTAAAAGAAGGAGAAGAAGAAGATGACATTTACTAAACCAATTACCTTAATTTTGATGACCAAACATTGATTAAATCTCATACAAGCAAGGATTAGAAAAAGAGAGATGAGAGAAGAAGCAAAATCTAAAAATCCTCCTCCCTATGCCATCCCACTCACATATCCAACCAATAATTGCATTTCTCTCTCTCTCACATGCAAGAGATAAGCATTTATAAAGTGGTGGAAAAGTTCTCTTTTCGTCCCCCTAAAAATTGCATGTCACATAAAAACCTTACAACTTTTTGCATGTTACTAATTGACCCCACCTTTCTTCTTTTTCATACATTGGCCTATCCATTAAATCTTTCTTTTAAATTAACCTCTCAATTAATGCTTTTAACCACATTTGACCCCTAAATTTCTGAAATTATAAATTTACCCCAAAATAATACTTTTTACTTCAATTACACCCTCAATTAATATTAAATCATACTATTGAATTTTATTTTTATGCAATTAACATATCAACATGATAATTTACCCCCTTAACTCATGCTTATACGAAATTCCCATATAATTAAATCTTAATCAAATAAAAATTCCATTCAAAAATATGCAAATTAAATTAAGGTCATGTTAGGGGCCTTACACCAACATCCTAGGAGCAAATTCCTTCTGATTTAGCCTCTTGTCATGCCAACGCTTTGTTTTCTCCTTATATAAGGTTGCATTATCTTAAGACCATTGTCGAAACTCCTTAAGTTCATTGAGTTGTAAGCTTCTCTTTTCTCCTGTACATCTCAAATCAAAGTTAAGCAGTTTTGTAGCCCAATATACTTTATGCTCTAATTTGACCGACAAATGACATGTTTTCCCAAAAACTAACCTAAATGGAGATATGCCTATAGGGGTCTTATATATAGTTCTATAAGCCCAAAGAGCCTTATATAACTTGTGATACCAATCTTTTCTAGCATTATTCACTATTTTCTCTAAAAATGATTTTAACTCTATATTAGACACTTCTACTTACCCATTTGCTTAGGGATGATATGGGATTGTAATTTTGTGCCTAACACTAAATTTCCTAAGCAATGCTTTGAATTAATTGTTGACAAAATGCTTGCCTCTATCACTGATAATGGCCCTTTATGTCACAAACCTAGTGAAAATATTCCTCCTAAGGAATTTAAGCATGACTCGAGCATCACATGTCCTAGTAGCTATTGCTTCTACCCACTTACTCACATAATCTATAGCAACTAGGATATACTTAAACCCAACTACATAATTCTCAGCTCCCTTTTTATCCTTGATCTCTATATCAAACTCTTGAAGTAGCAAAACCCATCTAATTAGCCTCAGTTTGGAGTCCTTCTTTGCAAAGAGATGTCTAAGAGTCGCATGATTCAACCACAGCGTGACTTTGGAACTAAGGAGATATAGCCTAAAATTTTCAAAAGAGAACACTATTGTTAATAATTCCTTCTCCGAGCTGGTGTAATTCACTTATGCTCCTATGAGTGTGTGACTTCCATAGTAAATGGTATGAAAAATCCTCTCCCTTATCTACTTAAAACTACTCCCACCGCATAGTCACTAGCATCACATATCATTTCAAAAGATAAACTCCAATCCAATGATGTTATGATCGGTGTTGTGAGTAAGTTTTACTTCAACAAATTAAAAGCCTGCAAACACTTATTATCAAAGTTAAATACAACATCTTTTAATAGTGAATTGGAAAGTGGCTTAGCAATTTTAGAAAAATCCTTAATAAATCGATGATAAAAATCGGCATTACCAAGAAAATTCCTAATGCCTCTAACACTCGTAGGAGGAGGTAATTTATGAATCACATCTACTTTTGCTCTATCAACTTCAATTACTTTCTCAAAAATCTTATGTCCTAGAACTATACCTTTTCTCACCATAAAGTGACATTTTTCCCAATTTAGCATAAGGTTAGTTTTTTCACACCTTTTTAAGACCAATGCAAGGTTAGACAAACAAGACTCAAAATCACAACCATATAAAGTAAAATCATCCATGAAAACCTCTATGAATTTCTCAATAAAATCATGAAAAATGGCTATCATACACCTTTGAAAAGTGGCAAAGGCATTACATAGAACAAAAGGCATTCTCCTATGTGTAAATGTGCTGTAGGGGCATGTAAATGTGGTCTTTTCTTAGTCTTCCAAGGCTATAGGTATTTGCATATATCTTGAATAAGCATCTAAAAAGTAATAAAATCTGTTACCTACCAACATCTCTAATATTTGGTCAATAAAAGGGTAAAGGAAAATGATCCTTCCTAGTGGCACTATTTAACCTCATATAGTCTATACACTCTCTGTCCCATCACTATGCATGTTGGGATGAGTTCATCCTTCTCATTGGTTACTACAATCATACCCCTTTTTTTAAGAACACATTATACTATACTAACCCAACTACTATCAGAAATGGAATAGATAATACCTGCATCTAGCAACTTAAGCATCTCTTTTTTCACCACTTCTTGCATCGCTAGGTTGAGTCACATTTAGGGTTGTACCACTAACTTGAAATCACTCTCTATAGAAATCCAGTGTGTACAATAATTAGGGCTAATTCCCTTATGATAAGATGTCTCCTAACTAATGGCTCTTTTATGGTTCTTCAATACTTATATGAGCATCTCCTCCTCCAAACATATCAAAAGGGAAGATATAATTACTATTTTTGTATTTTCTTCTAAAAGCACATATTTTAAATGTGAAGGGAGAGTTTTAAGTTCAGAAATATTTTCTCCCTTAGGAGGGCATGATTCTTCCTCCTTTGCTTCTTCCTTACTGTGCTCCTTATTTAACTCCTTTATCAGCTCTTCCTCTCTCTCTTCTACTTCCTTCTTACTCTTTGGGTGCATTAGGTAACCTTAAAGCTCATCTTTCAATAGAATTTCTTCTTGCTTCTCATCGACGCACTTTTGAACACCGTCTATAAAACAAACGAACTCTTTAAAATCATAAGATGGATGTTGTATCACTTTGTTGACATTAAATACTATTTCTTCCTTATTAAACCTCAAAGTCACCATTTGCTCATGTACATCTATCAAAGCTTTAGCCGTGTTAAAAAATGGCTTCCCTATTATCAATGGCACCTTTCGGTCCTCTTCCTTGTCCATCACCACAAAGCCCATTGAAAATATGAAGTTCCTGAATTTCACCATCAAATACTTAATGATGCCCTTTGGCCTCTTCATGGATCTATACACCAATTATAGTGTCATTCGGGTTTCCTTGATATCACCTAAATTTAATTTCCTATAAATAGAATAAGGCATCAAATTTATGCTAGCACCCAAATCACATAAAGCATGTCCAATAAAATTTCCTCCTAATTTACATGGCAAGGTAAAATTACTTGGATCTTTTAATTTTTTAGGAATTTTATTCATCAATATAGCGCTACAATTTTTAGATCTTGTACCATTCCTACACCTTCTAAATTTTTCTTATTTGAATATAGCTCTTTCATTAATTTACCATTTTAGGCAAATGTAATAAAGCTTCAACAAATGGTAAATTCTATGTAACTTTTTAGATATATCCAAAAATCTAGCTAATTGTTCATTATGCTTTTCTTTCCTAACTAAGAAAGGATAAGGTACCTTAGACCCATCAACAATAAGAATAATCTTTTCTTTACCTTTACCATTCTCAATAATAGTAAGCACTTCAATACTAACATTAGGTTCAGAAATACTTACTTCCATTATTAGTTCCATCAATTTTGAAGAATTCTTACCATTATTGGTCTCTTTTACCTCTTTCCCACTTTTTAAGGTAATTGCTTTTGCTTCCTCTTAGGGTTTTGATCAACATTTGATGGGAAAGTGCCATGGGTTTTATTGGAAAAAGAATTTACAAGTTGCCCTACTTAAGTGTCTAGGTTCCTAATGGAGGCATCTTGATTTCTCATCTAAACATCCTGAGATTTCAATCTAGCATATTGACTAGCCATGAATGTGCATTGAGTGGTCATAAAGCTAGCAAACATCTCTTTTAAATTAGGCTTCCTATATTATGCGTGTTGTGGTTTTGGTTGGAATCCTGGTGGTTGATAAGGTAGAGCTTGGTATGTAGATGGGTAGTGTTGATGGTTGTTGGTATAGGGAGCTATGTTTTGACTGAAGGGGGCCCTAGGTTAAGGGTTAGATGTAGAGGTATGGTTCCCTTCTCTCTATGAAAAGTTAGGGTGATTTCTCCACCCATGGGTTATAAGTATTGCTATAAGCATTCACTGCATTAACATCCTCAATTACTGCACCTATACCTTCTTTAATTTTAGTTTTAGGTGTCCATTGTATTCCTCCATAGGTATCACTCCCTAAAACAGACACATTTTGCACCTTCAACCCATTTAACTCCTTCTTCAATAACTCCATTTGTGCCCTGAGCATTGCTACATCATCTATAGTGTGTACTCCTTACATTTTATATGTGGTCCTTGTGGTTTTGCATTGAGCTTTATTTGTGGCCATCTCATTAAGTAGTAGGAAAGCTTTTTCTAAGACCTTGTTCATAAAACTTCCTTCGAAAGATGCATCTAGAAGAGACCCGGTAGCTTGATTCACACCTGTATAAAAAGTAGACATTAGTTGGTGCATATCAATTTCATAATGTGGACAACTTTTTAAATATCTCTTAAATCTTTCCCAAGCCTCATGAAATGGGTCCTCTTAAAACTGTTGGAAATATTAAATTTTATTCCTAATAGTGGTTGTTTTGGTGAGTGAGAACAATCGGATAAAGAATTTCTCCTGCATTTGCTTTTATGATCTAATAGACTGGTTTGGTAGCATTTGTAACCGATCTCTTACCTTACCAATCAAAGTGAAAGGAAATAACTTAAGCCTAATAGCATTTACGGATACAATTGGAATTTGTACTGTGTCAATAATCTCTAGAAAATATCTAAATATTGAGCTGGATCTTCAATCTTTAATCCTAAAAACTGGTTTTTTGGACCATAGTGATGGTAATAGGTTTCAAATCAAAGTGATGATTTTGAGGTAGCATAATGGCCATGTGCTCCTTATTCTACCTAGGAGTAGCATAGTCTCTTATGGTTTTTAGTCTCATCTGATCCCCTTAGGCTTGATTTTGATTGGAGGTTCATTAAGTGGCTCCTTTAAGGGATTAAAATTCATGTTTTCTCTTTGTAATCTCCTTATCCTACGGAATATCCTCTCAATTTCAAGGTCAATAAGCAAAATCAGGTCACCTCTTACCATAAACTATTGACACCCATAAAGAATAAAAGAATAAAATCAATAAAAGAATAAAGAATAGAAAGAGAAGAAGAAGAACACAAAAATTCACTTTAAAATCTAAAAAAACAAATACCAATTCCCCGAGAATGACACAAAAACTTGACTGGTATCTAGCAAGTGTACTAGATCGACTAGTAATATACAAAAATAAGATTAAGACCATAAATATAAAACCCAAGGGAATTGTGTAAAAGTTGTGTATTTTAGATTTTAGAGTGAGTGATATATGCAAATAATTCCCAAGTTTTAGAATGATGAAGAACTAACTAAACCAAAAACAGAAACTTAAAAAACTAAAGTAATGAACTAAGACAATCGATTATAAACTTAACCAAATAAACATAAACTTAAACAAAGTAAGATATAAATGATGGTAAAATTCAATAATAAAAAAACACTTCAACTAAAGGACTATCCACTTCAACCTCTATTGTAATGACTTAATTAAAGATAAACAAGTGATTATGAAAAACCAGTGTAAATTTAGATATCTTATTTAAAATATCATTCTAAGCATTAAATCCTCTTATTAGGAATAATATAATACTTAGCATAAAAATCCGGTTTATTAACTCCTAAACATCCATTAAACCCTTTCTCAAGAGATCTAATTTTAATCTATTCTTAATTCAACTTTCTTAGTTTTAATTTCAATCTTTACCAACACAAAATTATTTCAATTCTCATAACATAATCATGCATCAACATAAGTGAATAAAACTAAAAACATGCATATCATAAGTTATATTTAAATTTGGTCATTAACTATTTATTCAATACATTAACAATCAACTTAATCACAACTCAAAATAAGAATTTGTTCAAGAATTAAGAAATAACGTACTTGATTGAATTAAAGCTCAAATTAAAGACATTAGAAATAGAAGTATGAAGGTTCAAGTTCCCTCAACAAAAGTAAAGAAAACTACTCACTCATTATCTTAAAAACTAAATAAAATACTGAAAAAGATTCAAACACATAAAGCTAGGAAGCTCTCTTGATCTCTTCTCAGAACACCAAGTTCCAACCTCCAAACCTTTTGTCTTTGCCTTTTGAAACTAGGTTAAAAACTCACATAAAATTTTAAAACTAAAAACTAACTAAAAAGAACTCTCCAAACTTTTGAATTCATGCTTTTTATATATCCTGGTGTTTTTGTCTACTCAAAACTCTCTAAAAGGAAGAAACCCAGTTGTACTCTTACTTTCTATTTTAGAGAAATCAAACTTTAATTGTAATTCCAACACTTAGCCTCAGGAAAGGAGAATTCCCCTCTAGAGAGGAGAATTAAAATCCTATGACTTTTGGGTTGCCTTGGGAGAGGTGATTCTCCCTCTGGAGAGGAGGATGATTCTACCTTTGCTTTGCCTTACTTCCCTCAAGAGAATGACTTTATAAAATCTGACCTTTCACTTTCTCCTCTGCAGAGGGGAAATTCCCCTCTCCAAAGGAGAAAACTACTGCTCTTCACATGAATTCCTCTCGTTAAAACACAAAAATTTGAATTTCCTCCTATTGCATTCAAACTTTCTCTTTTCTTCAATTTAGTCCCTAAAAACATAAAAAAATTACAATTAAGCCCACAAACACATAAATCAAGATATTAATCATAAAATTAACCAAATTAACATTAAATTAACATATTAAGCACACTAAAACGTACTAATGATATAGTTAAAATTCATAACTATTAGGCTTCCTAATTGGAGGTAGAAGAGGATATTGTTGTGGCTATAAAGCTAGTAGGGCCTACATTCTCTAATGGATAAACTCAGCCATGAATGGCATAAAATCTTACTAAGGTGGAGCTATAGGTGGTGGTAGAGGTGCTACTAAGCTAGAGGTGGTATAGGCTATCTATGCTTATCAGCATCATTATTATCCCCCCTGCTCACTAAGGCACTACTTTCTACCACCTCCTTAATCTCCATAACTCTTCTAAATCCGGAAGCCATTCTTTAAGCTATAAAACAAAGGGATAAGTATCGATTAATTCTCAAAATCACCTTATGCATAATCATTCAATTATGGCATGTATATGTAATTCAGTTCACCCAAACTTAAGTAAACTCCGATCTTAGGACTGTCCAAACCATGCTTTGATACCACAAAATGTAATACCCTAAACTTTTCTGGGTTCGAATGTTATCAAATCATAATTGGTTACTAGTTGGACATATACTTACATCATTATCACTTATTTCCTATTTCATTTTTGTGCAACTTGAGGTTAGGTTTATATGTCAATTATTAGTCCATTACGTGCCAATTTTCTTTCTATTGCAAATTCCCTATTCATTTGGTCAAAAGTTATTATTCATTTGGCAAAAATTTCAGCAGTATAATGGCTATAATTTTTAACCTATTCCTCCTATAAAAGTTTAAAAATACACTTCTAATATTCAATCTCCAACTCTAAAATTCCAAGCAATGACACAAGACTTCTATAATCCATCACAGTCATCACATTCACAAGTCATCAACACATGCATATACTCATATATTTATATCCTAATTTACCATCCATTAAGTACATATACATGCCATAATACATTAATTCCATAAGTCACAATATGTTTACATATCCTTTGTCTAAATGAATATACATACAAAAGATATTAAATACTACTTCTAAATTAGGCTTCTTTTTCCTAAATTGCTTTATGTTTGTCACTTAATTACCTGTCCCTACTTGTAGCAAACAACCGCTCGCTAGGTATATAGCCTGATTGTGGATACCCGATTAACAAATTTAATGACATTATATAGATTTTAATTTACCTTTTACTTGTGCTATTTTTCTTTAATTAATTACTTTAGTTATTATTTTCACATTAATGCTTCACACTTTTGCTAATAGACATGACTTAGGGTGAAATTACCTTTTTACTCTTAGTGGTTCAATCTTTTGACAAAATTATGTTTATGTCCCTGTCTTTTAATAAATTGACATCTATGTCCTATCTTTTACCAATAAGACATTTATTACTTATCTTTTACCAAAATGACATTTAGTCCTTATTTTCACATCTTTTTCACTTATTTATGGTTTTGCCCTTCCATTACCAAATTTATTCCAGATTGTCATTTTTAGCCTTTCTAACTACATTTTCACTATCATTTTACCATTTTATCCTTGATTACTCATCCTATCAATATTCTTCATTTTAATTATTAATTTCCATCCTTATTCATTATTTACTATTTTCTTCTATTTATTGCCCTATTATTGTTATTTTAGTTTTTCCCTTAGTAGTTTCTAATAGAACAAAACTCTTGAACTGGATATGAATTGAATTATATAGACATGGAAAATGAATGTGAATGTTATATATGGTGGAAAATAATGATTTGATGAGTATAAATTATCATTATGAAGTCGATTGTGATATTATGTGAAAATGTTGAAAAATGTGAGAACGATACTTATGTTGATCAAAATAAAGAAAATGTTATTGCCCTTAGCACTTGGTAGTGAATCTAGAGGTATAGGATACAATGGCTAGCTATATGGACATTCACCATAGTAGAGAGTCATGTGGACTTGCAAGTGGGCCAAATGAGGGTCCATACCATACATATGAGAAAAAGATGATAGAAATGAGAAAAAAAGAAAGAAGAGATAGTATATTGTGGTTAAGGCACCCTCTATGTGGCCACCTTAACTTATTTCGGATATATAGCCCGTGTTTCACGTATCTAGCTTGAGGGCTTCGCCACTAAGGCCAAAACAATAATTTAAATAAGTAAATTATGTTGAATTATACAAATATGTGTATTAGTACAATATTGATGAAAAATGGATATATATGTAAATGAATGTTAACCAAGGATAAATAAGTAAAGAAATACTAAAAAAAGTGAAAAGTGATAATTATGTAAATTCAAGATAAAAAGGGAGCAAATATGAAAGCTAATAGTAAATGGTGAATAAGTGTGTAAATTAATAATTGCAAATGACATAAATATGGATAAAAGTGGATAAAAATGCAAATAGGTGAATAAGCAGTAGCAAATATGTAACTAAGTAAGAAACAAAAGACTAAAAAGTGAAAAGAATGCTAATTATGTAAATAAAGAATAAAGAGTATGAAAGATATAGTTGAGTGATTAAAAAAAGGTAATATTGTAACTAAGCGAGAAACTAGGGGTCTAAATGTAAATTACTACTAAAAATATAATTATGAGGGATAAACTAGTAAAAAGGATGGAAAAGTCTAAAAAAGTAACTAATAGGGACCAAATGGTAATTTGCCACTATGTAATGAAAGTATAAGGACTAAAATATAATTTAAAGGGTGAATTTGTAATAATTAGTATAAAAGGGCAAAACCGTAAAAAGTGGTGATATTTGATGAGAATTGTGATAAAAATAAAATTTAAGGACCAAAATGGAATTTTTACTTGAGTAGTGGTAATGTAATAAGAAGGGGATTATAGAATAAATTTGGTAAAAGGAGGGCAAATTTGTAAATAAGTGAAAAGTTGTAAAAATAAGGGTTAAATTGTTATTTTGGTAAAGAAAATGAATTTAAGGACTAAAAAGAAAGAAAAGGTAATTTATGGATTAAACTAGTAAAAGTATGGTGAAATATGCTTAAATAGGAGAAATTAGGAATAAGACGGTAATTATGGTAAAAGAAGGAACTTTAAGGATATAAAAGTAATTTTGATAAGAGATTGGACTTAGATGTCATTTTGATAAATGTTGGGACTTAGATGTAATTATAATAAAATATGGGGATGTAAACGTACTTCTGACAAATATCTAACTATTAGGGGTAAAAATATAATTTCATTCTAAATTATAAATGTTAGTGAAAATTGTGAAAAATTAGTAGGAAAATAAAAAATTATAGTAAATAAAGCAATTAATTGAAGAAAGGAAATAAAATTAAAAAGTAATTAAGAGTAATTTAGAAATTCAGTGAGATGAGATTATGTTAAGTAAAGTAAACAAAGAAATTAAATATATTAGATTAAGTATAGTTTGGAAATTAAATAGAAAGAAAAGAAGGAATAAAATTATAGGGACCAAATAGTAAATTGACATTGGTAACCGTAAGAAAAAATCAAAGAGAGCTTGTTATAGAAGTAATTAGCAATAGAAAAGTAGAGACCTAATTTGGTTAACATGTAACAATAAAAATGAAAATAAATCAACTCAGTAAATTAAATGTGTAACCTTTAATAAAAAAAATCAAAACACTGAACATAATTGAGAAAACAATTCGAAAGGAAAATAGGTAAAATACTAAGAAATAAACCAAGCGTTTAATAATGCTACGATTGTCAAAATAATGGAATAGAAATTATCAAGTTTGAATAAAATGTGGAGTGTAAACAAGCTGAACAAAAGTGAAAATAAGAATTAAAGTAGAATCTTAGTGACTAAATCGAAATAAGATGATAATGATAGGAATAATATCGAATAGGTATGAGAAGGAATAAATTTGATATAATAAGTGTACTAGAAATGAGTATTAAACCAGTACAAGAGAAGAAACATAGGCGATGGATTAACAATACAAATGAGAAAGTAATGAAACAGAAGGAGGTTATAGGAATAAAGTCAAAAAGAATGAGAATAATAAATCGGTAAAAAACAGAGAATAGAACAGAACTAAATGTATCGCAGAGAAAAGCAAAACATAAGTGAATGATGTCAGAATAATTATGTTACCTATGTATGAATAGAAGTAAATAAAGGCTGGCAATAATGCAAACTAAAGAAAAGAGACAAGAAATTTAGAATGAAGAACTGACAGAAACTAACGTATAAGGAATTAGTCATAGAAATATAACAATTAAAATTTTTATGTGTGCAAGTTTTGTGAAATTTATTAGTTGAATATCCACCACTAGACATTTTATGCTTAGCGTGTAGTTGTTTATTGTGTGCAAGTACTTGAGAGATGTAAATAGGTGTTCGAAGGGACCGAAGCTGGATACGAGCGAAGTTGTATATTAAAGGAGATAATTTTGTATTTTTATATGTGAAATGTATATGAGATTGGATTTTGTATGTGGATTATAGTGGAATAACATTTAAATTATATTGTGATCATTATTGTATAAGGATATCACAATACCCCAATTAATTCTAACAAAAACACATAAATTCACTTGGGTGATTTTCTCTCCTAAAATTCTTCACTTTCCAAAATTATTTTTGCTTCAATCCTTTATCTAGGATGGAAAGGATAATTTTTATTGTATTTAGATGAAATTTGGGTTAAGAATTAGGTGGGAAATGGAAACTTGATGAAAGAAAAATGGTGAAGCTTTCATGGTGAGGGTTTCGGCCTTATGAGGAAGATGGAGGAATTGGCTGAATTTTAGAGTGAATTGGAGAGATTTCTCTATTTATCCATTCCTCTATTTTGTCTTTTAGTATTTTTAAATAGATGCCCAAGATTAACTCATTTACTATTCAATCTAATGACTTATATTAAGCCACTTGTCATCCTTTCATTAGCTACTTGTTTTAATTATTATTTCACCTCAAAAATAAGTCTAAAATTATGTAAAGATATTAACTAAGGCCTTTTTAAAATTTTGGCTCAATCCGACTTCATTTCAATATATTTCTAATTCTAGAGGTAAAATTTACTAGTTCGAAACTCAAAAATTCAAAGTTCTCAGAAAAATTATTTTTCACTTCCAAATACTAATTGGGATCATTTTTAGTAGGTCCATGCAAATGGATTAATTTTTTGAGGTTTGTGGAATATTTTCAGATTGGTCAAAGTTTGGTCAAACCTTGATATAGTCCTAAAATTTTTGTGTCTATTTTGAAAGCCTATTTGATGTCAATTTCACCTCAAATCAGACTTATCATTAATTATACTTTCAAATGGTGATGAAAAATTTTTAGACCCCGAGCGATACTATTCACCCTTGTGCACTATTCACCCTAAAAAGTACTATTTTAACCTGGATAGTGAGGGCATCACAAATTGCCTATCCATCTTAGTACCTATTTGATTAACACCAAATCACTCTGAAATTCCCTAGTCTTCAACACCCTACTCATTCTATACTTAGTCATAGAGACTAGAGTAATAAAATTTACATCGCATCACTCTTTAATGACATTTTCAAAAAGAAAACTTACAAAACCAAAGATTAAGGACCATAGATACAAAAAAAATTAAAGTGAAAATGGAGTAAAGGAAGTTGAAAAACTAATGATAAAAACTATAAAACTAAAAACTTTTGAACCCTTTTTTCTCAACAAAATGAACCTTTTTATAGCCAAAATCCTGGTACGGCCTTGACTTAAGTCACGGATCTGAGTGGGATTACAAATCATAGGTATGAGTGATTCAAAATAAGTGGTTTGTGTGCCAGGTCATAGGCATGACTCACTAAGTCATAGCCGTGACTTGACTTTAGCCTCTAAACTTGAGTTTCTCACCTCTATTAAATGATTCGCATGGCCTAAAAGCCCAAAGCCATTTTGAAAACCTGAAAAGACCTTAGAACTGTTAGTTCCTTGTCTTTGTAAGAGAAAAGTCTTCCTCATTAAGTAACTCTAACAAAATCCACTTAAGTACCCAATATCTACTACCTATTTTTAGATGCTGATTTCGATTTAAATTGAAGCTTTTTACTTATTTATGTGATTTTGATCATTGTTGGACTTGATTGGTGAAATAGTAGTATTTTTTACCTTATTGGAATTAATTTGGATCACTTGTGGCTAATTGGGATTAGACTGGGCTGAGAATAGTTAATTTTGCAATATTTGTGTCTTAGCCTTAGGTAAGGGTAAGCAAAGTCGACAATGTAAAGTTAAGCTCAATATTATGTTTCACATACAAATTTAACCTAGCCACTGAAGACATTTGATATGATTTTTAGAGGATATTTAGGCTACATAAGACATCTTCTTCTCTCTATTAGTTGTATTCAATTTGGCCATATTTTCTCTACAATAGTTATGGCCATATATGGTAAACCCTATTTTTCAATCAAGGTTTATTCATAGATTGTGAGATTTAATTTGTTTATTCTTATTTCCTTGATTCTTGTTCACTTCATATGATTTTTTGTGATTATTGAGAAATTTTATCTCAATTGTTAATCTCTTATTTAATTAATAAGACATCATCAATTAGTCTTAAGTAAGGGGCCATAGGTGGTGAAAACTAAGCTTTCTTTGAAAAGGCATACTCTATTATAAGTAAATCCAGGAATAGGAAAGACAAAGCAAAGTGAGAAGAAGACCATTTTGTAGGTTAACATACAACTAGTTAGTGAGATTAAATTCATAATTATTTAATTGAACTAATACAAGTGGTAAATAATATAATCTTAGAAGTGTCAAAACCCTAAAGTTGTATTATTGAAATTATATGATATAGTCTGAATAAATCTCGCTAGTAGTTTTATTAGCTAGAATTGGGTCTTTCTAGTTATTAATATTGTCAATGAATTGAATCCTGACACTTATTAGTGTTAAGTGCTAATTAGAAATGTTATATGGTGCTTTGTCTTAATAAATTAATTAATAAGGAAAAGTTGGTTAAAGACGTTTATTCAATAACTATAATTGATCTAGTACATAAACTTATTAAGTTATTTTTATATCTATGTTCAATTCAAAGAACCTTCATAACACCCTTCCTTAACTAATCTATATTCCATATATATAAACATCTAACTCTATATACTAACTTTGATAAAATAATCAATCATATTGTGGTTTTCACCTCATGCATATAACAAATATTCTAATGTTGAACATACATTATTAAAAACATAACTCATATTAAAATTTACATCTCCAAATATTCATATAACAAATGTGCTTCAAATATTACATAACCAAAGATCCCAATTACAAATTCTTAAGTAACCTTGCTTAAAACAAAAAATATTTACAGGAAATTCCAAAAGTTCACAATTCACAATATGTCTTCATCACTCAACCAATATGGCCTCTGCAAATGTCCTATCACTATCATCCCTATCTCTTGTATCTACACAGGGTACACCATCGTGCCAAGCATTTTCACTTAGTGAGGAAAACTCAACTTAGACAAGCTCTCATAAAAGTCTTCGAGATCCCACATGCATAAGAAATATGGAATAATATGACAAAAAAACATGCAGTAAATATCCTATTCTTAAAATAAGTGCAAATAATATACATGTAAAGATCTTTCAAAAATTGAAATTCATTTTGTATGGAAATGCCTTATCATATTCACATATTAATATTATTTTGGGATATCAATAAAAAATTTTCTATTAACAAAAATCTAATTCTTCCATTACTATTCATTCAAATCCAATATCCTTTCATCTATAGATGTGGATAATAGGAGTAAAAGATACCATGATATGGCATCTACTTAAACTCACATATCAGAATAGAAGATACCAAAGTACCATACAAAATATTATACAGAAGACATTAATTGGTGTCATGAAAGCAGCTGCAAATCCTTTTAGGCATGCCTATCTATCTACAACTCAAACACTAAAAAGCTAAACAAAGCATATCATTTACATTTTTCACATATACAAGATATTTTATTTCATTCTCTTTCAATGCATGATATGCATTATAATTATGCATTATGTGAATATGCATAAGTATATGCATATCTTGTATAACTTGATTTCAAGTCATTGCTGCTTTCTCAAAAGTCATTTATGGATATACGAAGATTATTGTATCATATAGTGTTCAAATTCTTTTTAAAATTTAATTGATTTCCAAAACCCAATGATCATTTATAAATGTCAATAGGTATTGAGAATAAGCCCAATGGGCATTGATGAAACTAAACGGGCATTGATCATATATCAAGTAGATTTTATTCTAATAGTTCAGAAACTATCAACAAGCACTGAATACTTTCAATGGCCATTTAATCTTTTAATCTCAATTTAATTTCTTTTAGTCCAAAAGCAATCAATAGGGTTTGATATAATTTAATGGCCGTTGATGCTAGTAAATCCAAAATCTGTGCTCCATATAAACATTTCCAATGGCCAAATGCTAACGTGAACAGTGTTGGCATACATTCAATGATATCTAATAGACATTGGTTCAACCCAATGCATGGCCGTTGACTTAACAAAAATCCTACAAACTTCAAATTTTTTCACATCAGGCATTCACTACAAATTTGACCCAATCATTCAATCCAACTCTTAAACACTCTTTCTATGTAAATATCTTAAATTTATGTCCGAAATAAAAAAAAAACTACCCAAAAATTTCAAATAATAAGTGTACACACATGTAGTTGAGTAAATTTCCAAACCTTAAATGAGAGCTGATAATTGTGAATTATATGTTAGTTTTATTGTGTTTTAGATGGTTAATTTAGTCAATTTTGTTTTAATTTAGTTGAATTTTGTTTAATTAGTTAGAATTTGTGTTTTGTAAGTTAATTAAAGGTTTTGGTGTTTTTTAAGGTCAATTTAAAGAAAAAATGACTAAATTGGAAAAAAGAGAAGTTTTGGGGCATTGTGGTAATTTCAGGAAACTTTGACTTCTTTGCGTAAGAAACAGAAGACCATCACTCGGCTGAGTGATGAGGATCACTTGACTAAGTGAGCAGTCACTCACCTAAAGAGTAAAAAAATCACAAGTTCAAAGTACAGAAAGGTATCACTCTCCCGAGTGATAAGACCACTCTCCCCAAGCAAAAAGATCACTCTCATGAGTGATGAAATCACTCTTCCGAGTGATTAAAGAGGAAACAAGATAAAAGACTTCCTGTTTAAGATGAATTCTTCTATAACTTGGTTTAGGAAGTTTACAAAGGCAAAATTTCTTCTTTTGGCAAGATAATTCAGCTATAAAAAGCACCAAAGAACCTGAACAAAGGGGACATAAATTCAACCAAAATTTAGTTTAGTTAGTTTTACATTATTTTTTTTATTTGAAAACATAGCTAAAGCTTGGAGCAAAAAGTTTTCTCTAGTTTTCTGTAACTGTTGAATAAGGGAGCTTTTACACTTTATGTTTTTGTTTTTTTTCTTAATCTTGCTTTAGTTTTCAATATGAATAGTGAGTAGTTCTCTTTACCTTTATATTGTAATGACTTAGTTTGCACTTAATGTGATACAAGTTAATTATTTCTTGGTTTTGGGCAAATTCTTACCTTTGGTTATTTATAATTTGATTGTTGAATTATTTGAATTAATAATTGATGATTGATTTATGCATAATTATTGGTTTGCATGTTCTTAGATTAATTTATTGGTATTAATGCATGATTATGTTCTGAGTTAAGGTATAGTTGTGTATTGGTAATAATAAATTAATACTGAGAAAAGTTAAAATCAAGAATAGATGAAAGTTAAATTTATTTGCAAAAGAGTTTAATAGACATCTAGGAGGTTAAAATTTGATCTTTATGCTAAGTGTTGAATAATTTTGAACCGAAAAGGCTTAATGCTTAAGAATGGTATTCTTGTGTTGAGATATCTTGCCTTTTTCATTTGATTTTTTCATGATCACTTGTGTTATTTTTTTGATTAACTCATTATAATATAAGTTAAGGTGGATAGACTTTTAGTGAAAATTGCTCTAATATTGCATTTTACCTATTTTGTTTACTTGTTTTCATTTAAGTTTAAGTTTAATTGCTTTAACTTTTGCTTGTTCACTTTAGTTTACTATTTAAATTTCTATTTTAGTTTAGTCATCTATTAATCATTACAACTTTGGGATTTTCTTTCTCTCTCACACACAGTTTTCAATCTAAAAATCTTAAATTTTTTTATACAAACACAAGTTTCCCTTGGGTTCGATATTTGTGGATCATAATTATATTTTTTTATATTACTAGCCAATCTAGTACACTTGCTAGACCCCGATTAAGTTTTTGTTGTCGATGCCGAAGAAACAATTGGCATTTGTTTACTGTTTTGGATTTTTAAAGTGAATTTTTGTGTGTTTCTTCTTTTCTTTTCTCTATTTCTATTCTTTTATTTAATTTATTCTTTTACTTTTGCAAGTTTCAATAGTTTATCGTAAGAGATAAACTAATCCTGCCCATAGATCCTGAAATTAAGAGGATTTATCATAAGATTCGGAGATTAAGAGCCACCATGAATAATCAAGGTATACAAGGAGATCCACCTCTTAATGATAATGGGTTACCTAATATTGATACAGCTGTAAATGATCTACACCCTAGGATAGAAGGCATAAATTACCAAGCTCAAGGGGATGGGTTTAGACGTAGAACCATTAGAGACTATGCAATCCCTAGGTGGAATGAAAAACATAGAACCATTAGGATACCTCATCACCAACCTTTTAAGATAAAACCTGCTACTATCATGATGGTACAAAGAAATCAATTTTTAGATTTAGAGATAGAGGATCCCGCCCAACACTTAGATATGTTCTTAGAAATTAGTGACATGATTCAAATCTCAAATTTGTTGACGAATGCCATTAGACATAAGTTATTCCCTTTTACCCTCATTGGTAAAGATAGGAATTGGTTGCATATGCTGCCAAATCAATATATCAAATCATGGTAACAAATGTAAGAGAAGTTTTTGTGTAAATTTTTTCTACCTACCAAAACAACCCTTATTAGGAAAAATTTTAATGAATTTTAGCAGTTTTATGAGGAGCCATTCCATGAGGCTTGGGAAAGGTTTAGGAGACTCTTAAAAAGCTATCCACACTATGAATTTCCTATTTATCAACTAATGCATATCTTTTACGTAGGTGCAAATCAAGCTACGAGGTCCTTCCTTACTAGACGCAACATCAAATAGAAGCTTTATGAAAAAAATTCATGAAGAAGCATTCTTGCTTCTAGATGAGATGACAACCAATGATGCTCAATAGGCAAGCTCAAAAGCCACACAAAAGAAATAGGGAGTACATAGTGTGGATGAGACAACCATGCTTAAGGCATAAATGGAATCAATGAGAAAGGAGCATTTAAAACAGATAAATGAACTTAAGGCTAAAAATGTATCAATGTTATTTAATGGAAGTTATATTTTTGCAGGAAATCAAGGAGCAATAAAAAATGAGTAAGGTCTAGTTGAGGAAATAAATGCTTTAAACCCTTTATAGCAACACTTACAACCAGGGATGGAGAAACCATCGAAATTTTTCATAGAGAGAAGGGAACCAAGCATCTAACACTCAACCTAAGGCCCCTTTTAACCAAAATTTAGCGTCCAATAGTAATAGTTGCCCAACATTTCAAAAACGAAGCCAACTACATTACCCTTCTACATATCAATCATAACCATATAACCCACCCGAATTTCAAAAACTACAACCCCGATAAGAAAAGAAAACTAGTTTAGAAGAAATGATTGCTAGTTTCATGGCCTCCCAAAATTCCATTTTAGTTAATTAAGAAGCCAGGTGGAAATTCCAAGACATTTGAATGAGAAATCAAGATGCATCCATTAGAAATCCAAAAAATCAAGTAGGGCAACTTGCTAATTCTTTGTCCAACAAAATTCAAAGAACATTGCTATCTAATATGAACTGAAATCCAAATGAGAAAGCCAAGGGAATCACTTTAAGAAGTGGGAAAGAGGTGCAAGAAGCTGAAAGTAGTAAGAGTTCTTCTAAAGTGGTGGAACCAACAACGGAGGTAAGTGTTTTTAATCCTAAAATTGCTGATGAGGTATCTCCTATTGTTGAGAAAGGTAAAGGTAAGGAAAAAATAGTTTTTACTATTCTTGATAAGTCTCAATTACCTTATCTGTCTTTAGCTAGGAAAGAAAAGCATAATGAGCAATTAACTAGATTTTTAAACATGTTTAAAAAGTTGTATGCAAATTTACCATTTGCAGAAGCATTATTACACATGCCTAAATGTGCTAAGTTTATGAAAGAGCTTTGTACTAATAAGAAAAAGGTAGAAGGTGTAGGAACGGTTCAACTATTAGAAAATTGTAGTGCAATATTAATGAACAAAATTCTAGCTAAGTTAGAGGATCCTAGGAGTTTTACACTTCCATGTGAATTAGAAGGGAATTTTGTTGGTCATGCATAATGTGATTTAGGTGCTAGCATAAATTTAATGCCTTATTCAATTTGTAGGAAATTGAATCTAGGAGACAAAAAAGAAACTCGAATGATGTTACAATTGGCAGATAGATTCGTAAAGAAGCCTAAAGGAATTATAAAAGATTTGTTAGTGAAAGTGGAAAATTTCATATTTTCGGTTGATTTTATCGTGATAGATATGAAAAAAGATAGAAAAGTACCTTTGATAGTGGGTAAACCATTTTTGAACACAGCAAGGGCTTTAATTAATGTTCATGGGCAAACAATCACTTTAAGGTTCAATGAGGAAGAAATGGTTTTTAATGTTAACAAGGTGATGAAGTACCCCTTATATGACTTTAAAAAGTCCATTTATTTTGTTGATGATGTTCAAGAATGTGTAGAGGAAAAACAAAAGGAAATTATTTTGGATGATGAGTTTCAAGAGTGTTTAATAAATCCAAAGAAAGAGAAGGCAATAGAAGAAAGAGAAGAAGAGTTGATACGTGATTTAGAGAAAGAGCACAATAAAAAAGGAAATATGGAGGATGAACCGTCCCCTTCTAAGGGAGAAAACTCTAAACTTAAAACTCTTCCTTCTCATTTAAAATACGTGTTTTTAGAAGATAATACAAAACCAGTAATTATTTCTTCACTTTTGATAGGTTTGGAAGAAGAGATGCTTATTGAAATACTAAAAAAACATATAAAAAGCAATTGGTTAGGAGACATCCGATGTAAAGGGAGTTAAACCAAGTTATTGCACACACCGGATACCAATGTAGAATAATTTCAAATTGGTAGTGTAACCCCAAAGGAGACGCAATCCCACTGTGCAAGAAGTAGTGAAAAAGGAGGTATTTAAACTCCTTGATGCAGGTATTATCTATCCTATTTTCGATAATAGTTGGGTTAGTATGGTTTAATGCATACTAAAAAGGGGGGAATGACTGTAATAACAAATGAAAAGGATAAACTCAACCTAACACGTATAGTGACGAGATGAAGAGTATGCATAGACTATAGGAGATTGAATAATACATCCAGAAAAGACCATTTTCCATTATCATTCATTGATCAAATGTTAGAGAGATTGACAGGGAATAGATTTTACTATTTTCTAAATGGTTATTCGGGATATATACAAATACCTATAGCCCCAAAAGACCAAGAAAATACCACATTCATATGTCCTTATGGCACATTTGCATATAGAGGGATGTCTTTGTTAGTGTAAGCCCTAGCCCCAATGCATTGTAACGAAACACTTGAAATTAATAAAATGAGGCATTAGTTTTATCTTTTGTATTCCTGTGCATATCAATTGATAAAACTATCCAAAAATGTCGTTTCGGTTTAAGTTATCATATGTGAGGCACATGGATTGTAAGACCTTGAAACAAATGAGACTTCATTCTAAATATCCCTAGTCAGTCATTGTTATGGGAATAACAAATGAATCAAGACTAGTATGCTCTCTCTGATATTATGAGTTCTGTCTTACGGATCATTAGGACAAGAGTGTCAATCAGAGATCATAGATACATGTTAAAGAACATGGTATCTGGATTCGATCCGCTCATGAGAACACTATATGGTACAAGTCATAAGTGTTTCTCATATGCAAGTTTTGTATCGGAGTTCTTAGACCTGAAATCTCTATGAAACTCTTATGAATTACTGTGTACTTTGACATACACCTAACGTGCTCGTAACAGAGTTACAAGTACGGGTATGATTGGGTATGCATTGATTCATGTTAGAGAGCATGAGAGAAGTGAAGGGATTACCCCTCTTGATAAGAGAGAAAATATCACCGGCCACTTGATCAGTGAACTGAGAAGTGTATGGCCATACCGAGATGGAATAATGAGTAATCATTATTTATCTGAGAGTTCAGTGTCACTGGAATATCAAGAAAGGAATTAATATATATAAGGATGACTAGTTCCATGCCTTATATTAATTCTGATATTTTAAGGGTAAGGGACTATGCGAAATTGCATTAGGTCACTAAATGCCATATGCATTTTCATTTAATTGGGAATGCTATAATATCTTGCTAGAGAATATATATAGCCTTTGAATTAATTTATTAATTCATTGCCAACATTAAATGGACCTATAGGATCGCACACAAAGCATTGGGCTTAAAATATTTAAATTAAGTATTGAGCATTAATTTGGGCTTTTAATTAAAGTCAAATTAATGTATGTAATAGGTTATAATATTACTATTGGGCTTTGGTCCATGAGAGAGAGAAATTCAGCCCACAAGGTTTAATTTCAATTAATTAATTATCTTGTGTTAATTAAGTTAATTGAGTATTAAAGCCTAAAGGAATTTAAATTAAATCAAATCACTTAAATATATAATGAAGTGGCCGAAATTCCAAGATGGAATTCAAGGAATTTCGGCACATGCAATTAAGTTATATTAAGTGATTTTATTTAATTAAATATCTTATGTTTTATTTCAAATTTGAATTTTAAATTCAAAGGATTTTAATTCAAATTGTATTACTTATCTTTAGGAAGTGATAGAGTTTGAATTGCTTATCTTAAGGTAGGAAATTCAGATCAAAACACTTGCCTAAGAGATAATGATATAAAAGAAATAAAACCCTAGGAAAGACACAGAAGAGTTGGCGCAAAAACCTAGGGTTTTCTGTGAAAATTGCGTGACCTTCATCTCTCTCTCTCTCAATTCTTTTGGCCCAATTTCTCACAAGGAGAAAGGATAGTTCCTCATTCTCTTGTGTTATTGGGTAGTAATAGCAACCTAAAAGAAGTACAAAATCAGATTTTGTAGCTTCAATCCATAGCCATTACTCAATACAGAAAATAGAGAGCTAGCAATCTCGATTTTAAGCCGTCGGTGCAATTGTGTGTGTGAGAATAGAGGGAGTGGCGTAAAAGGCTATTCCTTGGCATTGGTGATCGAGATCTAAGGCGGACAAAGTCATCTTAGTTGCTGGCCATCACCGAAATCAATATCTAAAAGGCATCTTAACTTGTAAGTTCTACAACCTAAAATTGCATGTTTTCGTTCCTAGTTTTGGATATGTATGGTATGTATGATAAAAATTTTTTGTTTTTCTGCTGTGCTATCATGATTATCATACCATGTCATATTCCATCAGTGGTATTAGAGACTAAACATGCTTATTTTAGTGCTTTAGATGCATGAAAAAATTAATTAAAAATCGTTATTTTGAAAACATGCAAATCTGAAATTTTCTGTTTTGAGTTTTTTGCATTGTTTTGGTGTAAAAACGATTTTAATTGATTAGATAGGTATTATAATTAATATGACATGTTAATATATTGTCCTAAGATGTTATTAGGGCTGGTAATGGTCGGATTTAATTATTTATACCTAATGGTACATGATAATTATGAAACTAGGTGCTAGTTGGCATGTAAATTGCTAGTTTAACAACTAGTTTTCAAAATTAAATGTAAAAACATTTTTGGGATGTTTGTAAGTGATTTTTAAAGATTAAATATCAGGTCTAGACATGTTTTAAATTTGGTTTTAATTCTGGTCCATGACAATTTAGTTGATTAATTTTAAAATCACTTAAAACTATGTCTAGTTTGTGTTTGTTACATGTTTAATCAACATTGTTTGTTTTGTTTTGATTAAAATGGTAAAAACACATTTAGATTAAAATGGTACAGAATATTAAATCAATGTTTATGGACTTATTTAGATTATTAAATGACTCATAAAATTGATTTAAATGTTTGTGCATTTTATGGCATTACATAAGCATTAAACAACTAGTTTTTGTTGTTTGTTTGTTTTTTCATGAATGCCGTGTACTATATATGTGTTCTTCATGATTTTATTTTTAATTCATGTTAGCACATATTATATGCATTTTTAATGTTTATGGGCTGTATGACATAAAATTAAAAATGGCAAAATTGGAAATTATACTAGAGTTGATTTATGGCACAAATCTAACTAGTTAGTGTTTTGGGCTTTTAAGAGAACTTATTCAATAAGAGGATTTAGTCCATTGGGCTTCGGCCCAGGCCCATCACGGGGGTCTTCTCTTAAAGGTTCAAGTACACAATTTCCATTAATGGGATTGGCTAAATTAAATGAATTTTAATTGGACTTTGTTTGATCCATGAATGCTATGTATATTTATTTGCTTGTTTGGTGTGATGAATGGATATGCATGGTGCATTCATGGGTCCTAGGTTTTTGTAATTAAATATGGCCTGCGTGCCATTATATTTTATTGTAAAAGTTTCATTTATTTCTTAGAATAGAATTTATTTGAAGACTTTGTAAATCAAGACGAAGCCCACCGGAGTGGAGAAGCCCAACTCGAAGATTCTTATGTAATAGTATAGAATCTTAGTTGTAGGTTTTTGGGCCCATGTTTGTCACGCTTTACTTTATGCAATTATATATATATGCATGCTATGTATGGACGACAAAGTGTATGCCATGTAAGCCGTAATAAAATGAATCCCTAAAATAGTAAGTCACAAAGTTGCCTTCCTAATTCGAAACATGTCAAGGCATCGATCATCGGTCATGTAGACTAGGAGTCCTAGATGCGCCCGATTATCTTTGTGAGGCATGGGTTGTGAATGTAGGTTGGACTTATCATGGAAAGGGATGCCCGAACCTAGGCAACTAATAAATGGGTTGTGCTATAACATCTTAAGATGTTAGCCCATTTGATCCAAGAGTCATGTACGAGACATGATTGGAGTTTTCCTACCTAAGTAACTTAACTTGTTAGGTGTACAAGCTCAGCTTGACTAATAAGTTGTTGTGAAAAGTGGATCTTGGCCCACATTAAATCACTAACGCGAATTATTTAAAGGGATATTAATTCGGTTTGTGGGATCATTAATAAGACCTCATTTAATCTTGGTAAATTTTATTGTAGATTGAAAATGGCATCTTCAAACAACAATTTCTCATTGCGATCGGTCCTTGAAAAGGACAAATTGAATGGTACCAATTTCATAGACTGGTCTCAAAACTTAAGAATAGTTCTTAAGCAAGAGAAGAAGTCGTATGTTTTGGATGCACCCTTGCCTGATGAACCAGGAAGGAACGCCTCTACGGTTCAAAAGGAAACTTTTGAGACCAAGAAGAGCGACTCCAATGATGTGACCTGTCTGATGCTGGCCACTATGGTGCCTGAATTGCAAAAGCAATTTATGGACCAAGAGGCCTATGCGATCATGGTGCACCTCAAGGAGATGTTCCAAGAACAAGCTCGTCACGAGAGGTTCGTGACAACAAAGGCTTTAATTTCTTGCAAGATGGCTGAGGGTACTTCTGTTGGTACCCATGTACTCAAGATGAAAGGGTATCTTGATACTCTTGAGAAGCTTGAGGTACTAGTGCCAAAGGAATTGGCCACTGACTTGATCTTAGGATCATTGCCTGCTGCTTATGATCCATTTGTGATGAATTATAACATGCATGCAATGAACAAGTCGGTCACTGAGCTTTATGGGATGCTTAAGAATGCTGAAGAGAACATTCGAAAGACCAATCCCGTACTAATGGTTCAAAAGGGAATTAAGAAGGGACCTGCTAAGGGAAAGGGAAAGGGAAAGGGAAAACCCAAGTCAGTTGGGAGTGCACCTCAGGCCCAATCCAAGCCCAAGGCGTCAAAACTCAAAGAGAGTGAGAGCACTTGCTTCCATTGCAACAAGATAGGGCATTGGAGGAAGAATTGCGCTCTCTTTAAGGAAGAACAAAAAAAGAATGGAGCCAAGGCGTCCAGTTCTGGTATTTTTGTTATTGAAGTTAACCTTTCTATTTCTACCACTTGGGTATTGGATACCGGTTGTGGTTCTCACATTTGTTCAAATGTGCAGGGGTTAAGAAAAAGGCGGTTACTTGGGAAGAATGAAGTGGACCTCCGTGTGGGGAATGGAGCACGAGTTGCTGCCATGGAGATAGGCGACTATCACCTCACTTTACCTTCCGGACTTTGTATTGTTTTGAATAATTGTTATTATGTGTCTGCTATGAGCAGAAACATTATTTCAGTTTCATGTTTGGATAATGATGAATTTGATTTTGTTATTAAAAATGGCAATGCTCATATTCGTCGCCAAGGCATTTCTTATGGCAATGCCATGTTGCAAAATGGCCTTTATATCCTTGATTTACAAAACAAAGAGTCCATATATAACATTAATACAAAGAGGGTTAAATCAAACGAATTGAACCCTACTTACTTCTGGCATTGTCGCGTAGGACATGTAAACGAAAAACGCATTTCAAGACTCCACAAAACTGGAGTGCTTGGGTCATTCGACTTAGAGTCTTATGATACATGCGAGCCATGTTTGTATGGAAAAATGACAAAGAGTCCTTTTAATAAAAAAGGCGAGAGGACTAATGGCTTATTGGAACTAATACATACCGATGTATGTGGACCTTTAAGTACACATGCTAGAGGTGGTTTTAGCTACTTCGTGACATTCACAGATGACTTCAGTAGATATGTCTATGTCTATCTAATGAAGTACAAGTCTGAAACTTTTGAGAAATTCAAAGAGTTTAAGAATGAAGTAGAAAACCAACTTGGCAAAAGTATAAAAGCCATTCGATCAGATCGAGGTGGCGAATACTTAAGCCAAGAGTTTGACAGTCATCTAAAGGAGTGTGGTATTATTTCACAGCTCACTCCTCCTGGAACACCTCAATGGAATGGTGTGTCCGAAAGGAGAAATCGAACTCTGTTGGACATGGTTCGATCTATGATGAGTCAAGCTAATCTTCCTATCTCTTTTTGGTGTTATGCATTAGAAACTGCTGCGTTTCTATTGAACCGTACTCCAACTAAAGCAGTTGAGAAGACACCATACGAGGTATGGACTGGAAAAGAACCCAATATGTCTTTTCTCAGGATTTGGGGCTGTGAAGCACATGTTAAGAAATTAACATCTGAAAAACTAGAGTCCAAATCCACTGTCTGCTTGTTTGTGGGTTATCCTAAAGAAACAAAGGGATACTACTTTTACTCACAAGCCGAGAACAAAGTATTTGTTGCTCGCAAGGCTGTTTTCTTGGAAAAGGAGTTCCTTCTCAAGAAAGACAGTGGGAGTAAAGTAGAACTTGGAGAAATTCAAGCACCACAAACTCCTATAGAGGATGGTTTGGAAATGGGATCAAGTTCACAACCAGTTGTGGAACAAGAACCCATTACACAAGAACCTAGAAGGTCCGATAGGGTACGTCAGGAGATTGAGAGATATGGATTTCTAATCACTGACAGTGACACTATTGAGTTAGTAGATCGTGAGGATCCTACTACCTACCGAGAAGCTATTGAGAGCCCAGACTCGGAAAATTGGCTTGAAGCCATGAAATCCGAGATGCAATCAATGTACGATAACCAGGTTTGGACCTTGGT
The DNA here is from genome assembly GCA_037975025.1 of Excoecaria agallocha. Lineage (NCBI taxonomy): Eukaryota > Viridiplantae > Streptophyta > Magnoliopsida > Malpighiales > Euphorbiaceae > Excoecaria > Excoecaria agallocha. Next base: position 28,929,023 of record CM075819.1, read on the forward strand.
TGATCCACCGGAAGGTGCTAAGGTAATTGAATGCAAGTGGCTATTCAAACTCAAAGCTGATAAGACCTACAAAGGTAGACTAGTAGCAAAAGGTTTTCGACAAACTCATGGTGTAGACTATGACGAGACCTTTTCGCCTATAGTCATGCTCAAGTCCATTAGGATCTTGCTTGCCATAGCTGCATATCATGATTATGAGATATGGCAAATGGATGTCAAAACTGCTTTCCTCAACGGAAATTTACTTGAGGATGTGTATATGACACAGCCTGAAGGTTTTGTCAATCCCAAGCATCCTAAAAAGGTTTGCAAGCTTCAAAAATTCATTTATGGATTAAAGCAAGCATCCCGAAGTTGGAATCTTCGTTTTGATGAGGCAGTCAAAGAATTTGACTTCATCAAGAACGATGATGAGCCTTGTGTGTACAAGAAGGTTAGTGGGAGCATAATAGTATTTCTAGTCCTATATGTGGACGACATCCTTCTCATTGGAAATGACATTCCAACATTGGAAAAGGTTAAGCAATGGTTGGGAAAATGTTTCTCAATGAAAGACTTAGGTGAAGCCGAGACAATACTTGGTATTCGAATCTATAGAGATAGATCGAATCGGCTTTTGGGACTAAGTCAAGAAAAGTACATAGACAAAGTACTAAAGCGTTTTAGTATGGGAAACTCAAAGAAAGGGTACATACCTTTGGCTTTGGGAGTTCCTTTGACTAAAGAATAGTGCCCTAAAACCAAAGAGGAAAGGGACAACATGAGTAGAATCCCATATGCATCTGCTATTGGATCTATCATGTACGCTATGTTATGTACTAGATTGGATGTTGCTCATGCACTGAGTATAACCAGTAGGTTTCAGCAAGACCCTGGTGAGAAGCACTGGTCTGCTGTAAAAGGGATTCTGAAGTACCTGCGAAGGACTAAGGATCACTTCTTGGTGTATGGTGGTCAAGAAGAGCTCGTCATACAAGGTTATACCGATACTGCTTTTCAGACTAACACTCAGGATTCTAGATCGCAATCTGGGTTTGTTTTTGTTTTGAACGGTGGTGCTGTCAGCTGGAGAAGCTCGAAGCAAGAAACCGTTGCCAACTCAACTACAGAATCTGAGTATATTGCAGCAAGTGAGGCTGCAAAAGAGGCTGTTTGGATTAAAAATTTCATTACTGGATTAGGAGTGGTCCCAAGCATCCTAGATCTATTAGAAATTTTCTGTGACAACAACGGGGCCATAGCACAGGCCAAGGAGCCCCGGTCACACCAGAAATCCAAACACATACTCAGGAGGTACCACTTGATCAGAGAAATCATTGATCGTGGGGACGTCAAGGTTAGCAAGATATCAAGTGAAGACAATGTAGCAGATCCTTTGACGAAACAGTTACGTCCAAATCTGCACGAAGCTCATTTGAGAGCGTTCGGTCTTAGGGCTATGCCCAATTGGGACTAGTGCTAGTGGGAGATTGTTAGTGTAAGCCCTAGCCCTAATGCATTGTAACGAAACACTTGAAATTAATAAAATGAAGCATTAGTTTTATCTTTTGTATTTCTGTGCATATCAATTGATAAAACTATCCAAGAATGTCATTTCGGTTTAAGTTATCATGTGTGAGGCACATGGATTGTAAGACCTTGAAACAAATGAGACTTCATTCTAAATATCCCTAGTCAGTCATTGTTATGGGAATAACAAATAAATTAAGACTAGTATGCTCTCTCTGATATTATGAGTTCTGTCTTACGGATCATTAGGACAAGAGTGTCAATAAGAGATCATAGATACATGTTAAAGAACATGGTATCTGGATTCGATCCGCTCATGAGAACACTATATGGTACAAGTCATAAGTGTTTCTCATATGCAAGTTTTGTATCGGAGTTCTTAGACCTGAAATCTCTATGAAACTCTTTATGAATTACTGTGTACTTTGACATACACCTAACGTGCTCGTAACAGAGTGACAAGTACGGGTATGATTGGGTATGCATTGATTCATGTTAGAGAGCATGAGAGAAGTGAAGGGATTACCCCTCTTGATAAGAGAGAAAATATCACCGGCCACTTGATCAGTGAACTGAGAAGTGTATGGCCATACCGAGATGGAATAATGAGTAATCATTATTTATCTGAGAGTTCAGTGTCACTGGAATATCAAGAAAGGAATTAATATATATAAGGATGACTAGTTCCATGCCTTATATTAATTATGATATTTTAAGGGTAAGGGACTATGCGAAATTGCATTAGGTCACTAAATGCCATATGCATTTTCATTTAATTTGGAATGCTATAATATCTTGCTAGAGAATATATATAGCCTTTGAATTAATTTATTAATTCATTGCCAACATTAAATGGACCTATAGGATCACACACAAAGCATTGGGCTTAAAATGTTTAAATTAAGTATTGAGCATTAATTTGGGCTTTTAATTAAAGTCAAATTAATGTATGTAATGGGTTATAATATTACTATTGGGCTTTGGTCCATGAGAGAGAGAAATTCAGCCCACAAGGTTTAATTTCAATTAATTAATTATCTTGTGTTAATTAAGTTAATTGAGTATTAAAGCCTAAAGAAATTTAAATTAAATCAAATCACTTAAATATATAATGAAGTGGCCGAAATTCCAAGATGGAATTCAAGGAATTTCGGCACATGCAATTAAGTTATATTAAGTGATTTTATTTAATTAAATATCTTATGTTTTATTTCAAATTTGAATTTTAAATTCAAAGGATTTTAATTCAAATTGTATTACTTATCTTTAGGAAGTGATAGAGTTTGAATTGCTTATCTTAAGGTAGGAAATTCAGATCAAAACACTTGCCTAAGAGATAATGATATAAAAGAAATAAAACCCTAGGAAAGACACAGAAGAGTTAGCGCAAAAACCTAGGGTTTTCTGTGAAAATTGCGTGACCTTCATCTCTCTCTCTCTCAATTCTTTTGGCCCAATTTCTCACAAGGAGAAAGGATAGTTCCTCATTCTCTTGTGTTATTGGGTAGTAATAGCAACCTAAAAGAAGTACAAAATCAGATTTTGTAGCTTCAATCCATAGCCATTACTCAATACAGAAAATAGAGAGCTAGCAATCTCGATTTTAAGCCGTCGGTGCAATTGTGTGTGTGAGAATAGAGGGAGTGGCGTAAAAGGCTATTCCTTGGCATTGGTGATCGAGATCTAAGGCGGACAAAGTCATCTTAGTTGCTGGCCATCACCGAAATCAATATCTAAAAGGCATCTTAACTTGTAAGTTCTACAACCTAAAATTGCATGTTTTCGTTCCTAGTTTTGGATATGTATGGTATGTATGATAAAAATTTTTTGTTTTTCCGCTGTGCTATCATGATTATCATACCATGTCATATTCCATCAGTCTTTCGCTCTTTGTAATGCCCTAGCCACTTTTTAAAGATGTATTATGGTCATATTTTATGATTTTATTGAAAAATTCATGGAGGTTTTCATGGATGATTTTACAGTATATGGTTATGATTTCGAGTCTTGTTTGAATAATCTTGCATTGGTTTTAGAAAGGCATAAAGAAACTAACCTTGTTCTTAATTGGGAAAAATGTTATTTTATGGTAAGTGAAGGGATAGTTCTAGGACATAAGATCTCTAAAAAAGGAATTGAGGCGGATAGGGCTAAAATTGATGTCATTGATAAATTACCTCCCCTAGCTAGTGTTGAAGGTATTAAAAGTTTCCTTGGTCACTCCGATTTTTATAGTCGATTTATTAAGGATTTTTCTAAAATTTCTAAACCGCTTTCTAATTTATTGGTAAAAGATGTTGCATTTAACTTTGATAATAAGTGTTTATAGGCATTTAACTTGTTGGAGCAAAAGTTAATCACAGCACCGGTCATAGCATTATCGGATTGGAGCTTACCATTTGAGATTATGTGTGATGCTAGTGACTATGCAGTGGGAGCAATTTTAGGCCAGTGGAGGGAGAAAGTTTTTCATACTATCTACTAAGCAAGTCATACTCTCACTAGAGCTTAAGTGAATTATACAACCACAAAAAATGAGTTATTAGCAATTGTGTTTCTTTTGAAAAATTCAGACCTTATCTCTTTAGTTCCAAGGTCATGGTGTGATCAGACCATGCAGTGTTAAGGCACCTTTTTGCAAAGAAAGATTCCAAGCCAAGACTTATTAGATGGATTTTGCTTTTACAAGAGTTTGATATGGAGATCAAAGATAAGAAATGAGCTGAAAGTTTTATAGTGGACCATCTATCTAGATTGGATCATGCTAATATTGAAAGGGGGGAAATTTTTGACTTATTTCCCGATGAACGTATTTGTGCTATTTATGCTTGTGAAAATTTGATTCCTTGGTATGCTAATATTGCTAATTTTCTTATAGGAGGTTACCTTCTGAAGGACTTTACTTGGCAATAAAAGAAGAAGCTTTAAGCAAATGCAAGGCACTATCTTTGGGATGACCTGTATCTTATCAAAATTTTGTTCGAACCAAGTGCTTAGAAAATGTGTTCTGGAGGAAGAGCAAGTAGCCATAATGAGACAATTCCATAGAGGAGAAGTTAGAGGTCACCATGGACCCAATCGAATAATACAAAAGATTCTCCAATCAGGTTTCTTTTGGCCTACCTTCTTTACGGTTGTTAAATCTTTTATTGAATTATGTGATAGATATCAACAGGTAGAAAATATATCTAAAAGGGATGAAATGCCTATGAATAATGTGCTAAAAGTTGAAATATTTTATGTTTAGGTTATTGATTTTATGGGGCCATTTCCAATTACATTTGGATTTGAATATATCTTAGTAGTTGTGGACTATATTAGTAAATGGGTAGAAGCAATAGCTACTAAAACATGTGATGCCAAAGTTGTGCTTGAATTCATTAGGAGACATATTTTTACTGGATTTGAAACACCAAGAGCCATTATAAGTGATGGGGGCAAGCATTTTGTCAACCATCAATTTTGCACCTTGCTTAGAAAATTTGGTGTCAAGCATAAGATAACAACCCCATACCATCCTCAAGCAAATGGGCAAGTAAAGGTATCTAATAGGGAATTGAAATCAATCTTAGAAAAGATAGTCAATGGCTCGAGAAAAGATTGGTCTCAAAGGCTAGATGAGGCTCTTTGGGCCTATAGAACAACATATAAGACCTCTATAGGCATGTCACTCTTTAGGATGGTTTTTGGAAAAGCATATCATCTACCAGTCGAATTATAAGATAAAGCATATTGGGCTACAAAACTACTTAATTTTGATTTAAGAAATGCGGGAGAAAAAAGGAAATTGCAGCTCAATGAACTTGATGAAATTTGGTAATGGTTCTATGATAATGCAGCCATGTACCAGGAAAAAAATAAAGAAATGGCATGATAAGAGAGCAAAATGGAATGAATTTACCCTAGGTATGTTGGTTTTATTATATAATAGTTAGCTCAGATTATTTCTAGGGAAGCTAAAATCAAAATGGCTTAGACCGTATCAGGTATTGTCTAGCAATAAAGTTGGAGTTGTGACAATCAAGAACCCAAGAGATGGATGTAAATCCAAAGTGAATGGTCACAGGTTTAAACCGTATCAAGTTGGGTAGCAGATGGTTGCTAAGGCAACAGTATTGCTTTGGGATTACTAAGGTTGTTAGCAAGTCTAATTGAGGACTTTTTAAACTCATAACTAAATTTTCTAACTCTTTATTTTAAATTTTTTTTAATTTGTGAGTGAGTCATTTTTAAGCTTTGTTTTATGTTGATGTTAGCTTAAGTTTGCTTTAGTCTTTACAATTTATGAATTAATATAGGAAATTTGAGGTTATCAGCTCAATAAGTGCATATTGTTGAAGTAACAAGGTTTAAAAGAGGAGAAGGCGTAATAGAGGGCATTGTTTCATCCACTTTGTGTCTAAAAGGGTTGTCACGTTTCACAAAACCAATTTGACTGAGTCTTGGCATTAATTGGAAAACAGACTAATTTTTGGGCATAAAAGAATAATTCTTAAGTCAAGATAATTTTTGGAGTTTGTTACAAAATTTGAGAGGAAAGTGAGTTTAAATTGGTGTTTTGATGTGAAGAAAAATGAATTTTTTTTAGTGCAGTGAAAACATTATCTTGAGAGTGCACACGCTCACCAGAGTGTTTATGAAGAAATTTTTGGTGTTGGAGTCCAATGGGTCTAGAATCGGCCGAGCTCATTTGCCTAGCTCGCCCGTGCATCTCGCCCCTACTGCCTTACTCGCCCACACATCACACCCCTGCCACCTTATTTGCCCATGCACGCCTTCCTTTTTTTCTCTCACTCGATCGAGTTTAGCCTTTCTGTCCCCCTTTCTTTTTCTTTTTTTTTCGCTCACCCTACTCTCCCATTTACCCATCTCCTTCCCCTTTCCTCTTCTTTCCTCTTTCCTCCCCCTTCCTCATTCCTCCCCCTTCTTCTCTCCATATTTTTTTGCCCCTCCCCTCTCCCCACTCCCTCATGTCACCCTTACTCTTGTACACACCAAGCACCACTCACCCACTTCCTATTCTCACTCTCCCATGCACTATTTAGTAAATTCACATTTTTCTTCAATCTTTGTCCATCCAGTGCACTTCAGTAAGTATTTTTATGCTGTAAATTCTTCAATAACAATTTTCATTTGTTGAATTTTCTTGTTATATTGATTTACTACACTTTCTTCCTTGGGTTATCTTTACACCTTATTTAGAGCTCACATGCATGTTGTTTTTGGAAATATTTCCTTTGAGCTTGTAGTATGCATGCTAATGATGAGTTTTGTATTTAGTGGTTGCAATTAAAGTTCTAATTGGTCTTAATTTTGCTTTGGCAAGGAATGCACACCACATGTTCGATGAATTGTCGAAATGACTAAAACTCACCATGTTTGCTTACATGTTTTACCTTATGCCATGTATATTTCCTCTCATATTCCATTGGCTCTTTCTCCATTGTCACTTATGCCTTTGGCCACATCTATAGTATGCATTGATGTTATTGTTAAGTGCCTATTTGGTCTTGAAGGACACTATTGATCGAAATACGTGTCAGTACATATATGCATACTTCCTTGCCTTTCTCCTACTTTGTGATCGATTGGTATTGTAGTATGCTCTCTTCCTTATATGACATTCACTATTAGCCCCTCTCTTTCCATTATGCATTAGGTTATGTATGAGCATTGACCTTATTGAGCATCATTGGCCTTCCATATGTGTGACTTCTTATCCAATCTATATTATTTTTGTCTTACTCACTCAATTGTGCTTTTGTTGCGTGCAGTGGCTCTTAAGAAAGCTAAGCATAATGAAGCTTATATCTCCTCTGGCTCACAAATCCCAACTTATGTGGATAAGGCGAAGAATGCCAAATATGAGTATTTTAGTTCTTGCACTTATGTCAAGCCTTCCTTTCTAAGCGAGTTGTACCTGCATATACCTGCTACAAATCTATAGGGTCATATCCTGCCATTTAGTACAAGAAAATGTTAAAATAGTAATGGAAAAATTTTCATTGCTAATTTAGCAATGAAATACCAATTCCATTGCTAATTAGCAACGAAAATCTAATTTCGTTGCTAAAATTCGTTAAACTTTTTCTATTTAGCAATTAAAATAAAATTGGTTATTTTTCGTTACTAAATATGGAGGGAAGTTTTAGCGCCAAAATATAGCAACGAAATTTTGCAACAGAATGCTTATTCCGTTGCTAAATAAGGCACCAACAAATGACGCAAAAATATTCAGTAGCAAAAATAGCAATGAAAACTTATCCGTTGCTAAAATAGCAACAAAAATGAATTTCGTTGCTATTTTAGGAACCTTTAAAATTTTCACTAGCAAAAATAGCAATGGAAACTATATTTCGTTGCTATTTTCCCTAGTGAAAATTATCAAGTCCCCTAAATAGCAACCGAATATTTTTCTGTTGCTAAATAGCAGCAAAAATCCATTTTCGTTGCCATTTAGGGATTGTAAAATTTTCAGTAGGGAAAATAGCAATGGAATTTATTTTCCATTGCTAAAATAGCAACGGAATTCCGTTGCTATTTTAGCTACGGAATAATTTTTCATTGCTATTTTTGCTAGTGAAAATTTTAAAGGTTTCTAAAACAACAACGAAATTCATTTTTCGTTGCTATTTTGGCAATAAAAAAATATTCGGTTGCTATTTTAGGAACCTTTAAAATTTTTAATAGGAAAAATAGCAACAAAATTTATTTTTCGTTGTTAAAATAGCAACAAAATTCATTTTCATTGCTATTTTAGCAACGAAAAATTAATTTCGTTGCTATTTTCCCTGCTAAAAATTTTATAGTCCCCTGAATAGCAATGAAAAATGATTTTCATTGCTATTTTAGCAACGAAAAAATTTTCGGTTGCTATTTAGGGGACTTGATAATTTTCACCAGGGAAAATAACAATAAAATTTATTTTTCAATGCTAAAATAGCAAAGGAATTAATTTCCGTTGCTATTTTAGCAATGAAAAATAAATTTCGTTGCTATTTTCCTTGTGAAAATTTTCAACGTTCCTAAAATAGCAACCGAATATTTTTTCGTTGCTAAAATTACAATGGAAATCATTTTCTGTTGCTATTTAGGGGACCGTAAAATTTTCAGTAGGAAAAATAGCAACGAAATTAATTTTTCGTTGCTTTTTAGCAAAGAAATCGGTTTCCGTTGCTATTTTGTATAGTGAAAATTTTCAAGGTCTCCTTATATTATATTATTTCATAATGAGAGTAAATCCTACATCTTCTTTGTTTTTAAAAGAAAGACAATATAATCTGTTTTAAAAAGTAGCGATTTAAAATGATTTTTTTCTTTTAAAGAACATAAAATTAAATATCAAATGTCAAATCTGATTTGCAAACTGAAAAACATAGCTATTTAGTTGTACACACTACATACTAATTACAGAAAGCATCAGATTCACTTTGACATAAAAACGGTATTAGTATCGTATAAAGTAATCAAACAGTAACTGTTGCGATTACATGTAATCTACTAAGCGTAGCAAATACATTATATAAAAACTATTTCACACGATGGGGTCAGCAAAATCACACTCACACACAAAAAATATATAAGGCTTGATTTACAACATGTATTCTATTATGTAATAATACTTTTGCGTTCATTTTTGGACAAAAATAATGAAAAAGAATTTTTTTCCTCTCTGTTTGCAAAGATATTGAATTGGGCTACCGATTTAAAATAAGCATAAACAATTAAAAATGGGCCTGGACATTGGTTCACAATAGCTAAGCCTTTTAGCTGAAAAAGCCCATTATTAAACCCAATCATGAGCCGGGCTCTAGCCAGACCTTTGCGATGAAGAGATCAAAAACTCTACCAAATGCAAAAGTAAAAACCCCTTCATTTTCGCTCTTTTCAAAACTCAGCCTCCTCCGCTAATCTCTGCTCTCTCCTTTGGCCGATTCCCTCTTTCAACGCTCAGCAAAAGGCGGAGAGACTAATCACCCTTCAGCAGCCACACATCAGGTAAACTAGCTTCGCCATCTTAAGTCTTTTGCTTTTACTTGGATTCTTTTTTTTTTTTTTTTTAATATCATTGTGTTCTTAGATCTGTTGTTTCCCCATTTTTTAGCATCATTATTTTCTTAGATCTGTTGTTTCCTAGTATTTTAGTATCATTATTTTCTTAGATCTGTTGTTTCCCCATTTTGTAGCATCATTATTTTCTTAGATCTGTTATTTCCCCATTTTTTAGCATCATTATTTTCTTAGATCTGTTCTAGGCTTGCATTTTCTTTTATCGGCTAGATCCGTGAAAAAATAAACTCTTTTTTTCATATTTGATTTCAATTCGATCTGATTTCTCTTTAATTTTTTTAAGTGTTAACGCGTTAGATATATTGATTCTCAGATCTTTTTGCAGTGCAGATTTCTCAGATTTTTTTTTTCAGTGCAGATTTCTCAGATTTTTGCAGTGCAGTACATTCTCCGGTGGAAAAACATCCTGAGATTTTAACTTGAACAGAAGGATATCGTGGCTCTTACTCCGAAGAATGTGCAGGTACTCTTGTTTTGTCATCGTTAAGTTGCTGAGTTCTTATTTTTGACCTTGTTGATAACTTGTATTCATTTACAAATGGAGTTGCTTTTACTATTAAACTATCCTGATGTTTTATTACATTTTCTTTTTCTTGTAATTCAGGCCCTAAGGACTCTCTTTAACATTGCTCATCGGTTGTACAATGTGGTGGGGCCATCATGGGTTTTAGTATGCTTGCTTTTGTATTTTTATATTTTCTCTAATTTTAATTAGATAAACAAGGCTCAAAATTTTTCTTGTCTTCGATAAATATACAGGTGTTGGAAACTTTGGCAGCTTTATATCGAGCAATCCACTCTCCACATGCCACCGCACAGGTAAATATTAAAAATCAATACTGTTTTGGTTAAGATTTGAATTTTGCCATGTGGATTTTTGTTAAAAAAAATAATATTTGTCAATATTTGACAGTGTTCAATTTATTTATTTATTTTGTGTTTAATTTTTTCAAACAGAGCATATGTGGTTTTGTTTTAGTTATATCCACAGTTTTGAACCTGTTGGAACATGATTTTGACTGTATATTGGTGTAACATACCAAAGCACTTTGTATAGATTTATGTGAAATCTGGATAGATGAAAGTGGAGTAATGTCGACACTGAATTGTGTATGTTAAGCTTGATGTTGAACGTAGTTAGTATTCCAACAATCAGATAATTCTGAGAAGCCTAAGGAAACATCATTAGGCTCCTGTTAGGAATGGGGTCTGTTTTGTTCTTTTGTACTCGTTACCATTTGTTGAAAATGCTTAGTGAACAATGTCACAAATTGTGGTAATCGAACTGTAGCTTTGCTGGAGCTTCTTCTTAATGATGGGCTATATATGTCATTTGAACTACTATAGCTTTAGGAGCTCTGAATTCTCATTTAAGGATTGTTATATGAGGGGCTTCTTGCCAAATAAAGGCTTTTATTTTTGTTTTATAATTTTCAGGAAGTCTCTACGGTTGTTCCAAAGCTTCCAAGAGAATCTTCCGGCTAGTTCAGTGATTTCAGCATTCTATCTTCCTTAAATTCCCAGGCAAGTTACTTACATTTGTTCCATTTGGCAGCAGAAATAAAAAAAAAAATCATTTTCTGAGCTATTCCTGAAATGAACTGAGAACTTTCTTTTTTTTTTTTTCGAAATTTGTTTAACCTTTAAATGATTGCAATTTCTTGGAAAATAGAGAAAGAAATCATCTCGCCTCTCTCTGGAAAAAGTAAAAATCTTAACTGTTTCCCCTTCTTTCTGTGAAGGCTTCTATTCCTGTCCTTTCTTTAATGATGGTATCATATTCTGTTATCATTTTTTTCTTAAATGTAAAAGTAGGTACATTGTTGGTGCTAAGTGGTCCTAAATTATTTTTTTGTTTCCTATTGCACTATTTTAGACATCTAATTGCATCTCTAACTCTATTTTCTTGGTTTGTAAAGCTATTTGAGAGTTCAGCATTCATTCACATATCTGCAGTTAAATCACTTCTTTCTGCACTGTGTCAATTGTCACACCAATGCATTTGTGACTTGCATTTATGTGGGTTAAGTGGGGAATGATGTCTATAATGGCATTATCTGCTGCCTTCACTGATATGTTCTCCTTTATATTCAAGTAACCAAATGTTTATGATGTGCTCCAGTGTCTCTAAAATGATATCTTGCCCTGCTGGAGATCCTTTTAGTAATGAAGCAGTATTGTTGTATACTACTTTTACATGGTTTCTCGTACTTGTGGTTAAAGTCCCATTTTTTTCTAATATGGGCAGATATTATCGTTTTCAGTGATGGAAAAGCTATTTTTTTTTTCCCTTTATATGTGCTGGGTTAGTTGATAAATGTGATTGTTTAAAAGACATTTCTTAAGTTTAATAGAGCTCTGGTATTTGCTTGAGTTTTGTATTTTCATTCAGAGTTTTCATCATGTTCTAGAGTTTGCAGCATTTCTTCTACTTTTATACTTCTGGTATGTATTTCTGTTATGCTTGAAGGATTTTTGTTTTGATCTTATTCTTTTAAATAACATTTTGAGTTCAAATTAGTAATCAAATAAAAAGTTTTTTTTTTCTGGATAAAGCACATGTACAGGTCTAAAACTGATTTTAATAAACGTAAAATAAGTTGGTTAATTACATATTATGTTAAATTTCCTTAAAAATTATTTGCGTTTTTATTTAATAATTAGAATTTTAACGTATAAACAGATATATCAAAATTGTATTCGATCTATAAATTCTATTTAAGGTTTGAATCAATCTAAACTTACTATGTTTTTAACCATTAAGTACAAATGGATTGAAATAATCCATTTTTTTTAATTTTGTGCATATATTTTAGGAAAAACTATATTTTAGTTTCTGTATTTTAACAAACTTACATATTAGTTTCATATACCTTCAAAACTAAATATTGAATCACTAAACTATTCAAAAAGAACACATTAAGTTCAAAAGGTCAGCATCTGAAAGGGGATATTTGGTTGGTAACCTTATTTAGTAGCTTCTGATTATGGACATGTAGGGCTTCTTCCTCCTCAGGCTTCAGATGTCTATATTATTTTGTTAGTGACTTTATACTTACGCAAGATTAAGCTTATCTGTATTTGATGTGTCACAAATAACTATTAGATATATATTTTTTTATAATCTTTTTGTATTTAAAATCTATTAATTTAGCTAAGTTGAATTCATATCGATAAACTAACAAAGAAATATTTAAAGATATATTTAGAACTCAAAAAGGAAAATCACTAGTTAAGTCAGAACCCTCTTGCAATCTTATTTATTCTTCTAGGCCGTACCATTTTACTCATTTATGGAGCAGAACTCATCTCTCTCTTGCTTTCTAAATTGATATAAGAAAGGCACTTGAGAATTTGTCATTATAAGGCCAACACCAACAATGAGATATATGTTTCATCTTGTAGAAACAAAAAATTAATGTTATACTACATTACAACTGATTGGTTAACTGATAAGGAAAAGATTTCAAGCTTAAATACATATTAAGAAGAAACTGAAAAGAACCTATAAAATGAAAAAGTTAGATTACCTTATGCTCAACTGAATCTTTCCAATTCAATGTGTATATTTGATACTGAACTAACTTCATTTTGCTTGGTTGTTAAATCTGTGATGTTGCCTATGGTTACTTTTATCTACATAAAATTCCACACTTATTAGTTCTTTAGTATAGATATAAAAATGTATTGACTATATGATTCCTAATATCTCTAGCTAGAGCAGCTTAAGTCCAAAATGATGATATTGTTTTAGGCTACATTTAATCAAGTAAGCCAGCCAACCAAGAATTGATGAATTTATCTGAAGATGTGTGGATAAGAAGGAAGAAAGAAGATTATAGAGTGAGGAAAATCAGCTCATATATACTATTTAATCTCCAATCAATCTCCCTCTAATCAACTAACTTTTCTTCTGTTTCTTTCAGATTCTCCTACTCAAATCAAATTCGAAATTGAAAGTTAAAAAACATAGGCACCAGCTGTTTTAAGAATTGATCTAATTAAGCCAAATTTGTTTTCTAAGAGTTCGGTTATAGAGGTTTGTTTTCATTCTTTCCCTTGTTATTTTCTCTCTTCAATTACGTTTGTGATGTTGGATCTTTGTGGATTTTTTATTATTTTGTAATGACATTTTCTTAGCAGGTAACATAATCTATATCTGGTTGTTTGTCTTTGGTTGATAGATTCATCTGCTTCAAAGCAAAGCTGCTATTTTTTCGATAGGAAGGTGAGTGAATAAATTTATTTGTTTTTGCATTAAGCTTTGTGTTTTCTCCAACCATGGAGTTCAGATATGCATGCTTTATACATTTTCCAGAGTATATACAGCACAGAGAAAGTAGCAATCAGGTTTTAAGTTAAACTTTAATGCTAATGATTGTTATTGTTAGCATTGACAATTGGCAGTATATGGTTGTTACTGTTAGCATTGAGAATTTCAACAGCTTTTTGAGTTCCTTGTATGTCTATATGTTAGCCAAATAATCTTATTTTGATTTTTGAACTGGAATAATCTATAGTGGTGTCTTGGTTATGTGATCCGGCTTGGTTACGTTCCTGTTATAGTATTCAGACTTGCATAACCTTATTGTTGTATGTAGTGTCCTCTTCTTTCTACTAAATACTCCTAGGCAATATCATGAGATGACCTAATTATGCTCTTTCTTGATTGTTGGAGGTGTAGGGCCTGGGTTATGATTGATACCAGGATCTGGCTTTTTGTTATCAAAGTGTAGCTTGAACTTCTATATCTACTGAAAATGCTAGGAAGATAGATCTTAGATTTATGGGAAAGGCAAAACTGCTTAAGTTTATATGCAGAATTTCCAATTGCAGGTGACACATTTTAGGCAAAATTCCTTGTAATTTGTGTTGAAGAAGATGAAGTTAGGGGCACATATCAGCAGTTCAGTTATTTGTTAGTTCAGATGAGGGGCATTGATGTTGCTGCTAGCTTGTGACCTGCCTGATGCCTTTTATCCTTGTTATATTTAAATTTTGTGATATCCTAGAAAATCTAGACTCCTAAATGACAGAATAATAAGTGATGATGACCCATTTATTGGCTATTTTATTTATTTTGCTGTTAATTCATGGAGTCTACAATGCCAATTAGTGGCACACTAAATCATAACAAAGATTTAACCATATCATCAGCTAGGGGTTTCCCTCTTATTTAATTCACTCTACATATGTTTGGCTGTATTATTTTTTTATTTTATCGATCATCTCTCTCTGATGAGCAGTAAGCTGATCCTAGAAAATGTCTAACTTAATGAACGTAATTCTAGTTTATTGTATAATGCAAGTTGTGAGTTTGATACGCTTATTTTTAGTGTGCATTTTCCCTTGCATTATATATGTTTGTATTGCACATTAATCACTCCAGCTTGCATTCTATTTGTCATTGTTGTATCAAGGTATATAGGCTGAAACAATTCAATCTGCGGGTTACTGGTTTCCAAAGGATAACTCATTTATCAAGGTTGAGTGTCACGTACCTTGATGCAACTTAATTTTGTGCCATGCTTTTATATTTTAATGTTCTTTTATTGTGCCGTGTTTTACTTTGTTGGCATGCTCATGATGTTTGTAACAACCTAATCCCTTAACTATGAATAAACATCAATCATCATTGTACCTAATAGAGATTAAGCAGAAATACTAATAATAATAATAACAGACCATAATTACATGTCACAACAAATAAATCAACTTATAGATAAGAAGGCCTAACATAATTGGCCGATAATACATAGTGAAATTTTCAATACAACTGCAATCAACCCGATGTTTCCCTTGATGGTCAAGCTGTTGACTAACAACCCAAGGTGGAGCATATCCAAAACCTACATGAATAAACAAATTCGTGCTAAGATATAAAGATTAGTGGGGAACAAAACACTAAAAATAATCCTCATACAATTATATCTTATCTTACCCAACATCAACTATATCATGGGAGATCATATATATATATATATATATATATATATATATATATATATATATATATATATATATATATATATATATATATATATATATATATATATATATAGATATATCGGGCCTATAGGGGAGGTCCTCATCTTATAGACAATAAATATCATGCTATCATAATCTAGAATATTACTTGTTCTTAAATACTTGGCACTTCACTATCATCATATACTCTCATTTTCTTAAGTTAAATAGCCTAGTCAGGCACCTTATAGTCCCTTTATTCACGAGTCTATACATCATAGCCGTTAATATTACAAAACTTTAATTTAGTGCATTTATCACATTGTTACATAAATTATGCATTCAACATTAAAATCTATGCACCCGAGAGTGCTTAAACTGTGTAATAACCTTAGAGTTATTGTTAGACATGATTTCTTCATATATCTTTATACAATTCTCAATTCAGGTTCATACCAGCTTATCCCTTAACGCTATCTTATCATTACAATTTAAACATCATATTATATCATGTTTTACACTTTGGTTTATATCATATATATATATATATATATATATATATATATATATATATATATATATATATATATATATATATATATATATGTTTAAATGATCATATACATACTAACGTGTATGCATGTTATTTCAACGAAAAGGTATTACATATCATAATTAATAGACAAAGTCTTCAAACCATATGCAATCCAGTCACAACTTTCACATACATTAATATCATTATGCATACTACGGTTCGTATAACTTTTAATATAATATTACAAGCTTGTGGTCCATGTGGACCATTTATTCACCGTGGACTCCATTGATGGAAGTAACTCGCCCCGACACACACGGGAATAATAGATGTAAAATATCGAAATCATATCATAATGAACATAACATTTTATTTAATAGAGTTTTACAACCAAAGGAAAATTTAAGACAAAAAAATACAGTAATCCATTTATCATTAACACATTATAGAGGTAAAGAAATTAATGCACATATTACTTTATTTTATGCACATTTTTATTATCTTTAATAGCTTGCTTAGGCACTAGTTTAAAGGGTGGATAACGGGAGCAATAGATATCTGAAGGTATTAAACTATGGATATCCAAAGATATCAAATAATGGATCCAAACGGAGTCAAATAATGGTTCCAACAAGGAACAAACTATGGACCCAAAATGGCCGAATGATGGTTTTATTAAGGAACAAGACCCAAACGGGATTAACTATGGCAGCTGTAACTATATTCCTTTAGGCATGTCTATCTAATCTACAACTGAACTAAGACCTGCAGGCTTAACCATTTTATGAACATCTTTGATTTAGCATATTATTCTTTATTTAGTACTTCGTTTGGCGGAAAGCCTCATTTCATAAAAGAATGCATATCATTCTAATCGTGTTTTCATATTGAGCTATAGGCTCCAGTATATATGGATGCTATCATATGATCACATAATTGCATCGAATTTCATTCATTTATATCATATAGTTGCACGATTATGCAAATGTAATAAAATGTAACCTTTCATTGATCTATCTCATCATGAATAGTATTATGCATGGTTTCCATAAGACAATATGAAAATATGGATCTTTCTATTAAAAGTTTTCATAACGTTAAATGCATATCCAGAAACATATAAATGCAACTTACATTATGGCAATACATGATTTTGCTATTTATACCTGTTCACATATTATGTTAGACGACTTATCATAACATAGATACATCAACAATAGATATTATATTTATCTACCTCATCAACAGTTCTCAATGACATACCTTCTTATTATTCACCGGGAGTAGCTTTCATGCCATATAATAGTCATTCATATCAACACATAATCACTTAAATAATAATTAAGTAGTTATGAATGATATAATAAGATGAATACACTAATTAATTTTTAGTTATATCCTTAGTTTACTTTTATAGTTTATTAGATCATGTACCACAGGTTGTATACCCTAACGTGATCATATATGTATCAAATTATCTCACTTGTACATTTTATCTTATACGATCTTACCAAGTATGTTTATGCAATATTATCCCATTTTATATGCCAGCACACTACTTGTAGGTATGAGGCTTGCATAGTAAAATACATGGCATGAGAAAAAGGACAAGCATGTTTCTTTATATCAAGGCTAATCACTACTTTTCATTAAGACTTAAAGCATAACTTAACTTCCACGGTCTCATGATTAAGCCTAAAAAAAGGCAATGTCCCAACTCTTTCAACTTCGACTTATAATCTTGCAATTATTATCTTATTTTCATTAGGTTATGTCATATTATTCTCATGTCATTGTAGAGGAATATCAGTGTGCAATACTTTGGGCAAGGCCAAATCATATGCATATAATCATTAGAATATCATCAAATATAAGTAAATGTTTTCATGTAGTCTAAAGTTAGTGTTCATTTACTAACTTTATTCTCATATATCATTCCATTTAATTATGTTTAGTGTCACAACTTATCCTTATTTTATGCTTAAAATGCTTTAAAGTTACCTAAAAAGATTTTAGACCAGCTTTGGTGACACTATAGGGCTTAAAAATTATGTTTGGGTGAAGTAGGGAAGTGTCACGAGTCGTGAGGGGTGTCACTACTCGTGATAGGGAGAAAACTTCACGACTCGTGCACTTATTCACGAGTAACACATTTCACAAGTCGTGAACAGCCATAGACAGTTTTCTGAGTTTGATTTGCAAGTGGTTTTTGACATACCAAAAGGTATTTTCAGCAAAAATGGTCTTCTATAAACTTGTTCCATTATGTTTCTAGTTTCAAGAACATCAAAAATCATCTTGATATCATTTCTATATTTTCAGATATTTATAAAACACTAAGGTCTGCTCCTAGTGACTTGGCAGCAAACTATTCAAGAATTCAAGTTGAAATATGGCCTATTTAGAAATAGATTTAGGACTTGGTTTTTCATATGAAATATAGGTATGGAAGTCTATTTTCAAACACAATAAGAATAATTCAATTTGCTCTTCTGTAGCTCAACTTATAAGCAAAAGAGTCCAGATAGGTCTATTAGTCGTGAAGAGACATTTGACTCGTGAAGGAGTTTCACGAGTGAAGTAAAGGAATGAGGTTCACGACTCGTGAAGAGGTTCACGAGCGAAGAAAAATGGCTAATTAACTTTCACGACTTGTGAAGGGGCTCACGAGTGAAGAAGGGGTGCATTTCACAACTCGTGAAGGGCTTCACGAGTGAAGAATAAGGGGGTCCATTTCATGACTCGTGAAGGGACTCACGAGTGAAGAAGAAGGGGTACATTTCACGATTTGTGAAGGGCTTCACGAGTTGGACAAGAATGCAAAACTCGTGAAGAACTTCATGACTCGGCAAAGACACTCACAGGGAAAATAGATCCGATATTTGTTCTTCAAAACTCATCTTAAACTCCCGATTAAAAGCCCAGAAAACATAACTCTGAATTTTCATAGATCCTTTTTCAACTAGCAAAACCATCATCCCATACATAAAAAAAACATAATAGTTCCATACCTTAATAACTCTTCAAATCTAACTCATTCACTCATGATTCCTTCTTCTCTTTCACTTGATTTGTTTGCTTCTCTCCTCCTTACATATGGTGACAACATGATCTTGTAATCCCTCATCACAAAAAATCATAAATAATAAGAAGAGAAAGAAGAGATCTTCAAGGAAAAATATTACCTTTCATGTTAACTCACAAACCCTAACATCCTTCTCCAAATCGTGACCATAGAGAGAGAGAGAGAGAGAGAGATCCTTCAAAATGTCGATCCCCATCTCTCCCAAAAATCCTAATTTATTGAGTGGGATAAATCTCACCAAGGGAAATTTTCACTATACCCTTATATACAAATAAACTCTCATTATTTCAATGTCTTGCAACTTAATCCCAAAACTTTCTAATTCACTTCAATTACATTATTTTCTTTAATTATAATTTAACTTAACTCATATAATTACATAATGAAATTATCCCTCTTGGGACCTAACCTCGATAATTGTAAAATAATTTAATTTTGCCTTAATTAACGGTAATCTTCATTAATTAACAATAATTCAATTAAGGCAATGATTGGGTCATTACAATGTTAATTAAATAGCTACTCTATTTAAGTGCTAAGATAATTGAACTACTTTTATGAATGATTCTGTTGTTTGTTTATGGATGGAAATCTAATTGATTTAGTTAATGTTTTGAAACAACGTAATGGTGCTGTTTTGTGGTGCTGTCAAGGGAACTTTCCTTGTCAACGAATGTTTCTTTGTTTATAGGTTGATAATTAGTTGGCAGTATCTATTAGATGATTTTAATAATCAAATATTTCATGTATGTTGAGTTATGCACATACATATAAACATTGATAACCCTTTTATATATATTTAACCCATAAATTTAATTATGAACTTACTTTATTTGAATAACAGTTACTCAAGTATGAGTAATGTTAATAGATCTTGGATGTATAGGCGATTAACGCCAGATGGTTTCATTAACATTGAGTTTGCTGAGGGAGTTCAATCATTCATTGAGTATGCAAGTTTGTAGCCCGCATATATGGATGGTTCAAAAATCAGATGTCCATGTAAAAAGTGCAAACATATTCGTTTCCTCCCTGTTGATGAAGTGCATCTATATTTGTTAAAAAAAGGCTTTGTTCCAAATTATTTTGAATGGACATGACACGGGGAGCCAATAAGTTGTACACATTTAAGGGACATGAAGTACATACATCAGCAAATATATATGGGTTTGCAAAGGGAGCTAGAATTAGATCAAATAATATGGATGCAAATGAAAATTCTTACACATAAATGGTTTATGATGCAGTTGATTATTTCTTTCAACAAAATATAGAGAACATTGAAGAGGAATCAAACCCAAATGCAAAAAGGTTTTTTAACTTATTAGAGTCAACTGACCAAGAATTGTGGCCAAACTATGAAAACATGACTCAATTGTTTGCAATTTTCTGAATATTGAACATAAAATCTGAAGGTCATATTTCTGAAAGTAGTTTGGATAAAATTCTTATATGGTACAATTATTCACTGCCTTTTGATCATAAAATGGTTGTGAATTTTTATGAAATGAAGAAACTTATTCGAGGTCTTGGTTTGCCTATTGAACGAATTGATTGTTTCAGGTTGGGATGTATGTTATTTCAGGGAGAAGATGTGGATTTACAAGAGTGTAAATTCTGTAGTCAACCTAGGTTCAAACTAAGAAGGCGTACTAGGAAGCAAAAATTAGTTCCTTGAAAGCGGATGTATTATTTTATGCTAACTCCAAGGCTTCAAAGACTGTATGCCTCTGATGTTACTATATCTCACATGAGATGGCATAATGAACATAAACAGATTGATGGAAGTATGAGCCATCCATCTGATGCTCCCACATGGAAACATTTCAATGACCACCTATCCTGAGTTTGCAGTAGAAAATTGAAATGTCAGGTTAGGATTATCAACAGATGGGTTCCAATCTTTTGGTCAATCCGATCAACAATATTCATCATGGCCAATCATAATTACTCCTTATAATTTACCTCAATGGATGAAGCATATATGTTTTTGACAGTGATTGTGCCAGGTCTTACAAATCCAAAGCATAAAATTGATGTATTCTTGCAATCCTTGCTATCTGAATTGAATCATCTTTGAGAATTTGGTATTGAAACATATGATGTGTCTCTTAAACAAAATTTTCATATGAAAGCAGCATTGACGTGGACTGTTAGTGATTTTTCAGCGTATTCTATGTTGTCAGGATGGAGCACAACAGGGAAATTGGCTTGTCCTTATTATGACAATGATTCTGATGCATTTCATCTTCCTAATGGGGGCAAAACATCTTGATTTGACAACCATAGGAAATTTCTTCCTTTAGATCACTTGTTTAGGCGCAATAAAAAAAAGTTCATTAAGAACAGGATGCTATAAAAACCTTTTCCTCCTACTAAATCTGGTGAAGATATATTACAGGAGATCGATGAGTTAGGGTTTTTGAAAGTTACAGAACCTGAAGCTGAAGAGATTAATAGGAGCATAAATAATAACTTTGGTTGGAGAAAACGAAGTATATTTTAGGATTTATCATATTGGAAAAACTAATTTGATACGTCATAATCTAGATGTGATGCATATTGAAAAAAATATTTTTGACAATCTTTTCAACACAATCATGAACATTGAAGGGAGAATAAAGGACAATGCAAAATCAAAAGCTGATTTGAAAATTTTTGTAAAAGAAGTGAGTTAGATAAAAATTCAAATATAGGTAAATATCCAAAAGCATGTTACACTTTGGACAAAAAACAAAAGCAAATTGTGTGATTGGTTGAAAAACCTAAAGTTTCCAGATGGTTATGTTTCGAACTTGGCAAGGTGTGTTGATATGAGGAAGTACAAATTATTTGGAATGAAAAGTCATGATTGTCATGTATTTATGTAGAGGTTAATTTCAATTGCATTTCGGAAGCTCCTACCGAATAATGTTTGGGAAGCTATAACAGAATTAAATTTATTTTTCAAAAGCTTAACGTCATCTGAAATACAGTTATCTGATATGGAAGACTAGAAAGGGACATTCCGGTAATATTGTGCAAATTAGAGGGTATTTTTCCTCCCAAATTCTTTGATTATATGGAGCATCTACCTATATATTTATTATATGAGGCTAAACTTGCTGGTCCAGTTCAATATCGATGAATGTATCTATTTGAGAGGTAATTAAATACCCTTTTTAGCTAAAAATTATATAGATTTATACCAAATTAGTAAATATAATTATCCTAATTGTAATGTAGGAATTTGCATTACTTGAACAAAAATGTTAAAAATAAGGCTAGAGTTGAAGGCTCTATATGCAATGCGTATTTAGTAGAGAAAGCAAGTTCATTTTGTTCACATTATTTTGAGCCGTATGTGATCACTCGAGAAAGAAACGTTCCTCATAATGACAATGGGGGTGAGCGGATTAATGATGATAACTTATCTATTTTCACATATCCTGGTCGAACACTTTGACGCTCAATAATAAGAATGTTAACAGACAAAGAAATGGAGGTTGTTGATGGTTACATTTTATTGAATTGCCAAGAAATTCAAACTTTTGTGCGGTAAGTTTAAGTTATATTTGAAATTGGGTATGTTCTTATTCTCGGGGATTGGAGTTTATAGCTAAGGTAATTTACAATGTTTTTAGTCAATACGAGGAATTGTTAAGTGAGCTCATGCCAGAAAACTCACAGGATAACATCAATAAAGAGGTAGAAAAAAACTTCTCACTTTGATTTGCAAATTATGTAAGTTTTTAACCTGCAATATGAGGATTATTTAAATAAATTACTGTTAAACTTACAAAATAGTATATTTATTGATTTAATTTCATTTTTCTAATTATGTAGGCTTATGAAAATAGAATAAAAAACAATCTCATATGTGATGTTGCGAAAGGACTTTTGCGAACTGTTAAATCATATTCAGTCTATTTCGTTAATGGATATAAATTTCATACAGAAAATTATAGGCATATCATGGCAACAGTAAACAGTGAGATTTGCATACAAGGGAAATTGATGGATTATTTTGGTAAAATTATTGAGATACTTGAAATTAAATACCTCGCATTGTCGATAAAATGGTGTGTACTTAAGTGTAAATGGTTTGATCCTACAGTTAACATTGAAACAAAAGTACATAGTCGATATAATCTCATTGAAATTAACCAACTGAGAAGATTTAAACAATTTGAACCATTTGAGTTGGCAATGCAAGCGAGCCAGGTATATTATGTCCTTTATCCCAGCTTAAGACGGGATCAGTTAGATTGGTTGGCAGTATGTAAAGTAAAACCAAGAGTTATTTTTAAACCTCATGCAAAAGGAGAAAGCAAGACAAATGAAAGTGAAACATTTTAGGAAGAAGAATAGGATGTACATGAAATAAATGCATATTTTGAGAATGAACTTTTAAATGATCCAAACAATGAATTTGTTGAAATTTTATTAGGAGAGGATGACGAATTCATAAATAGGCAGAATTCTGAAGATGAGGCCGACTTTAGTTCTGAATGTTCAAAAATAGAGGATGATTTTGATGTGCTATTAAGTGATGATAGCAATTAATTTGAGTACGTTTTATTTTGGAACCTTTAAGTAATCCAAATCTGTGTATTATTGCTACCACTATAATATTATTATATATGCTTTAATCATATTGTTCTATTACAAGAAGAATAATTCATTTCTTTATTTTTCAAGTACAAAATATGCCACCCAAAAAAAGAAGGAAATGCTACCGCCTAGGCTCACATTATTTTCGGATGAACAAGGTAGTGCACAATTGACCCCTCAGCAGCCATATCAGGCATCACCTTCACCAACATCAAACACCGATGGCTCTTCTCATTTACCAAGTGATTCGGCATCAAACAATCCAAATATATCAGCACAATCTATAAATACATCTACTCCCACACTAGACTCTGACTCTATACCAACAAATGTACCGAGGGTAGATGTTGAAGATGAAGGAGAAGGCCCCCCACTTGGTTCAAAGGGATTTGATGGAAGAATTTATATGAAGATTATCAATGATATGTGAGTATTGATTTAATTTTGTATTAGAAGCTAACATAATTTTATGTTTTTTGCTATGGATATCTAATTTGAAACCGATCTAAATTTGTTCATATTAACAGTTTTATTTCATCTGGTATTTGCTCAAGAAAGATCAGGTCCAAGTTCAAAGAGAGGATAGAAATGGAGGGTTATGTTTGGAAGAATCTCTCTCTGCATATAAGGGGTTTTTATTATCAGGAGTGTGAGGAACAAAAGATAAATTATATTATTAATTTCAAAAAATCTAATTTCATACATTAATGAGATACCTATTGTATTTTACAGTGCTTATATTATGTATTTTTTTTTTATCAAAAAGAATTTTTTTGGCATCCAAAATATAATAATATCATTTATTGAGTTTGGAAAAAGCATGCCTGTCAACAATATAAAGAATTTGTTGCTAAATTACACAAGGGAGGTGAACAACCTTCTTTTATTTCTCAAGCAATATGGGATCATTGGCAATAATACTAGGCATCACCCGAAACAGTTGCCATTTTAGAGAGAAATTCTTCAAATAGATGAGGAGGCTTAGATGGAGACAGGTTAGCCGTGCACACTAGAGGAACTTTAAGTGATCACGAGCATGTTGATAAACTGGTAAGTATTTTGATTACACTTTAATTGATGGATGTGTTAATGAGATAAATTTATTACTTTACAAGAGTTAAATATCACAAAAATATATTGATGTTATGTTTGATTGTGATTATGATGCAATGTGATGTGATTTTTAGAAGTACTATGGTTGTGAACGAAGTATTGGAGATGGAGGAACATAGTTGGGAGTGTAATTTTGATTAATTGTAGGTTTAGATAGCAAGATTTATAAGTCATCATGCTATCAAAATTTTTGCCAAATAAATAGTAACTTAGCGACACCTAAAAGTCATATTATTGTGAAATGTTAATTCGATAAAAGGGCGTTAGCTAGATGG
Source organism: Excoecaria agallocha (assembly GCA_037975025.1). Lineage (NCBI taxonomy): Eukaryota > Viridiplantae > Streptophyta > Magnoliopsida > Malpighiales > Euphorbiaceae > Excoecaria > Excoecaria agallocha. The sequence continues at coordinate 28,954,170 of CM075819.1, forward strand.
GAGTAAATTTAAATGAAATAATCCAAGGAAAATCTGTTGATTTTTTTGTGCAATCTGGTTTCATATAGACTAAAAAAGTATGATTATTGTGGATAATGATAGTTTAATACATGTTTGATTTCATGGATTGCTGCGTTGTTGAGATAATTTTTTTATTGTACAGGAGGTGAATATCATAAAAATAGAGGAAACTGTTCTCAGAAAGTCATTCAGCTTGAAACTGCACTTACCATGTTGATGGATACTGTAACCCAGTTAAAGAATCGAGTTGAAGATTTGAAAATCAAGGGTGCTCAACAGCCGGATCGTCCTCCTTCACCACCTACTTAACTTAGATTTGTAATTTTTAATTATTGATACATGACTTTATGTTATTTTTGTCATGGTTTTAATGGATTGTTACTTTACAGTAATATAATATATTTTCAGAATTTTAATTGTCGTGTATTACAATTTTTATATTATATTATCAATAAGAATATTTTCTTAACTTTCATTATAAGTTTGAATTATATTTTTTTATACATAAAAAATTGGATTTAAACTAAAATATTATGCCAAGTTATCACAAGCTATAATAATTTTGTATGTAAAAAATAGCAATGGAAAGGGTTATTCCATTGTTATTTTTAGCGACGAAAAATGATTTGGTTGCTAAAAATAGCAACGAAATATAAATTTTGACCAATTCACCGAAATTTTCTTGGTTAGATTTAGCAACAAAATTTATTTTCTGTTGATAAATTTAGTAATGAAAATTGATTCGGTTGCTAAAATAACAATAAAAATTATATTCTGTTGCTAATTTTGACCAATTTACCGAAATTATCTTGGTTAGATTTAGCAACAGAATTTGTATTACGTTGCTAAATTTAGCAACGAAAATTGATTCGGTTGCTAAAAATAGCAACGGAAAATATATTCCGTTGTTAATTTTGACTTCACCAAAATTATCTTGGTTAAATTTAGTAACGAAATTTATATTCTGTTGCTAAATTTAGTAACAGAAATAGTATTCTATTGCTAAAAAATAGCAACCGTCAAAATTGCAACCGAATTTTCTGTTGCTAATTTTTATTAGCAACGAAAATTTAACAAATTCGGTTGCTAATTTTCGTTGCTATTTTATAATTTTCTTGTAGTGATTGCTTCAAAACATCGGATGGGAGTCTTTTATAGCACGTAGGCCTAAAGTCTACCCTACACTTACATGAGATTTCTTATTCTCCTTTGAATGCTATTTTAAGGGCAAATACGATAATGGCACAATTAGGTTTAAATTAGGCAAAAAGGGATATTCTATGAACTTTGCTCAATTTTCAAAATATATGGGCTTTTTGGCGGATGCCACTTACCAAGAGAATTGGGAGAGGGTCAAGGATCTACTCAATCCAGAACTATGGAAAGGTGGGTGACGTAAAGTTCATGCCCTCCGCGATTATGCTTTGAGAGTCATTCATAGATTTTTATCATAGAATATTTTCAATTATTTGGGCGGTCTAAGTGTTGTAAATGCTTCGAAAGTCATGCTTTTAAGGTGTATGATTGATGGTATCCCCATTAATGGTTCATCCACTGTAGTTTAGAAAATTAAGGAGTTACAGAAGTGCCCATCCAATATCAAAGAAATTTCTATAGGTTGGATCACTACTATTTTAGCTGAAGTAGTGGACCATCCTGATTTAGGGGAAGCTCTTGCAAGAGAATTTGAATACATCGATAATGTTATACTTAAGCACATGAATATTTTGCAACCAAAACCTCAGTGCCACTAGACAAAGAGAGAAGAGGACTTGAGATTGAATGGTATTCCAGTTGAAAAGCATTAGGATGAGCCAAATCCAGCAAAGAATGATCCCTAGATAGTTGATTCAGAAGAAGCACAACCAACTGCAGCCCAAGATTCACCTCAGATAACCACACTATTCCAACAGGTTTATAGGTTGATAGATATGTTGCAGGGACAGATGGACAATATGCAAGATATAATCATTGAAGTCAAGTAGAATTTTAAGCAATTTGTTTATGACTTTTGGAAGTGATAACCATCGCCTCCACTTCCTGCACCATAATCTGATGCAATTTTATTTGCTATGGACAACAAAATTTTTTGGAGGGGGGTAGAGCTTACTTAAGATAAGTTCAATTTTGTTCGGGAAGTAGAAAATTTGTACCCTCATTTTTATTCATGATTTTTATCTTTTGTGTTTTGCTATTTTAATTTTAATAGTTTGTTTTTTCTTTTTCTTTGTACGTTTTCTAGGAAGTAACTTTAAAATTAAGAAGTAATAATAATAGTTGTGCGAGTAGTTCAAAAATTATCACTTAATTTACACTAGGCTTGGTTGCCTTGGTTTATCCTCAAAATTGAACCAGTCAAACTTTAATTTAAAATGTGCATGAGTCAGATTCTTAGTTTAGCATTAGAACAAGTATGTTGCTTAATGAATTTTGTACTAGTTTAACATTCAATTTGGCAAATATTTGTTAGTTTTTACCTTTTGAGCACTATAAATCAGTTTTTGAACTTAGAGAAAAATCAATGCATTAAATGAATAAGCAAGGAATTTTAGAACACTAGAACCTTCTTCATCATCCTTCAAAGCATAAAAGCAACTCAATTCAATTTAGAAAATGATCTAGGCATACTTTTTCTTGTTAGCTATAAAAAGATTGATTTTCCTACCTTGTTTATATATTTACCTTTGTTAAGCCACTTTGAGCCTAACGAGGCATGCTAAAGGCATGTCATCTTAATTTTCTTGTTACACCTATGAAAGTAACCATTTAGCCTAAATAGCTTTTGCCTCACCTTTTTAAGAGTAGCCACTCTAAAAATTGGATAAATTAAAAGGAATTAGGAATTTCAAAGGGTGTAATGAAGTGTTTAGCATAGGGTTATGAAATGAAGTCAAGTAATTGTGCTAATTTACCTTGTAATTCTCCTTGGAAAGCTAGTATTGCCTTTAATAAAGTTAAAAAAAAAAAAAAGAAGAAAGAAAGAAAGAAAGAAAGAAAGAAGAGAAAGAAAGAATAAAAGCTAGCATTTAAGGCAAAATTTTAAGTGTGAGATTTTTACAAGGATAAGAATAGTTGGATTCTTTCAAATAAGACATTTAAAGAAAAATTTTAGCTTTATTTTTTATTGTGCTTTATTAGTTTAAGAAAGGGTTGTGTTTAGTGATTGTAATTTTAAAGGTTTTGGTTTATTCAAATTAGAATGGCTATTCTTCGTGATTATCCTATACCTATTTCTTGTCAGCCATCACCTTAACCCTATTACAACCCAATTAAGATCTAAGTGATTCTAAGTTGGTTTTTGAATTGTTTAGCGGAGATGACTTTCGGGTTCTGGTACTAAAGGAGAGACTTATGGTGCTTCTAGAGTTTCAAGCACAAAACCGAATGTACACTTAGGTTTACATTAATCATAAAGCTTGACTATGAATTTGCATTGGTGTTTTAATTTTGAAAATGCTTAAAATATTTTGGTCTTGCACACATATAAGAAAACTAGCTCATATTTTCTTGTTTGAATCTAATCTAGTTAAAATTTGTTAAGTGCTCTTGTTAATTGCTAAGTTGGGTTTAAAATGTATGATTTTTAATTAAAGTTTGATTAATTTGAGGGTGTTGGTTTGTTTAAATTTGCTCGGGAGCAAGCAAAAACTAAGTATGGGGTATTTGATAATTGTGAATTATATGTTAGTTTTAGTGTGTTTTATATGGTTAATTTAGTCAATTTGGTTTTAATTTAGTTGAATTTGTGTTTAATTAGTTAGAATTTTTGTTTTGTGAGTTAATTGAAGGTTTTGGTTTTTTTCAGGATTAATTTGAAGAAAAAATGACTAAATTGGAAAAAAAAAGTTTTGGGGCATTATTGTAATTTTAGGAAACTTTGACTTCTGTGCGTAAGAGACAGAAGAAGACCATCACTTGGTTGAGTGAGCAGCCACTCACCTAAAGAGTAAAAAAATCCCGAGTTCAAAGTACAAAAAGATATCACTCTCCCGAGTGATAAGACCACTCTCCCAAAGCAAAAAGATAACTCTCCTAAGTGATGAAATCACTCTTTCGAGTGATTAAAAAGGAAACAAGATAAAAGACTTCCTATTTAAGATGAATTTTTCTACAACTTGGTTTAGGAAGTTTACAAAGGCAAAACTTCTTCTTTTGACAAGATAATTTAGCTATAAAAAGCACCAAAGCACCTAAACAAGGGAGACACGAATTCAACCAAAATTTAGTTTTGTTAGTTTTACTTTATTTTTTTTTATTTGAAAATAGAGCTAAAGCTTGGAGCACGAAGTTTTTTTTGGTTTTCTATAACCATTGATTAAAGGAGCTTCTACACTCTGTTTTTTTGTTCTATTTCTTAATCTTGCTTTAGTTTTCAATTGAATAGCGAGTAGTTCTCTTTACTTTTGCTAAATGATACTTGAATCCTTAACTTTATATTGTAATGACTTAATTTACACTTAATGTGATACAAGCTAATTATTTATTGGTTTTGGGCAAATTCTTACCTTTGGTTATTTATAATTTGATTGTTAGACTTATTTGAATTAATAGTTGATGATTGATTTATGCATAATTATTGATTTACATGTTCCTAGGTTAATTTATTGGTATTAATGCATGATTATCTTCTAAGTTAAGGCATAGCTATGTATTGGTAATAATAAATTAATACTAAGAAAAGTTAAAATCAAGAATAGATGAAAGTTAAATTTACTTGCAAAAGAGTTTAATAGTCATCTAGGAGGTTAAAATCAGATCTTTATGCTAAGCATTGAATAATTCTGAATAGGAAAGGTTTAATTCTTAAGAATGGTATTCTTGTATTGAGATATCTTACCTTTTTTATCTGATTTTTTCATGATCACTTGTGTTCTCTTTTTGATCAAGTCATTATAATATAAGTTAGGGTGGATAGTCTTTCAGTGAAAGTTGCTCTAATATTGCATTTTACCTATTTTGTTTACTTGTTTTCATTTAAGTTTGAGTTTAATTACTTTAACTTCTGCTTGTTTGCTTTAGTTTACTATTTAAATTTTTGTTTTAGTTTAGTCATCTATCAATCATTGCAACTTTGGGATTTTCCTTCTCTCTCACAAATAGTTTTCAGTCTAAAAATCTTAAATTTTTTTATACAAACACAAGTTTTCCTTGGGTTTGATATTTGTGGGTCATAATTATATTTTCCTATATTACTAGCCGATCTAGTACACTTGCTAGACCCCGATCAAGAGCTTGACAAAATCTTTCTTCTTTATTAGTTTCCTTCAATCCTTCATTCGCCCTTATCCTTGTCCTTTTCTTCAACTAAAAATCATAATAACAGTAACAAAACTCAATATTCAAAACAACTCAAGTTCCTTCAAGAACTTAAAAGAAGTATGGAAGAAGAGATGAAGATGAAAAAGATGGTATTCAGATTTAACAGTAAAATCAAACCATTAACTTACCTTAATCCTTTTTCTCAACCTCTAATTATCAAAAAATCACCAGTTTTCCAAAAACCTAAGAGACTTCTTGTTTTATTTTATAGGAGAGTAGAAATCAAAATCAAAAGGAAAAGAATTATGGTTTTCCACACTTTTCTCCCTCTCTCTTATATTCTTCATTGTTCTAGAAATCACCACATGTCATTTTCCTATTAATTCATGCATCAAAATTGCAATTAAGTTCTTTAACTTGTTATTAATTAATCTATTTCCCTTATATTTACTTATCTACTTACAAAATAACACATCCCTTATTTACCCTTAATAATTATAATTAGCCAATTATTTTATTAAGGTGAATTTAGGACTTTACAACTTGGTGTTGCAAATTAACTTGGCTAGAATTTATCAATATTGACCTCTTCTCATTTAATCGTTTCTTTTTTTTATGATTTTCTTGTTTTATTTTAATTTTTGAATTATATTATGAAATTCCCTTTTTATTTGTAGTTTGTTAATATTCTTGTTATTTAAAGAATTAAAAGTCGACCAATTCCTATGGATTTGACACTTCTCATTACCATTTTCAAGTTGATTTTAATTGTAAGCATTTATTTTTATTGGTTTTGAAAGAGTTTGGGATACGTCCATGACTCACGAGATGAAAAATTGGCTTTGATATAAATGAGAATATATCGAAATAGAAAATAATATACATGAAATTAGTTCCATATTGGAATTTTCCTTAATTAAGAAATCTGTCATAATTGGTGGTTATTAATATGGGCAGTTATATATATAATTTAAATTAGGAAACTGACATATTAATGATATATATTATTTTATATACTTAATTTGTGTAATTGTCAATTTAATTCACACTAATTAAGGTAATTTAATCTTACCTTAATTTGAGCCTTATATAAGGGCTAAAATTCAACATTATAAGGATGTAAGAAAAATCTCCATATCAAAATTCTACCAAATTGCTTCCGCACATTTTTCTCTCTTTTCGTTGCGATTTTTAGTTCATGGCATTAAAGTTTTCATCTCGAGGCTTGTGTGGCGTGAGTGAGAACTAGACCAGTGACGCAAAAAGCAGATGATCTCGATATTTGTGAATCTGCGCTTCGAGAGGTATTTATTCGTACTTCTCGTGATATGTTATGGCATATTTCTTTCAGGTTTCAACAATCGTCAGGTTTTAAAAAGGTTTATTTGTACTATTTGGAGACAGAGAGAAATCTCCAAAAAATCATCCCCATGAAATCTAAATCTTAACCTATTTATAAGTGATGGAAATTTTTCTTTGACAGATATCATTGCTATGCGGCCATGTTGGTAAATATAACACAGTTGTGTTAAAAGCAACATCACAAAAAATGTGCTCTACTTATTCTATCATGTTGCAAACAATTTGATTTATCGGTTTGGTGTTAATCATTTAAAATCCAAAAATGCTAAAACTTTTTAAAACAATTTATGCTAAGTTTGTAAAGGGTAAGGTTTCCCCAAAAATTGTCATATCCATTTCCAAACCCGTTTATTAGTTATTGTTTCTTAACCTTACCCGTACATGTTACTAATACTCATGTACTACCCAATACCCTTTTATTAATATTATGCCAAAAATAAACAAAAATTTCAATACAAAATTAAAATGGTAAATTTGCAAAATTACCCTTTCTACTTTCGCGCAATGTAACCTTTTTACTTTACTTTGGTGCAATGTTAGCCTTGAATTTTCACAATTGGAGAAAATTTGCCCCTTTATTAATCGTCCATTAAAGTTGATTAATTTCTGTCCATTGATTTTAACATATTTTTGCTAAAAGTGCAATTTAGTTTGCCTTACTTTTACTTTGGTGCAATGGTACTCCCGAAAGAACATTCAAAATTATAACAATATTTCTCCCTATTAACTGTCTTTTAAAGTATGCCAATTTTTCATCTGCTAGTGTCAATACCCAATATCTAAATCATCAATAAATGACATAAAGGATATGATGTGTCCTTTATATGTACAACACATGGCAAAAAGAGAAGTAAATGACAAAAATATCTATCTAAATTAAAAGAAAGAAATTAATTTCTTTTATTGAAATCATTAAATTTTTAGGAAAAGAAAATTCTAATTTTATGTGCTCTTTTCACACAGGGAAGAAGAAACTATTATGGAGGCTAAGATTTTGATTCCTCAAGATTACTTCATCAAACAATAGGGTCTCTCTAAAAGAGCCTGCCATTTGGTTTACCATGGCATAAAGATAGCCCCAATTTTGTTATGGAGAATGTGACGATTTTGCAGTAAAATGAATATCTTAATTCTAAGAGCAAGAGTACTTTATGAGAATTTTTAGTAGAAAGTTCTAATTTTTATATGTACGTTTTTCTATTATATTGGATTTGCAGATTTGAAATTTTCAAAGGGGGAGCAAATAAAGGAATTTTAATTTCTTTCTTTTTTATTTTAATTTTTTTGAGTGATGATGTAAAATTGGAATAAGTCACATTGTTTTTTATTTAAATAATAAGTTAGATGCCAAGTGTAAGGTCAATGAATGAAAATTAGTCTAACTTAAAGGACAATTAATGGAGGGACAATATTACTCTAATTTTAAAAGTTTGGGAGTAATGGTCTAATTTTAAAAGTAAAAGAGTTACATTGCATATTTAGCGTACATGGATGGAAATTGGTCAACTTTAATAAACAATCAACAAAAGGTCAATATTACTCTAGTTTTGAAAATTCGAAAGTAATATTGCACCAAATAAAATAAAAGAGCTGCATTGCACTTTTGACGAAAGTAAAGGGGCAATTTTGCATCACCACCCAAATTAAAATAAATAGAAGTAACAAAATTATAATCAAACATCCATGTTCATGGAAATAAAGAAAAATAAATCCAATACTAAAAAGATTGTATATTTTATACTTCGGATAGCAAATACCCAAAGGCCTAAACTCAAATCCTATTCGTACTTGTCACATGTAGTAAAATTACTATTTATATCCATTCCAAACGCATTTATTCATTACCCTAATCCGTTCTATTAGGATATGGTAGAGCTGGGTACCCGAAAAAAATTCTACCTATTGCCACCCTAATTTTTGCCTAATAAAATTTTCCAATTTGTTAATTAGTTTGGTTTCAGTTCGTACTGTTAGCACAAAAGTTGGTTTGGTTTAAATTTATAATTTTTTTTTACCAAAATTCAATTTTCGAACTTTTCATTTCAATTTGGTTATAATTAAAAACCAAACTATACCCACCCCTAGTAAACAACAGCAACCACAACACTAACAACAAAACAAAAAGGCCTCAAGGACAAGAACAAAATTTTAGCAGCAAACAAGCAGTAGAGGAGTAATTTTTTAACATCAGTGTCGACTGTAGAGAGAAACCTGGTGCCAAAATATGACAAAGTTGCAAGTATGAAGATAATTTTACACACACTTCTAGAAAGTACAATATACATTTCGAAGAAGTAAAATAAGAATTATCAGGTCTCTGTTCACACGGTGTAGGCTTGCTGAATTGTGTTGATGTCCAAACCTTTCAGTCTCACCACCGATTCAATATGGCCTTTTAGGGTACGCAGTTCTCTTAGTCTGCACCCAACAAAGGTAATTTCCACTTCAACTAAATAGGCATCTACCATTCAACTAAGTGCAAGGATGAACTCATATTCAAGTTTTACAAGACTTGGCAATAATTTGTTTGACCTTTAACATGATCAACTATTGATATGTAGAAGTGACCATGGACCTGATCATGGGCCAGGCTTGGATACAAAAAATGTTTAAAATACCATGTAAGCCCGGCAAAAACCCGGCCCATGGACAGTTCATGCAATACCATAGCTATGAACTTCATTCCATGGACTTAATCATTAGGTTCTAGTGTATGTATAACTTTATGATATGATTCTGCAACCAATTGATTCTTTTCGGATGTCTTGGTATTACATGCTACCAAAAAATGATCCTTGCTAGTGCAAAACAAAAACAATGCTTTATAATTTGATAAAGTTATTATATCTAGTTGAATACGCTCAAACACACTAGAACAAAGAACCTTTAGTATACAAGAGAGTTCACTCACATGCAAAAAATGAAAAAATGAAAATATCAAATAAATTCATTGTGAGCGATTATACCTTGCAATTTTAGCTTGTCTTTTCGCCTCTTCAGCCATCTGGTTAGGTTCTGTGTAACTACCGCAGTCATTGAACATTTTAGTATCGGGTGGATGCAAGCCATGCAGGGTCCTTTGTGCATGTGCCCATTTGAGCTCACGTTCTTCCTTACCAAAGTTCTTTTTCCTAGTAAAGGCAATCTGCAAAACAGAAAATTTCACAACAAATATTCAGCAGGAGGCTCCACAAGCCAAAGTATGCTTACGAAACAGTTTCATTTATACCCTTTGCTCAATGACAAGATCCCAAGCCTTTCAACTGAGTGCATATCTAATGAAGAACTTGATAAAATCAAGTGGAAAATAGAAGATAAGGTTGTAGAGCCAGACCACGCTTGCCCAACCCCATCCGATCCCTTCAATTGCAGCAAAGCTCCAGTTTGCATAAACAGCAATCAGAGTAGCAATCTAGTCATGAAAAGGAAAATAATAAACAAATCATTATCTCTAGTAGCACTAGACAAATATAGAAATGTTAATAGAGACCAAAATCAATATTCACTCACCAGCTGAGCAATAAAAAAAGCTGAGAAAAGGAAAAGTCCAGGGCGTTCAACCAAAGGCCAGCTCCTAGCCTGAGTAACAAATATGAGGGCCTGAATAATGGTGCTCACTTGCAGGTAGACTGCTAAGGCGAGCTTTCTGAAGTCATCTTCATCCTTCTTTTGAAGGCTTGAAACCCTAAATGTTTGCTGAGGAGTGCATTTTAGCAGTCAGCATTACCAATGAACATAAGATGAGATTTTAACTAAGTTAAAATCACTAAATAAATAAGATAGCATTTAGTATCATATTCTGGACAGAAGGAATGAAAAAAAGAAGTACATTAACAGTAAATAGGTTAATGAAATGACAGTGATGAGAGTGGAAATGGCATTTGATATAATGAAAACACATTATGAAAATATATAAACATGACAATTGTTTATCTTACAGGAAAGAAATCTGTCCTGTATGCTGCCCAGAAGAAAATGACAGTCATCATAGCCAAGTAACCACCAAGAATAATCCTAGTCCCAAAGATCTCTGCCAATTTCCAACTGTCTGGCTGAGGAGATGGTTTCACCCTATCCTTAGTGATGGAATATGACATGGTATGAATATCATGATAGCACAGCGGAAAAACAAAAATTTTTATCATACATACCATACAATTCCGAAGCAAGAAACGAAACATGCAATTTTAGGGTTGTAGAACTTACAACTTATGATGCCTTTTGAAAATTGAATTTGATGATGCCCAGCAGCTAAGGTGACTTTATCCACCTTAGGTCTCGATCACCAATGCCAAGGAACAGCCTTTTACGCCACTCCCTCTATTCTCACATACACACTTGCACCGACGGCTTAAAATCGAGACTGCTAGCTCTCTTTTTCGGTATTGTGTAAAGGCAATGGTTTGAAGCTACAAAATTTGATTTTGTACTTCTCTTAGGTTGCTATTACTACCCAATATCACAAGAAAATGAGGAACTATCCTTTCTCCTTGTGAAAAATTGGCTAAAAGAAAACTTGAGAGAGAGAGGAAGAGTTCACGCAAAAACTAGAATAAAACTAGGGTTGGCGTTTTTTTCACTTCTTTCAAATATATATCCTTTTATTTTTAAGTGATAAATCTAAAATCAAATACTTAAAGATAATAGATTTCAGCCTTTATCACTTCTTTAAAATAAGAGATATATATTGATTTAAATTCTTTTGAATTAATCCAAGATTAAAACATAAGACATATTAACCAAATAAATCAGTTAATAAATAAAAGCATGTGCCGAAATTCATTTTCTTTTCTCTAGGAATTTCGGCCACCTATATTTATAATTAAGAGATTTAATTTGATCATAAGTCTTTTAGGCTTTAATACTCAATTAATTAAATTAATACAATACATTTAATTAATTGAAATTAAACCTTGTGGGCTGAATTTCTCTCTCTCATGGGCCAAGGTCCAATAGCAATCTAATAATCCATTACACACATTAATTTGAATTTAATTAAAAGCCCAAATTAATGTCCAATACTTAATTTAAGTATTTTAAGCCCAATGCTTTGTGTGCGATCCTATAGGTCCATTTAATGTTGGCAATGAATTAATAAATTCATTCAAAGGCTATATATATTCTCTAGCAAGATATTATAGCATTCCAAATTAAATGGAAATGCATATGGCATTTAGTGACCTAATGCAATTTTGCATAGTCCCTTACCCATAAATATCAGAATTAATATAAGGCATGGAACTAGTCATCCTTATATAAATTAATTCCTTTCTTGATATTCCAGTGACACTGAACTCTCAGATAAATAATGATTACTCATTATTTCATCTCGGTATGGCCATACACTTCTCAGTTCACTGATCAAGTGGCCGATGATATTTTCTCTCTTATTGAGAGGGGTAATCCCTTCACTTCTCTCATGCTCTCTATTATGAATTAATGCATACCCAATCATACCCGTACTTGTCACTCTGTTACGAGCACGTTAGGTGTATGTCAAAGTACACAGTAATTCATAAAGAGTTTCATAGAGATTTCAGGTCTAAGAACTTCGATACAAAACTTGCATATGAGAAACACTTATGACTTGTACCATGTAGTGTTCTCATGAGCGGATCGTATCCAGATACCATGTTCTTTAACATGTATCTATGATCTCTGATTGACACTCTTGTCCTAATGATCCGTAAGACAGAACTCATAATATCAGAGAGAGCATACTAGTCTTAATTCATTGTTATTCCTATAACAATGACTGACTAGGGATATTTAGAATGATGTCTCATTTGTTTCAAGGTCTTACAACCATGTGCCTCACACATGATAACTTAAACCGAAACAACACTCTTGGATAGTTTTATCAATTGATATGCACAGGAATACAAAGGATAAAACAAATGCCTCATTTTATTAATTTAAAGTGCTTTATTACAATGCATTGGGGCTAGGGCTTACACTAACAATCTCCCACTAGCACTAGTCCCAATTTGGCATAGCCCTAAGACCGAACGCTCTCAAATGAGCTTCGTGCAGATTTGGACGCAATTGTTTCGTCAAAGGATCTGCTACATTGTCTTCACTTGCTATCTTGCTAACCTTGACGTCCCCACGATCAATGATTTCTTTGATCAGGTGGTACCTCCTGAGTATGTGTTTGGATTTCTGGTGTGACCGAGGCTCCTTGGCCTGTGCTATGGCCCCGTTGTTGTCACAAAAAATTTCTAATGGATCTAGGATGATTGGGACCACTCCTAATCCAGAAATGAAATTTTTAATCCAAACAGCTTCTTTTGTAGCCTCACTTGCTGCAATATACTCAAATTTTGTAGTTGAGTCGGCAACGGTTTCTTGCTTTGAGCTTCTCCAGCTGACAGCACCACCGTTCAAAACAAAAACAAACCCAGATTACGATCTAGAATCCTGAGTGCTGGTCTGAAAAGCAGCATCGGCATAACCTTGTATGACGAGCTCTTCTTGACCACCATACACCAAGAAGTGATCCTTAGTCCTTCGCAGGTACTTCAGAATCCCTTTTACAGCAGACCAGTGCTTCTCACCAGGGTCTTGCTGAAACCTACTGGTTATACTCAGTGCATGAGCAACATCCAATCTAGTACATAACATAGCGTACATGATAGATCCAATAGCAGATGCATATGGGATTCTACTCATGCTGTCCCTTTCCTCTTTGGTTTTAGGGCACTGTTCTTTAGTCAAAGGAACTCCCAAAGCCAAAGGTATGTACCCTTTCTTTGAGTCTCCCATACTAAAATGCTTTAGTACTTTGTCTATGTACTTTTCTTGACTTAGTCCCAAGAGCCGATTCGATCTATCTCTATAGATTCGAATACCAAGTATTGTCTCGGCTTCACCTAAGTCTTTCATTGAAAAACATTTTCCCAACCATTGCTTAACTTTTAGCAATGTTGGAATGTCATTTCCAATGAGAAGGATGTCGTCCACATATAGGACCAGAAATACTACTATGCTCCCACTAACCTTCTTGTACACACAAGGCGCATCTTCGTTCTTGATGAAGTCAAATTCTTTGACTGCCTCATCAAAACGAAGATTCCAACTTCGGGATGCTTGCTTTAATCCATAAATGGATTTTTGAAGCTTGCAAGCCTTCTTAGGATGCTTGGGATTGACAAAACCTTCTGGCTGTGTCATATACACATCCTCAAGTAAATTTCCATTGAGGAAACCAGTTTTGACATCCATTTACCATATCTCATAATCATGATATGCAGCTATGGCAAGCAAGATCCTAATGGATTTGAGCATGACTACAGGCGAAAAGGTCTCGTCATAGTCTACACCATAAGTTTGTCGAAAACCTTTTGCTACTAGTCTACCTTTGTAGGTCTTATCAGCTTTGAGTTTGAATAGCCACTTGCATTCAATTACCTTAGTACCTTTTGGTGGATCAACCAAGGTCCAAACCTGGTTATCGTACATTGATTGCATCTCGAATTTCATGGCTTCAAGCCAATTTTCTGAGTCTGGGTTCTCAATAGCTTCTCGATAGGTAGTAGGATCCTCATGATCTACTAACTCAATAGTGTCACTGTCAGTGAGTAGAAATCCATATCTCTCAATCTCCTGACGTACCCTACCGTTCCTTCTAGGTTCTTGTGTAATGGGTTCTTGTTCCACAACTGGTTGTGAACTTGATCCCATTTCCAAACCATCCTCTATAGGAGTTTGTGGTGCTTGAATTTCTCCAAGTTCTACTTTACTCCCACTGTCTTTCTTGAGAAGGAACTCCTTTTCCAAGAAACAGCCTTGCGAGCAACAAATACTTTGTTCTCGGCTTGTGAGTAAAAGTAGTATCCCTTTGTTTCTTTAGGATACCCCACAAACAAGCAGACACTGGATTTGGACTCTAGTTTGTCAGATGTTAATTTTTTAACATGTGCTTCATAGCCCCAAATCCTGAGAAAAGACATATTGGGTTCTTTCCCAGTCCATACCTCGTATGGTGTCTTCTCAACTGCTTTAGTTGGAGTACGGTTCAATAGAAATGCAGCAGTTTTTAATGCATAACCCCAAAAAGAGATAGGAAGATTAGCTTGACTCATCATAGATCGAACCATGTCCAACAGAGTTCGATTTCTCCTTTCGGACACACCATTCCATTGAGGTGTTCCAGGAGGAGTGAGCTGTGAAATAATACCACACTCCTTTAGATGACTGTCAAATTCTTGGCTTAAGTATTCGCCACCTCGATATGATCGAATGGCTTTTATACTTTTGCCAAGTTGGTTTTCTACTTCGTTCTTAAACTCTTTGAATTTCTCAAAAGTTTCAGACTTGTACTTCATTAGATAGACATAGCCATATCTACTGAAGTCATCTGTGAATGTCATGAAGTAGCTAAAACCACCTCTGGCATGTGTACTTAAAGGTCCACATACATCGGTATGTATTAGTTCCAATAAGTCATTAGTCCTCTCACCTTTTTTATTAAAAGGACTCTTTGTCATTTTTCCATGCAAACATGGCTCGCATGTGTCATAAGACTCTAAGTCGAATGACCCAAGCACTCCAGTTTTGTGGAGTCTTGAAATGCATTTTTCGTTTGCATGTCCTAAACAACAATGCCAAAAGTAAGTAGGGTTCAATTCGTTTGATTTAACCCTCTTTGTATTAATGTTGTATATTGACTCTTTGTTTTGTAAATCAAGGATATAAAGGCTATTTTGCAACATCGATTGCCATAAGAAATGCCTTGGCGACGAATATGAGCATTGCCATTTTTAATAACAAAATCAAATTCATCATTATCCAAACATGAAACTGAAATAATGTTTCTTCTCATAGCAGGCACATAATAACAATTATTCAAAATATGAGAACCACAACCGGTATGTTCTTAGCCCCTGCACATTTGAACAAATGTGAGAACCACAACCGATATCCAATACTCAAGTGGTAGAAATAGAAAGGTTAATTTCAACAACAAAAATACTAGAACTGGATGCCTTAGCTCCATTCTTCTTTTGTTCTTCCTTGAAGTGAGCGCAATTCTTCCTCCAATGCCCTATCTTGTTGCAATGGAAGCAAGTGCTCTCACTCTCTTTGAGTTTTGGCGCCTTGGGCTTGGATTGGGCTTGTGGTGCATTCCCAACTGACTTGGGTTTTCCCTTTCCCTTAGCGGGTCCCTTCTTAATTCCCTTTTGAACCATTAATACAGGATTGGTCTTTCGAATGTTCTCTTCAGCATTCTTAAGCATCCCATGAAGCTCAGTGACTGACTTGTTCATTGCATGCATGTTATAATTCATCACAAATGGATCATAAGCAGCAGGCAATGATCCTAAGATCAAGTCAGTGGCCAATTCCTTTGGCACTAGTACCTTAAGCTTCTCAAGAGTATCAAGATACCCTTTCATCTTGAGTACATGGGCACTAACAGGAGTACCCTCAGCCATCTTGCAAGAAATTAAAGCCTTTGTTGTCACGAACCTCTCGTGACGAGCTTGCTCTTGGAACATCTCCTTGAGGTGCACCATGATCGCATAGGCCTCTTGGTCCATAAATTGCTTTTGCAATTCAGGCACCATAGTGGCCAGCATCAGACAGGTCACATCATTGGAGTCGCTCTTCTTGGTCTCAAAAGTTTCCTTTTGAACCGCAGAGGCATTCCTTCCTAGTTCTTCAGGCAAGGGTGCATCCAAAACATACGACTTCTTCTCTTGTTTAAGAACTATTCTTAAGTTTCGAGACCAGTCTATGAAATTGGTGCCATTCAATTTGTCCTTTTCAAGGACCGATCGCAATGAGAAATTGTTGTTTGAAGATGCCATTTTCAATCTACAATAAAATTTAGCAAGATTAAATGAGGTCTTATTTATGATCCCACAAACCGAATTAATATCCCTTTAAATAATTCGCGTTAGTGATTTAATGTGGGCTAAGATCCACTTTTCACAACAACTTATTAGTCAAGCTGAGCTTGTACACCTAACAAGTTAAGTTACTTATGTAGGAAAACTCCAATCATGTCTCGTACATGACTCTTGGATCAAATGGGCTAACATCTTAAGATGTTATAGCACAACCCATTTATTAGTTGCCTAGGTCCGGGCATCCCTTTCCATGATAAGTCTAACCTACATTCACAACCCATGCCTCACAAAGATAATCGGGCGCATCTAGGACTCCTAGTCTACGTGACCGATGATCGATGCCTTGACATGTTTCGAATTAGGAAGGCAACTTTGTGACTTACTATTTTAGGGATTTCTTTTATTACGGCTTACATGGCATACGCTTTGTCATCCAAACATAGCATGCATATATAAATAATTGCATAAAGTAAAGCGTGACAAACATGGGCCCAAAAACCTACAACTAAGATTCTATACTATTACATAAGAATCTTCGAGTTGGGCTTCTCCACTCCGGTGGGCTTCGTCTTGAATTACAAAGTCTTCAAGTATATTCTATTCTAAGAAATAAATGAAAAACTTTTACAACAAAATATAATGGCTCGCAGGCCATATTTAATTACAAAACCCAGGGCCCATGAATGCACCATGCATATCCATTCATCACACCAAATTAGCAAATAAATATACATATCATTCATGGATAAAACAAAGTTCAATTTTAATTAATTTAGCCAAGCCCATTAATGGAAATTGTGTACTTGAACCTTTAAGAGAAGACCCCATGACGGGCCTGGGCCAAAGCCCAATGGACTAAATCCTCTTATTGAATAAGTTCTCTTAAAAGCCCAAAACACTAACTAGTTAGATTTGTGCTATAAATCAACTCTAGTATAATTTTCAATTTTGCCATTTTTAATTTTATGTCATACAGCCCATAAACATTAAAAATGCATATAATATGTGTTAACATGAATTAAAAAATATAAAATCATGAAAAACACATATATGGTACACGACATTCATGCAAAAACAAACAAACAACAAAAACTAGTTGTTTAATGCTTATGTAATGCCATAAAATGCACAAACATTTAAATCAATTTTATGAGTCATTTAATAATCTAAATAAGTCCATAAATATTGATTTAATATTCTGTACCAATCTGATCTAAATGTGTTTTTACCATTTTAATCAAATCAAAACAAAACAAACAATCTTGATTAAACATGTAACAAACACAAACTAGTCATAGTTTTAAGTGATTTTAAAATTAATCAATAAAATTGTCATGGACCAGAATTAAAACCAAATTTAAAATATGTCTAGACCTGATATTTAATCTTTAAAAATCACTTACAAATATGCCAAAAACGTTTTTACATTTAATTTTGAAAACTAGTTGTTTAAATAGCAATTTACATGCCAACTAGCACCTAGTTTCATAATTAACATGTACCATCAGGTATAAATAATTAAATCCAACCATTACCAGCCCTAATAACATCCTAGGACAGTATATTAACATTTCATATTAATTATAATACCTATCTAATCAATTAAAATTGTTTTTTCACCAAAACAATGCAAAAAACTCAAAACAGAAAATTTTAGATTTGCATGTTTTCATAATGACGATTTTTAATCAATTTTTTTCATGCATCTAAAGAACTAAAATAAGCATGTTTAGGCTCTGATACCACTGATGGAATATGACATGGTATGAATATCATGATAGCACAGCGGAAAAACAAAAATTTTTATCATACATACCATACAATTTCGAAGCAAGAAACGAAACATGCAATTTTAGGGTTGTAGAACTTACAACTTATGATGCCTTTTGAAAATTGAATTTGATGATGCCCAGCAGATAAGGTGACTTTATCCACCTTAGGTCTCCATCACCAATGCCAAGGAACAGCCTTTTACGCCACTCCCTCTATTCTCACACACACACTTGCACCGACGGCTTAAAATCGAGATTGCTAGGTCTCTTTTTCGGTATTGTGTAAAGGCAATGGTTTGAAGCTACAAAATTTGATTTTGTACTTCTCTTAGGTTGCTATTACTACCCAATATCACAAGAAAATTAGGAACTATCCTTTCTCCTTGTGAAAAATTGGCTAAAAGAAAACTTGAGAGAGAGAGGAAGAGTTCACGCAAAAACTAGAATAAAACTAGGGTTGGCGTTTTTTTCTCTTCTTTCAAATATATATCCTTTTATTTTTAAGTGATAAATCTAAAATCAAATACTTAAAGATAATAGATTTCAGCCTTTATCACTTCTTTAAAATAAGAGATATATATTGATTTAAATTCTTTTGAATTAATCCAAGATTAAAACATAAGACATATTAACCAAATAAATCACTTAATAAATAAAAGCATGTGCCGAAATTCATTTTCTTTTCTCTAGGAATTTCGGCCACCTATATTTATAATTAAGAGATTTAATTTGATCATAAGTCTTTTAGGCTTTAATACTCAATTAATTAAATTAATACAATACATTTAATTAATTGAAATTAAACCTTGTGGGCTGAATTTCTCTCTCTCATGGGCCAAGGTCCAATAGCAATCTAATAATCCATTACACACATTAATTTGACTTTAATTAAAAGGCCAAATTAATACCCAATACTTAATTTAAGTATTTTAAGCCCAATGCTTTGTGTGCGATCCTATAGGTCCATTTAATGTTGGCAATGAATTAATAAATTAATTCAAAGGCTATATATATTCTCTAGCAAGATATTATAGCATTCCAAATTAAATGGAAATGCATATGGCATTTAGTGACCTAATGCAATTTTGCATAGTCCCTTACCCATAAATATCAGAATTAATATAAGGCATGGAACTAGTCATCCTTATATATATTAATTCGTTTCTTGATATTCCAGTGACAGTGAACTCTCAGATAAATAATGATTACTCATTATTTCATCTCGGTATGGCCATACACTTCTCAGTTCACTGATCAAGTGGTCGATGATATTTTCTCTCTTATTGAGAGGGGTAATTCCTTCACTTCTCTCATGCTCTCTAACATGAATTAATGCATACCCAATCATACCCGTACTTGTCACTCTGTTACGAGCACGTTAGGTGTATGTTAAAGTACACAGTAATTCATAAAAAGTTTCATAGAGATTTCAGGTCTAAGAACTTCGATACAAAACTTGCATATGATAAACACTTATGACTTGTACCATGTAGTGTTCTCATGAGCGGATCGTATCCAGATACCATGTTCTTTAACATGTATTATGATCTCTGATTGACACTCTTGTCCTAATGATCCGTAAGACAGAACTCATAATATCAGAGAGAGCATACTAGTCTTAATTCATTGTTATTCCTATAACAATGACTGACTAGGGATATTTAGAATGATGTCTCATTTGTTTCAAGGTCTTACAACCATGTGCCTCACACATGATAACTTAAACCGAAACAACACTCTTGGATAGTTTTATCAATTGATATGCACAGGAATACAAAGGATAAAACAAATGCCTCATTTTATTAATTCAAAGTGCTTTATTACAATGCATTGGGGCTAGGGCTTACACTAACACTTAGATATGGTCATAATCGTGCCTAGCAGAGTATACATCTAAATATTAAAAGAAATATTTACCAAACCTCAAAAAGTTATAGCCTGCTAAATTAAAGGACGCATACCATCATTAAGAATAAAAATGATCAGCACCATGAAGGGTGGGAAGTCAAACTGCCATATAAGTGCCAATAACATAAAGCCAAGCTGGCATAAAAGAAATCCATGAACTAGGTCAGCTGTAATAAGAGAGACATAAAATACTAATGTTTATTGGATTATATTAACTACGAGTTCTACAATTATAGCTGATAAATCCAATAATGTTATTTGGACACAAGTTTACTAAGCCAACACCAAACAACTTACCACAATACGGCTTCTGATAGAGACTGCATATATTTGGAATTAAAAAGAAACCAACTACATTAGCAAAACATGCTACCAATATAACTTTTAAAATTTTTAAATGGAAAACCTGAATTCAGTGACAGCAAGGGAAATGTAACTTCTTTTTTGAATATAGGTAGTCCAAGCTGTGACAATGTTTGAACAAAAACAATCTTTTGATGATTGGAATTTAAACTTACCGTATAATTTTTCATCTTCTGGAATATTGCACGACTAGTTAGTACAGCACTAATGATGACACTGAGGCCAGGTTCTGTTAGAACAATGTCAGAAGCACTACGAGCGGCATCAGTTGCATCAACAACAACTTTGCCAATGTCAGCCTTCTTAAGAGCTGGAGCATCATTTACTCCATCACCAGTCATTCCACATGTGTGTTTCCTAGCTTGCAAACGTTTCACAATCTCATATTTATGTTCTGTTACAAAAGTGAAGGGAGGCGAATCAAACAAGAAAGAATATCAAACTGAAGGAGGAAAAAAAGGGACAAGAAGACGGTATCACAGTAGGGTTCCAACAGATATATCAAAACCAGTGATAAAAAGTATAAAACAAGTGTTAGGTTCCTAAATAATTATGCAATGGTTATATGAATCTCATTTGGTATAGCTTGATTCAACTAGTAGTATATAAGTGAAAACACTGGGCTTGCAGTCAAGTAGCATTTAGCTGCTTCAACTTTAGAATTTAGTTAATCAAACTGAACCTCAACAGTAGCTTGACAAGGTTGCAAATTAACTAGGGTGAAGTTAGATAAAAACATTCAGCTGGAAGGATGAGATACCAGGGAAAACACCAGCAAATCCATCGGCTTTTTTGATAAGTTCGTCAACTGGAAAAGCAGCAATCGATTCGTCTTTGTTCTGTCCTAACAAGGCTGAGGAAGGATACATGTTGGTTCCCATTCCAAGACGATGCCCTATTTCCTTTGCTATTGCCAATTGATCACCTAGCAGAGATTCAGAGGATCACTACTAATCAATCAAATGACCAAAAAGTTGTCAACAAAAGATTGAACTACCCTAGAAGCATCAATGATATATGCATATAACAAGCTTATGAGGACTATCCAAACTTTGTCTTGATCATATGCACTTGTTATCATCTTCACATTTACCCCAAGATTTAAGGCCCTTCTTATAGTATCTGCACTATCATGTCTAGGCGGATCAAACAGAGGCATGAGGCCAACAAATTGCCATGGTCCTCCTGAGCTTTCCTTCCTACCTTCAGGAACTTCCTGTGCATAAAATTGTCACAATAACCAATAGATTTTAATTGAGTTACTAATATGACAACAAATAATTACAGATTATTACACCTGGTATGCTACTGCAAGAGATCGTAAACCCCGTTCTGCGAACTTATCAATCACAGCATGAACTCTATGTTCTATCTCCGATTTGTTGTGTGCAAGATTCAAAATCTAATTGATCACAGAATTTGAGTTACTTTGATGTGGCATCACAAAAACATAAAAACAATATATTGTTGTTGAGGCTCATACCTGTTCCGGTGCACCTTTGCTGACCCGGTGCATTTTGTGCTCACTATCAATATAGGTCAGAGCTGTACGTTTGTCAGTTGGGTTGAAGGGAAAGAAATGAACTTCTTGAATACCAGCTCGTGCCTTTGTTAGTAGTTAGAAGCCATAAAAACATATAATGAGTAATAGAATTGCAAAGACTAAGTAGGATGATTTACATTAAATTATTTATAGCGACTTAGAAAAGTACATCAGCCAAGCAAATTTAATGCAAAAAAGCATTTATATTAGCTATCAATCTACCTCCTTTGGATCACCCAGCATTCCCACTATAGCTGCATTTATTGCATCCTGGTTTTCCACTCGAGAGGCCCTGGCTATCATTAGAACCACAGTATCTGTGTCCACCCCTTTAGTAAAGATCTATGCATTTAAATCCAGGCAAAATGTTAAATAAATAAATACAAATGACAAAAAACCAGAACTTGCAGTAACATGCAACCAACCTCAATCAGATTCTTATCAACACTAAGTTTGTTGAGAGTCAAAGTTCCAGTTTTATCACTGCAAAGGACATCCATGCCTGCCATTTCTTCTATTGCTGTCATTCTTTTTGTTATAGCTCCCTGTAACAATTGATAAACTATAGCTTATAAATACCACAACCATATAAGTTAAATCATTTAAGATCACGATACTAATACAGAGAAAAGTTACCAACCTGCTGGGATAATCGATGAGACCCTATTGCCATTGTTACAGATAGAACAATGGGCATTGCTGACATGCCGGTGTTGAATTGGGTAACATGACAATTATTTCTGTAATAATCCCCACGGCTATTGAGCATATACAGAAATTTCCACTTTCCATCCTAAAGAACCTGACATAATTTGGTTACAAACAAATGACACCAAAAATTTAGCAAAAAGCAACCAAGTATAAATCATAACGAAATTCAGAAATTAAAGAACCAACATAACAAAAAATAAGCAAATGAGTTTCTTGTATCTATCCACACCTTGGCTTTGGGAGCAAGACGGGCCATGAAAGCAGCAGCAGCATTTGTTAGCTGTTGTTGATCCCATTATTATAGGGAGTTTTTTAATTCAGTTTTTGGCAGTTTTTTCCTCCACAATTCATGATCTCTACTTGTAGTTTTTTTCCTCCACCATCCATGATCTCTACTTTCACTACTTATGGCAACATTCCACCATTATAGTAACCATCTTGATGGAAGGTTGTTACATTAGATTCACAATGGATATTAAAGGGGTCTAAACCAAGCATTCACGAGTGAAATATACACCATCAAAATTGTGAGTGAATTGGTTAGTATTTTATTGCTTTGAGTTCAAGAGGTTGAAGAAAAATTTCAGTTTCAACAAACTCAACAATGGCTGGAGGTTAGCTTGATTTATTTCCGCATTCGATTCTATTTTGTGCTATTTAGTTTAAAAGCATGTTAGGAATCGTGTTTAAGTTTTTATTTGGTATCAGAGCCTTAACATGCCTCTGCCTTATTGATTTTACGATTTGGTTTTCAAGAAAAATGGTGGTTTGCTTTGTTTGAGTTTTTGATGAATTTGGGTGTTTATTTTGTTGATTTTTTGGTACTGCCGCTGCTATCTTTTTTAGTCTTGGGTGCAAGAATGTTTAAATTATTATTTAATGAAAAGCTAAAGTAATCCAGGTCATGACATCATAATTGAGGTTAATTCATGGTATTATGATTTTGCATTGGAGCCTCGAAAGTTAAACAAACCCAAGGCAAAAGAGAAAACCTCTTAATGATGTGATAGTTCTTCTTCTAAATCAAATTCGTATAATCAAATAAGAAATTCATTGCAGCAAGAGGGCTTTTCCCTCTCTATTTGAAGCAATTTAAAGCAATTTAAAACAAAGACTTGGTGGTGTGAATCCATTAAAAGTTTGTGGAAATAAATCTAAATTTAAAAAAAAAAATTCTGCAATTATTTGGCATTTACCTATCAAATAATATATATTATTTGGCATGTATTTGGTGCGTGCATATGTATTGTATTTAGTTGCTGTATATGGATATATATGTACCGAACCGCATTCCATCAATTAACTACATGGTCTTGTTCTTGTACCTTTCATTTATATTATTTTGCTTGAAAGAAAGAAAAATAGCAGGAAGCATAACTCTTTCAGAAGTTCATCCGATTAATTATGTTTGCTACAACTTCAAAAGTATAATGCTTTGGGAAGTACTCAATATTGCTTTAGAAATGGAGAATTGGGTTTCACTTTTTTGTGTGCATGTATTTTGAAAATTTATGCATAAAAATAATAATGTTTGGGCATTATTAATAAAATTGTGTGTATATTATATTTGATGCATGCAATTTTTGGTAGATATTATGTTGGATTTTAACGGTTACATGCATCACATCCATGAGCGGAATTTTAAAATTTTTTAACCATTAGTTCTGATCTTGCCATGAATACACAATATAACTATATGAGAATAAGAAAAATCACCTTTGATTTTTGTTGAACAGTTGATTTTACTTCGCACCGGGTTGTCGCAAACCACAGTGTCCAAAATCGAACACCTCCAATGAGTAATCCACACTAGAGAGGAGTAAATTGAACCAACAAATTGGTGTTCAACTAGGGCTGACCAAAATCCAAGAGGCTAGCAATGGAAGTGGCGCAAAAAGGGAGAGAGAATTAAGAGAAATAGACTTTCCTTTTGTTTTAATCACTTAACCCTAATTCTCATTAGTTGGCCTTTTATAATTAGGTTAAAATTCCAACTCCTTAATGAGATTGGGCTCTTTAAAATTGCTGGAGAATTATTAATTGGTCCTCTGGAATTAATTATAATCATTTGGGCTTAATTAAATCCAAATTAAATCTTTTCATAAAAGACCATGCACAAAATCCACAAACTAGGCCCTTTGTGCATCTAATTGGATTTAAATACCCAAATGGATTCCAAATCCAACCAAATTAAATATGTGAGTTCCATAACACTTATGTAACATATATAAATTAATTTGGTCCAAGAAAAATCCCTCTAAGCCCTTCTGTATGGAGTTGGCGTGTAGCCCTCTTCTGGAGGGCTTCCTCCAACTTCTTCATTCCTTTGGCCCTTTATAATTTCTCCAATGGTCCTATTAATTATTATATCAGTCCTATAACACTTATAGTAGTCTTATAATACTTATAAGACAATAATAATTAATCATGAAAAACATTATTTCATTTAGGTCCAATTTACAGAACATTTCTCAAAAGTTCGGCGGACAATTTTATTTGATCATAATTAATTAAACTCTTTAATTAATTATTATCATATTCTCCTCTCTACCTTTATAATAATATCAAATATTATTATCCTTGTCATTTTACCATTTTACCATTTTCTCTATATGTGTGTGACCTATTGGGTTCCTGTCCATGTTGGCAGTATAATATGTAATTGTTTGTTCTATTCAAAACTCACATGATTTAAACTCCTTTAAATCATTTTATCAATTTCTATTGATATTTTGATACATCATTATGCAAGTTATGATTGGCCTCTAGCTAGGCATCATGACTACCCAAATGTCAGGAAAGTCATGTGGTTTGACTGTACCCTTCCAAAGAAACAGTTACCGTGCAATTACTCCTTTCACCACTCTTATCTCAATTAGATTCTGAGTATGGATTTTTGTCAACTCATATAAATCTAATTATGTATGTTCTATTAATTCAACCATTGTTCCTAAAATGCCCTTCATAGATCTCCATCCATCTCGGCATATTACTCTGGCCAGAGATTCTCTGAACAAGGCAATTATAGAATCATGCGAGATAACTTCCCTTGTTAAATCTGGGATGGTGAATCCTTTGTCAATCACTCAACTATCTTCAAGTAGGTCATGATATACCCAATCTCCTAACTATGTTCACTCCCAGTTGGAAGTAATCAGTTATGGAGTCAAAGTATACCACTTGCTACTTAAGATAACTTTGGTGATCTCAAGTCTAAGGATACTTGCACAACCGCTATGAAGAGATTCCTCACTGACATAGATTTAATATCCATATGAGGATTCTCTTTGTAGGTCTCTAATGAACTTGTTCCTCTAACAAGCATCCACATGTTAGCTTTGATTATCATCCATAATCACATTTATGAGAACCATTGCTTGAACCATTCAAGAAACATAACATGTGCTAGTCTGTCCGAATTAACAATGTCCTATCTTGTTAATTCTATGACTAGGGATATTTAGATATTAACACATTTGCATGCGATAGACATCTCACATGATGAACACCTTCATGATTGCCTTTGCACTGTGTTTATAATATCTAGGACTTCATTTATTAATTTAAGATTTACAAACTCATGTATTCAAACACAGCATTAATAAATGAATGATGCCTTTTATTAAGAATATAAATTTCATACATATGAAAAACATCCCTTTTACATGGGCTCTAGGGCATACTCTCTAACAATCTCCCACTTGCACTAGAGCCAATCACTCATATGTCTCAGACCCATGCTATTTATATGGTGATCATGCTTTATCTGGGAAAGTGCTTTAGTGAGGGGATCCGCCACATTGTCATTTGTGGGAACCCTTTCTATTTTCACATCATTTCTAGCTACTATTTCCCTTATGAGATGGTAGCGTCTGAGAACATGTTTGGATCGCTGATGAGACTGTGGTTCCTTTGCTTGCGCAATGGCTCCAATGTTATCACAATATAAAGGAATCGGATCAACAATGCTAGGCACCACTCCTAGTTCGGTTATGAACTTTTTGATCCAGACTACTTCTTTGGCTGCTTTTGAAGCAGCAATGTACTCAACTTCTGTCGTGGAATCAGCAGTTGTTTCTTGTTTGGAACTTTTCCAACTAACTGCTCCTCCCCCCCATTATGAACACATAACCAGATTGTGATTTACAATCATCTTTGTCAGATTGGAAGCTGGCATCTGTATACCCGTTTACTTCCAAACTGCCCTCTCCATATACCAAGAATATATCCTTAGTCCTTCTCAAGTACTTAAGAATATTCTTGACAGCTGCCCAATGTTCCTCTCCAAAATTGGATTGGAATCTGCTTGTGACACTCAAAGCAAATGCTACATCTGGACGTGTACATAACATAGCATACATGATAGAACCAATTGCAGATGCATATGGTATTCTATTCATGCTCTCTCTATCCTCTAGTGTCTGCGGACACATAGACTTAAAAAGGTGTTTCCCATGCACCATGGATATAAACCCTTTCTTAGAGAGATCCATATTGAACCTCTTCAATACTTTATCTATATATGTACTCTGAGAAAGACCTAGCAACCTATTGGATCTATCCCTATAGATCCTTATTCCCAGAATATAGGATGCTTCTCCAAGGTCTTTCATGAAGAATTGCTTGGATAACCATATTTTAACAGATTGGAGAAGAGAAATGTCATTTCCCATGATCAATATGTCATCTACATATAGAACTAGGAAGACAATTGCACTCCCACTGACCCTTTTATACACACAAGGTTCATCTTCATTCTGTGAGAAACCAAACTCTTTGATTGTCTCATTGAATCGTATGTTCCAGCTCCTAGAGGCTTGGTTCAACCCATAAATGGATCTTTGAAGCTTGCATACCTTTTCGCCATTTCCTGATGTGAATCCTTCTGGTTGAGTCATATACACATCCTCAGAAAGATTTCCATTAAGGAAAGCTGTCTTCACATCCATTTGCCAAATCTCATAATCATAATGAGCTGCAATGGCTAAAAGTATTCTTATAGACTTAAGCATCGCTACAGGAGAAAAAGTTTCGTCATAGTCAATACCTTCTTTTTGACGATAACCTTTTGCTACTAAGCGAGCTTTATAGGTAACTATATTACCTTCCATGTCAGTCTTCTTTTTGAAGACCCATTTGCACCCTATGGGTTTTATCCCTTCAGGTGGTTGAGTTAAAGTCCATACTTTATTCTCATACATGGAGTCCATTTCGGACTACATAGCCTTAAGCCATAAATCACGTTCTGAA
Source organism: Excoecaria agallocha (assembly GCA_037975025.1). NCBI lineage: Eukaryota > Viridiplantae > Streptophyta > Magnoliopsida > Malpighiales > Euphorbiaceae > Excoecaria > Excoecaria agallocha. The sequence continues at coordinate 28,982,213 of CM075819.1, forward strand.
CTGTTCAAAACTTCTTGATAGCTTGTAGGCTCATTGACCTCTACTACAATTATGCCTCTATCCGAATCAACGTGAAATCCATATCTCACAGGGATAGAACGCATCCTAGTAGATCTTCTAGGATTTTGTGTATAATCAGGTTCAACTGTAATCTCATCATTATGAAATTCAGTTTCGGGTTCAATCGATTGATCAACATCTATTTGTGGGTCTTGAACTTCACCAAGCTCAATTTTACTCCCACTGTCCTCTCGTAGGAGAAATTCTCTTTCCAAGAAGATAGCATGCCTTAAAACAAACACCTTTTGTTCTAAGGGATGATAGAAATAATATCCAAACGTTTCTTTTGGATATCCCACAAATAAACATTTATCAGACTTAACATCCAGTTTGTCTGACATTGTCCTCTTCACATAAGCAGGACAGCCCCATACTTTCATATGAGAAAGCGTGGGTTTCTTGTTATTCCACATCTCATATGGAGTAACATCAACCAATTTACTAGGAACTCTATTTAACACATAAACAGCAGTTTCTAGTGCATATCCCCAAAAATACTTAGGCAAGTCCACTCGGCTCATTATTGATCGAACCATATCTAATAGTGTTCGATTTCTCCTTTCAGATACACCATTGTGTTGTGGTGTATATGGAGGAGTCCATTGAGATAAAATCCCATTATCTCTAAGATAATCCTGAAGCTCTTGACTTAAGTATTCTCCACCTCGATCTGATCTAAGTGTTTTAATACTTTTGCCAAGTTGTTTCTCTACTTCATTTCTGAACTCTTTGAACTTTTCAAATGCTTCAGACTTATATTTCATTAGATAGATGTATCCAAACCTGGAATAATCATCTATGAAAGTAATGAAGTAGGAGTAACCTCCTTTGGCATGTGTAGTCATTGGACCACATACATCTGAATGTATTAAGTCCAAAACCATTTTAGCTCGTTCTCCTTTACCAATAAAGGGAGCTTTTGTCATTTTTACCAATAAACAAGATTCACATGTATCAAATGATTCATAATCAAATGATCCCAAATCACCTGACTTGTGTAACTTGGTCATGCATTTTTCATTTATATGGCCTAAATGACAATGCCATAAGTATGAGGTATTCAAATTATCATATTTCATTCTCTTGGTATTCACATTATGTACTTCTTTAATTAAGTCAAGAACAAATATACCATTCTCAATGATAGCTTTTGCATAAAACATATTTTTCTTAAAAATGTAACAACATTTGTCCTTCAAAGAAATATCATAATCATTCATCAAACGACTGAAAGAAATAATACTTTTGGATAAGGCTGGAACATAATAATAATTATTTAATTCCAGTACTAATCCACTAGGAAGAGGCAAATAGTAAGTCGCCACAACTGTTGTAGAGATGTTCTGTCCAGTAGCTGACTGCAAACATATCTCTGCCTTTCCAACTCTTCTAAAACTTCTAAGCCCCTGTAGATCATTACATAAATGAGATCCACATCCGGTATCTAATACCCAAGATTGTTTAGATGCAATAGAATAAGAATTAATTTCAATCATATGAATACCTGAAGTAGATGCAACAGCTTGCTTCTTCTCCTTAAGAGAATCTAGATAGGCCTTGCAGTTACGCTTCCAATGACCATCTTTTCCACAATGGAAGCAAGTTCCTTTGGGATTCTCTTTCTTGGCAACCTTCTTCTTGGAGATCCCACCATTCTTTGGCTGCACCTTGGTTATCTTCTTCTTCTTCTGCTTCTTGCCTTTAGCAGAAGTGACAACCATGAAACTTTTTGGATCTTTCTTAAATGATCCATCAGCTATCTTGAGGATGTTGATTAACTCAGGAATGGATACTTGGATCTTGTTCATATTGAAGTTAAGCAGAAAAGGTGCATAACTTGGAGCCAACGAGTACAAGATTAAATCTATGTATAGATCATTATCCATAACATAGCCAAGTCTACTCAAATGCTCAATATACCCATACATCTTCAATGCATGAGCAGCAGCTGAAGTGCCTTCCACCATTTTGCAACTAAATAGAGCTCGAGCAATCTCATATTGCTCAGTTCTAGCCTGAGAAGAATAAAGCTCCTCTAGATGCAAAACGATGGTTCTAGCATCCATCATTTCATGTTGCTTCTGAAGCTCCGAGGACATAGCACCCAGCATCAGACATGCTGCTGCTTCACTATCCTCCATGTATTTTCGATAAATGCCTTTGATCTCATCAATGGCATCATCTGATGGAAGTGGTGGTGGATCTTTATCCAAGACATAATGGATCTTTTCAGCCCTGAGAACAATTCTCACTTGCCTGATCCAGTCAGAATAGTTGTTGCCAACCAGCTTGTTATCCAAGATTGATCGTATATTAATGTTTGATGTGCTCATGATGATGACCTAGATGTGAAAAAGAAAAGATATGAGAGTATGTTCATATATATGTATGCATTAATAAGGTCTTTAATTAATCCATTTACTCTCACTATTTTATTGTGAATTAATAGCCCTCACTATATAATCCGAGAAAACCCGATGGTTTTCTTAATGGGCCAATATCCAATCCTTGATATGTAATTTGACCTTGACTGTGGTCAACAAGCCAAATTCCATACCCTTGAAAGGTAGGTATCTCTATACCAATTGTGTCTCTACACAACTATTGGATCATTAGGTTATCAACTCTTGATGCATGCATATCATATATGCATTCCCTAATCTTGCCTGTAGAACCATTAGCCTTGACTATGGTCAACAAACTAATGGGCTAGCTAAGATGACCCATTTAATTATATTTGAACATATTCGATATAATGTGAGCTTGACTGTGGTCAACAACCCACACTATAAAGAACTCTAGTTCTCCTCAAATTAATGGAAGGCTTATATACCTTAGTATTTGTTTGAGGGTTTTAGTTAATTAAGTCTCATCATACATGGTTGGCATACATTGGTATGCATCCTATATCTATCACATAAATATAAGCATACAAATGTGGTATAGTTATGGACTTCACTACATTGATTTCCCCGAGCCAAGAGGGAAATCAAAAGGTCACACCTAGGTAGTATGCATGATTCAAACAAGAAAAATAATTACATTATCTTCAAGCTTGTTGGATCTCCATCCGGCCCATCTTGCTCCTTGAAAATGGTTTCCATCTCTATTTCTAATTCTAATCTAAGTAATCTAATTACATATTACAGTTTGAAATGAAATACAAACCAAAAACAAGTAGCCGGGACATGAAAGTCCTCATCGGGCCAAAACATGCATGATGCTCAATCACATTGGGCTTTGTCCATAACTATCCATCATGCCAATCATACACCCTTATATGCCTTTCTAATGCATAAAGAAATGGATTACTAACTTTGTTTCAACCTTTGAAACTATATTTTGAGTTATTTTAATGATGTGATCAAATTAGGAAACTTTTTCCATTTTGGAAACTTTCATTTTAGGAAACCTTTTTGCATGAATGTGTTCTTGCCTTAATAATCAATCAAATTGATTATTAATTAATTATAAATTGATTAATTAATTAATTAATTATATTAAATAATTAAAAGAATCAATTTTGGGCTTAAAACAAGTGTAGGCCGAAACCTACAGAAGAAAAACCCTAAGTGTGTTCACACACAAACTAGTTTTGTTTCATTTGGACCATTTGGGCCTTTTGGAATGAGCCAAGCCCACTCCAGCCCTTAAAACCCATTAATAAACTTAATTAATGTTTATAATAGTTAATTTAAATCAGCTCTTTGGGCCCACCAAGTCATTCACTAATTTAAACCAAGTCCGTAAACATAATTAAGCCCATTAAGTGGTTTTAATGAATTAAAATTAATCAAATTAATTTAAGGCCCAATTTAATTAATCCAATTAATTAAAAACACTTTAATATATCATATATATCAAATTTAGAAGATCAAAAGTCGTTCTAACCATGAACACATGTAGAACACCAATTTATCGAACTTTTCGACAAAACTAGTTTTCATGCAAAACTTGTTCGATTTTAATTTCGTTCGATCCTACGGCTTAATATCACATATTAAACACATAAAATATCATCTAAATGATTTTTAAATGGATCCATAAGAAATTAAATTAGAACAGCCCCTACATTACCTAGGGTTTCACGCCAAACCCCAATGGGTTTCACGCCAAACCCAAATCACTTTTCTTCAAAAATTTCGGTTTTGTTTCCACCAAATTTATTTGATCACAAATACATCCAGAAATCAATATTTCTCATTCATGAACAATTAAATCTCATATTTTACATTTCATGAAATAAATAACTAAAAATAAAACAAAACTTATTCCGCAGAATAATATAGAATTGTATATCGATGGCAAAACCGTGGCTCTGATACCATGTTGGATTTTAACGGTTACATGCATCACATATATGAGCGGAATTTTAAAATTTTTTAACCATTAGTTCTGATCTTGCCATGAATACACAATATAACTATATGAGAATAAGAAAAATCACCTTTGATTTTTGTTGAATAGTTGATTTTACTTCGCACCGGGTTGTCGCAAACCACAGTGTCCAAAATCGAACATCTCCAATGAGTAATCCACACTAGAGAGGGGTAAATTGAACCAACAAATTGGTGTTCAACTAGGGCTGGCCGAAATTCCCAAGAGGCTAGCAATGGAAGTGGCGCAAAAAGGGAGAGAGAATTAAGAGAAATAGACTTTCCTTTTGTTTTAATCACTTAACCCTAATTCTCATTAGTTGGCCTTTTATAGTTAGGTTAAAATTCCAACTCCTTAATGAGATTGGGCTCTTTAAAATTGCTGGAGAATTATTAATTGGGCCTCTGGAATTAATTATAATCATTTGGACTTAATTAAATCCAAATTAAATCTTTTCATAAAAGACCATGCACAAAATCCACAAACTAGGCCCTTTGTGCATCTAATTGGATTTAAATACCCAAATGGATTCCAAATCCAACCAAATTAAATATGTGAGTTCCATAACACTTATGTAACATATATAAATTAATTTGGTCCAAGAAAAAGCCCTCTAAGCCCTTCTGTATGGAGTTGGCGTGTAGCCCTCTTCTGGAGGGCTTCCTCCAACTTCTTCATTCCTTTGGCCCTTTATAATTTCTCCAATGGTCCTATTAATTATTATATCAGTCCTATAACACTTATAGTAGTCTTATAACACTTATAAGACAATAATAATTAATCATGAAATACATTATTTCATTTAGGTCCAATTTACAGAACATTTCTCAAAAGTTCGGCGGACAATTTTATTTGATCATAATTAATTAAACTCTTTAATTAATTATTATCATATTCTCCTCTCTACCTTTATAATAATATAAAATATTATTATCCTTATCATTTTACCATTTTACCCTTTTCTCTATATGTGTGTGACCTATTGGGTTCCTGTACATGTTGGCAGTATAATATGTAATTGTGAGTTCTATTCAAAACTCACATGATTTAAACTCCTTTAAATCATTTTATCAATCTCTATTGATATTTTGATACATCATTATACAAGTCATGATTGGCTTCTAGCTAGGCATCATGACTACCCAAATGTCAGGAAAGTCATGTGGTTTGACTGTACCCTTCCATAGAAACAGTTACCGTGCAATTACTCCTTTCACCACTCTTATCTCAATTAGATTCTGAGTATGGATTTTTGTCAACTCATATAAATCTAATTATGTATGTTCTATTAATTCAACCATTGTTCCTAAAATGCCCTTCATGGATCTCCATCCATCTCGGCATATTACTCTGGCCAGAGATTCTCTGAACAAGGCAATTATAGAATCATGCGAGATAACTTTCCTTGTTAAATCTGGGATGGTGAATCCTTTGTCAATCACTCAACTATCTTCAAGTAGGTCATGATATACCCAATCTCCTAACTATGTTCACTCCCAGTTGGAAGTAATCAGTTATGGAGTCAAAGTATACCACTTGCTACTTAAGATAACTTTGGTGATCTCAAGTCTAAGGATACTTGCACAACCGCTATGAAGAGATTCCTCACTGACATAGATTTAATATCCATATGAGGATTCTCTTTGCAGGTCTCCAATGAGCTTGTTCCTCTAACAAGCATCCACATGTTAGCTTTGATTATCATCCATAATCACAATTATGAGAACCATTGCTTGAACCATTCAAGAAGCATAACATGTGCTAGTCTGTCCGAATTAACAATGTCCTATCTTGTTAATTCTATGACTAGGGATATTTAGATATTAATACATTTGCATGCGATAGACATCTCACATCATGAACACCTTCATGATTGCCTTTGCACTGTGTTTATAATATCTAGGACTTCATTTATTAATTTAAGATTTACAAACTCATGTATTCAAACACAGCATTAATAAATGAATGATGCCTTTTATTAACAATATAAATTTCATACATATGAAAAACATCCCTTTTACATGGGCTTTAGGGCATACTCTCTAACATATTATGCATAAAAAAAATAAATAAAATAAAATAAAATAAAGGTCTAGTGATCCATATATATTTTAATTGATTAGAGATTAGCCACAGCATTGATAATTGATTAAAATATATATTAAGAGTTTTAGGATCACATAAAGGAAAGGACTTTAAATGTGAAACAAATTGTGATTCACAAGTGTTGGATACTTAAATATTGCTATCGGAAAATTTATGTCTAAGAATTTACCAACATTGTAATTAATCACATTAACATAATAAAATTTATCCCACAGGAATTTTTATTATTTTAATATGATTAATTAGGATGAAATAACAAATTATTTTTCTTAATTTACCCATAGGGATTAAGAAAAGGGAATACAATTTGATAGTCTCATCATAAAGTGATTATGAATCTATTTAATTTAGAAACTTCGCCCACAAGCAGTTTTTACATGTTATTTGATTCATATTTTATGACATGATTTACATTTGTAAAGCATGATATATAATTAATTTGCCTCAAATTTATGACATAAATATGTATTTGTCATTATGCAGTTTCTCAACCTATGAATTTTTTTGATTATAAAATTGATGTTCCCGAGCTAAATGGTGAGAACTATAAAGTCTGGAAGGAATCAATCCTTCTTCAGTTAGGGTGCATGGACATTGACTATACTATAAGGAAAGACGAACCATCGGCTCCTACGGACACTAGCACTGCAGCTGAGATTGCTCTTTATGAACAATGGGAGCGGTCTAACCGCCTTAGTGTGATGTTCATAAGGAGTAAAATTCCTGCTAGTATCTGTAATTCAGTCAATCAGCATAGCAATGTTAGGGTATTATTGAATGCCATTGATGCGCAGTTTGAGACTTCTGAAAAGGTGCATGCCATGACCTTGATTATGAAGTTCTCATCTCTAAAGCTCACCAATGTTCGAGGTGTGCGTGAGCACATCATGAGGATGAGGGATATAGTGGCTCAGCTTAAGAACCTTGAGGTTGACATATCTGAGTCTTTCCTTGTGTACTACATTCTGAACACTCTCCCACAGTAGTATGCCCCTTTCAAAATCTCTTATAACACACATAACCATAAGTGGTCAATTAATGAACTGATGACCATGTGTGCTCAAGAGGAGGAAAGGCTGCTTATGGAAATAGGAGAGAGCGCTCATCTGGCAACACGATGGAAGAATAAAGGTCAAGGGCAAAGCAATCAGAAGGGTAAGGGTAAGATACCCCCCCAAGCTGATATAAAGAAAGAATCCAAGTGTTTCTTCTGTAAAAACAAGGGGCATATAAAGAAGGATTGCCAAAAATTTAAGGCCTGGCTCGAGAAGAAAGGTATTTCAATCTCTTATGTCTGTTATAAATCTAATATGGTAGATGTGAGTCATAACACTTGGTGGATTGATTCTGGATCTACAATCCATATTTCAAATTCCTTGCAGGGTTTTCAAAACTACAGGAAGCCAGCATGAAGTGAGCAGTGCATCTATTCGGGAAATAAGATGCGTTCGCATGTGGAAGCTATTGGGACATGCAGATTAGTACTTAATAGTGGCTTTGTTTTAAATTTGGAGAAGACTTTTTATGTTCCTAGTTTCTCTAGGAATTTGATTTCAATTTCAAGACTATTGCCGTTGTGTTATTCCTATAATTTTTCAGATTTAAACTTCAGTTTATTTTATAAATCTGATCATGTTGGGAATGGCAGTTTGTCTAAGGGTCTTTTTCAAATTAATTTACAAAATAATTCCTTTCATAATGCAATGCATGTTCAAGATAATGCTGGTAGAAAACGGTGTGTTATGAATGAGGATTCCTCTATGTTATGGCATCGGAGATTGGGACATATCTCCATACAGAGAATTAAGCAATTAGTAAATGATGGAGTACTTAGTGCTTTGGATTTTACTAATTATGACACTTGTTTGGATTGCATAAAGGGAAAGCAGACAAACAAGACGAAGAAAGGTGCCACGAGGAGTTCAGAAATATTGAAAATCATACATACTGATATTTGTAGTCCGAATATGGACTTATATGGTTAGAAATACTTCATCTCTTTCATAGATGATTACTCACGTTTCATGTATCTCTACTTACTTCAGAATAAACATGAAGCATTAGATGCGTTTAAAGTGTTCAAAACCGAAGTAGAGAAACAACGCGGTAAGCAAATTAAGATTGTGAGATCAGATAGAGGTGGGGAATACTATGGTAGATACACTGAAGATGGACAAGCACCTGGTCCATTTGCAAGGTTTCTTCAAGAACATGGGATAGTGGCCCAATACACCATGCTTGGTTCTTCAGACCAAAATGGTGTAGCAAAAAGAAGAAACCGAACTTTGATGGACATGGTCAGGAGCATGCGTAGTAAAACCAAACTTCCTGAGTTCTTATGGACTGAAGCTCTTAAGACGGCAGCATATATATTAAATCGAGTTCTAACCACGGCTGTCTCAAAGACACCTTTTGAGTTATTCAAAGGTTGGAAACCGAGTTTGCGACATGTACGCGTTTGGGGATGCCCGTCTAAAGTAAGAGTGTATAATCCATAAGAAAAAAAAGTTGGATCCAAGGACTATTAGTGGGTATTTCGTTGGATATGCCGAAAGGTCTAAAGGGTACAGGTTTTATTGTCCATCTCATATGACTAGGATTGTGGAATCAAGAAACGCTAAGTTTCTTGAGAATGACTTGATCAGTGGGAGCGATCAATCTCGAAACTTTGTTTCTGAGAAAAATCATTCAGACACTCAACCTTCCACCTCAAGTGTTAGATTGGTTGTTATTCACAACGCCCCTTCAGTTCAACCGGCTATTGAACAACCAATCATTGAAGCTCCACAACCTGCTGACATTGATCTAGTAGATCCAAATGTTCAACAATTACCAGAAACTGTTGAGCAACCATTTGAACAACATGCTTCTCAGGAGAATGTTGACACAACATGAAGGAGATCTACCAGAATGAAGAGATCAGCAATTCCTGGTGATTACATTGTGTATCTGCAATAAGCTGACTATAATGTTGGAGCTGAGAATGATCCTGAAACATTTTCACAAGCCATGAGTTGTAATGAATCTAAATTGTGGTACAATGCTATGAAGGAGGAGATGAATTCTATGGCATCTAACAAAGTCTGGGATTTGGTTGAGTTGCCCAATGTTGCAAAGGCCATTGGTTGTAAATGGGTCTTTAAAACAAAGAAGGACTCATTGGGCAACATTGAGAGATATAAAGCTAGACTCGTTGCCAAAGGATTCACTCAAAAGGAGGGAATTGATTACACGGAGACCTTTTCTCCTGTATCTAAGAAAGATTCTCTCCGCATTATTTTGGCATTGGTTGCCCATTTTGACATGGAATTGCATCAAATGGATGTGAAAACAACATTCCTCAATGGGAATCTAGAGGAGGAGATTTATATGAAATAGCCAGAAGGATTCTCCTCTAGTGATGGTGAGCATTTGGTGTGCAAGCTTAAGAAATCTATATATGGATTGAAACAAGCATCTCGGCAATGGTATTTAAAATTCCATGATGTCATCTCTTCATTTGGTTTTGAAGAGAACGTCATGGATCAATGTATATACCATAAGGTTAGTGGGAGCAAATTTTGTTTTCTTGTCTTATATGTGGATGATATTTTATTTGCAACCAATGATAAGGGGTTGCTGCATGAGGTGAAACAATTTCTCTCTAAGAGTTTTGACATGAAAGATATGGGTGAGGCATCTTATGTCATTGGCATCAAGGTCCATAGAGATAGACTCGAGGCATTTTAGGACTATCTCAAGAAACCTATATCAATAAAGTCTTAGAAAGATTTAGGATGAAAGATTGTTCACCAAGTGTAGCACCTATTGTAAAGAATGACAGGTTCAATTTGAACTAGTGCCTGAAGAACGATCTAGAAAGGGAACAAATGAAAAACATTCCATATGCTTCTGCTGTCGGAAGCTTGATGTATGCTCAAGTTTGCACTAGACCTAACATTGCCTTTGCTGTGGTAATGTTGGGAAGATATCAGAGTAATCCAGGAATGGACCACTGGAGAGCTGCAAAGAAGGTGATGAGGTACCTTCAAGGTACAAAAGGTTACATGCTTATGTATAGACGGACTGACAATTTGGAGGTAGTTGGTTATTCGGATTCGGACTTCGCTGGCTGTGTTGATTCTCGAAAATCAACATCTGGTTATGTTTTCATGTTCGCTAGCGGAGCCGTGTCTTGGAGGAGTGCAAAGCAGACTTTGACTGCTACTTCCACTATGGAAGCTGAGTTTGTTTCTTATTTTGAGGCTACATCACATGGTGTATGGTTGAAGAGTTTCATATCTGGGCTTAGAGTTGTGGATTCAATTTCTAGACCTTTAAGGATGTTTTGTGACAATTCAGCTGCAGTTTTTATGGCTAAAAACAATAAAAGTGGTAGTCTAAGTAAACATATCGACATTAAGTATTTAGCCATAAGAGAACGTGTTAAGGAGAACAAAGTGGTCATAGAACACATTAGCACCGAATTGATGATTGCCGATCCTTTAACTAAAGGCATGCCACCGATGAGTTATAAGGATCATGTAGCTAGGATGGGACTTGGTCCTATCATGTGATTTTTCGTTATATGAACGATTTTGTTTTATGAAACTCGTATTCATTTGTAATATTATTCTCAAATTTGGTGTACACATTTATTGATTTCTGAGAGTAATATTTATTTGGACCTAGAATAAACATAAGGTTTATTCATTAAATTATTTTGCCATATATAGGCTGACATTAAGGGGATAAATTGCATTGTAATACATGGAAGATACTACTCGTTCATAGAGGACATATCGCCATGATTCATGCATTTTGTTTCTTTACTGTAAGCATAAAGTTTTCATGGATTTGGTTGGATAATACTTATTGGGATCAAGTGGGAGAATGTTAGCTATTGTTGATCCCATTATTATAGGGAGTTTTTTAATTCAGTTTTTGGCAGTTTTTTCCTCCACAATTCATGATCTCTACTTGTAGTTTTTCCTCCACCATCCATGATCTCCACTTTCACTACTTATGGCAACATTCCACCATTGTAGTAACCATCTTGATGGAAGGTTGTTACATTAGATTCACAATGGATATTAAAGGGGTCTAAACCAAGCATTCACGAGTGAAATATACACCATCAAAATTGTGAGTGAATTGGTTAGTATTTTATTGCTTTGAGTTCAAGAGGTTGAAGAAAAATTTCAGTTTCAACAAACTCAACAATGGCTGGAGGTTAGCTTGATTTATTTTCGTATTTGATTCTATTTTGTGCTATTTAGTTTAAAAGCATGTTAGGAATCATGTTTAAGTTTTCAGCATTACCAGCGTTGTTCTCTTCTATAAAACTTATTGTAGAGTTGATAAGAAGCAAAGTAATAATACCAGCAAAATCTTGCCAATCAAGTGGTTTCCCCTGAAAATTTTTTATAAGAGATATGACCATGAAGTTCAGATATTAAACTAGCGAGGAAGTTATAAAAATCAAAAGAAAGAAAAGTTCTCACCCCTCCATTAGCAAGAGCAATAGCCATGATAGCTACTGCCTCCATGACCCATGAGAGAGGGTTCCACATGAAACCCAAGAACTTCAAAATCTTACTCTCCTACAGAAAATCAAAAGAGATAAAAAAAACCAAAAGATACGCATTAGCAATTTTTTCAAAACGTGCACAAATAAAGATGGAAAAGAAAAGCTGGGTTATTAAAAGCACAAACTACTTGATAGCCCTTAACCTGCTTTTCTTCAAGCTTGTTATATCCAAAAATGGTAAGCCTCTGCTGAGCAACCTCTGTTGTAAGACCATTTAAATTACACCTAAGAGTTTGAAAAACCTCTTCTATTGGCACATTCTCCTGCAGTCAACAGAAAAAATTTAGACCCAAATCTAAAACCAGCTACCAAAGAAAACGTAAAACCCAAAATTTCAAGAATAATAGTAAAAAGGTGAACTTTGATGATCAAGTATCAAAGGAAAAAGAAACGAGAAAGAATGGGTTGGTTGCTCTGTTTCTCTTTGGGTAATCATACCAAATCCACAGCTTCCTTCAATATAGCCTCCAGAGTTTCAAACTTGTCAGCCACGTTTGCAGAGCTCTACAAAAACAAAATTTTATCTTTTAAAAAAAAATCAAATATCAAAAGAAGAAAGAACATTCAAATGATTGAATACAAAGAAACAAGAGCCAAAGTACTACATTTTAGTTCTTTGTCTGCTCTGCTTCTCCAATAATTAGCTCTCTCTCTCTCTATATATATATATATAATATTGGAGTGGCAGCTTTTCTGGGCAAGATTGTTCCTTTGTGGCGGATAAACAGCTCTAAGTTGATCATGTACGTGGCAGGTAGACTCGGCTTCTGTTATATATTCTTCACATTATACTTATTTCTCATTTTTTATTTTTTTATTAATTTCAAGATGACAATGATAATGATAATAGTAATAGTAATAGTAATGGTATTAACAATAACAATAATATATTTTAAATTGACATTGCAAGGGACAGCTCTCTGTTTATATTTTGGTAATATTATTAAAATCGGACCGGATAAAAAATCGATAAGGCTTGCGATTTATGGTTCGACCGGTTCAATTGGATTCAATCAAATTTTTTTTTATTTTTAAAATATTATAATTATTATAATTTTTAAATACTATTATATAAAAATTAAAAAAATATTCATCAAACATCAAATATATATCACAAATATTTTAATAATAAGTTACAATATATAATTTTAATTTTATTATTACAAGTGATTAATTATGAATTTTTGAATATCATAATTTAGAAACATAAAAATACAACCATATCATGAAAATAATTTCATATTTAGATGGAATACTAATGAAGTAAACACAAAAGAAAAAAATTAACCTTTCATATATGAGTATAATTATATTTAATTATAATAAATTTAAATAGATAATAAGTATATTAAATTATTAAGTAACATTTTTAGAATTAAAAATTATAATTTTTCAAATAAATAAATAATAAAAATTTAATATATATATGTATATTTTAAATTTTCATTATTTATTTATTTAAAAAAATAGTATTTTAAATTCTAAAAATATTACTTAATAATTTAATATATTATTACGATGATCCAAATAGATAATAAGTATATTAAATTATTAAGTGACATATTTAAAATTTAAAATACTTATTTTTTTAAATAAATAAATAATAAAAATCTAATATATATATATATATATATATATATATAATTACAATGAATTAAAAATATATTAAATTATTAAGTGATATACTTAAAATTTAAAATTCTAATTTTTTCAAATAAATAAATAATGAAATATATATATATGGGTGGGTGAAAATATATAAAAAATAATAATGTTTTACATTTTTAGCAAAAAATTCGATTTTGTCCAGTTCTCCGGTTCAACCTGATTTTTTTCGATTCAATTCGATTTTTTACCAATTCGATTTTTAGCAGTTGAATTAGCCGGTTGACTAACCGATTCGTGATTAAACCGATTCAACTGATCGATCCGGTTTTAATAATTATGTATTTTGGACACTTCCTCCATCTTCTTTACAGTTCTCCCCCTTGGCAGATATGCCCCCAAACAGTTGCGATTTTTGCCGTACAATTTAAAGCTAAATTCATTTTATTCCTTTGTGCTTGACAGCAAAAATTGTTATTTCCTCATTATTTCTAGTTGACATTGTAAAATTTAAATATATTTTTGGCTTGATAAATATTATAGGCGCTGTAGATGCTCATTTTCTTATTTAATTTTTTACATTCATTTTTTTTACTTTTTATTTATCCTATTTGTTTTTTTTCATTCATGTAATTTTTTAATTAATTTTTCTTGAAAAGAGTTGGTATCGGATTTTTATATTTTTTGTCTTACATTAAATATAATTTAAATGAGATTGATAAAAGTGAACTGTATTTTAATAATTTTATGTGAAGTTAATTTCAAATAGTATTATATACCACTAAAATATAAAAAAAATATATATAAAAGAAAAGTCAATTGATAGTATTTTGTACGTTTGAAATAACTTTATAATTTTTCACTTTTTTATATTTTAAGAGATTTCATAATTATTTTAATTTTTTTGATAGTAAACTCAAAAATTAATTAAGAAAATAAAGATTTACTTCTTCAGTAATAAAAGAAGAGAGAAGCTGAAAAAGATTCAACCCAAATAGACATAGGATCAAAAGAGAAATAGCCCTTTGCAAGTTGATGGGCTACTGTATTGCACGATCTTGGAGCAAACTTCCAAGAACACGACACAAAATTCTTGCTTAAGCGCTAGCAGTCGGCAAGAATAGAATCCAAACCCGATCTCAACTCAGCTTGGTCAGAGAGCTTATCCACCATGTATTTGCAATCAGATTCAACCACAATATTTGAAAAATAAAGATCGTTGGCAAGTTGGAGACCAAAAGAAATGACCAATGGCTCAAAAGTATAGGAGTTCGAGTTATCAGGAAAATGTTTCGAACTGCAAGCAAGAACATTTCCATCCTAGTCACAAAACACAGCAGCTAAACCAATCAGATTATTGCCCAAGATACTTGCATCCGAATTCAATTTAACAAAACCAATGGGAGATGGTATCCAGTGATGAATCGGTGGACCATGAGAGCACAAAGAGCCTGAACTGTTAACCACCATCACAAAGCAAAACTCAGCAGATGAAGCTTCAGTTGATGCCACAATTTGCTGCAGATTAACTAACTTACCTTCAAAACACCATTTATTTCTTGCATACCAGATCTGATAGCAAAAAAAAGCCAAATTTAGTTAATGCAAATGAAAAAAATCTGTCAAAAATAGAATCAAGCCACTATTTGAAATTCTGCCCAGATAAATCCATCACTTCAGAAAAATCAACCAAAGCATCGCTAAAAAATCTACAGTCACGGAAAAGGTACAAAGTTAATTCAATGCTACCACAAAGAGAACAAGCAGAGGAGACAGGAAAAATTTGACTGTTAATAACCAATTTGATAGGTAGAATATCTAGAGCTGCTTGCCATAAAAAATTCCAAATTTTTGGAGAAAGATGAAGGTTCCACAATCTAAAACTAGCAGCAAAATGGAATGCCTCTCTATAATCACTTTTCACTAAATAATGCCCACTGGAATGATAGAACTAGGCCAAGGAATCAACATTAATAGTTCTAAAAGAATACGGTTGTGGTATCCATCTATCTTGCTAAGCATTTATAGACTGTCCATAATTATTTTAAATTGACATTACTTGTAACTAATAAATGATGCATTTTAATTTAAAAGTTTCATTTAAATTAAATTAATATAAATTATTTGAAAAATACATAAATTCAATATCACTCTTTCAAATATAAAAAATTAACATGAAAAATATAGATAGTTCGGGTTCTAAAATGCATTTTTTTCATTTTTATTTTATTGAGCCATAATCATTCACATGGAGTGTAGCTTGACATTAGCAGAGGAGTGCCCATATGCATCAATAAATACATGAGGTGACAATCGTTGACGCTCAACCCTTAGTTTAAGACCAAATTTTTTTGCTTTTAGCAAAGGTTTGTACCAATGTTATTAAAACTGAACTGAACCGATTGATCGAACTGATTTAATTATAAATTTTTAGTGGGTCCAATCGGTTCAATACATAAAAATTGAACTTCATAAACTGGTCAAAATCGATTAAAAGAGCAGCTAAAACCGAAAAATCAAATGGAATAAAAAAGTTTGAATTTGAAAAAATTAAAATTTATCCAAAATATCTATACAATTCTATTTTTAGGGGAAAAAATAAAATATAAGTATAAATAAAAAAATAATTGAAATTTAAGCAATTTTTATGAATAAAATAAAAATTATAATTTATATTTGATGAATTTTTTTGAACATTTACATTTTTTTTACTATATTTATTTTAAACTTTTGTTATAAATGTTGAATGATTGAAAATATTGTTTATCAGTGGTGAAACCAGAATTTATAAATAAGGAGGATAAAAATATAAATCATGTAAAATTATCTATTTAATAATAATAATAATAATAATAATAATAATAATAATAATAATAATAATAATAATAATAATAATATTTTCAAAAATTAAGGGGGGCGCAATTGCCCATCTTCTTTACCATGTGCCTTTATCACTGTTGCTTATTATTAATATTTGATGGTAAATGTATTTTTTTAAATTTTTTTTAATTTTTTATATAGTGATATTTTCATAATATTTATATAAAACTTAAAAAATAATATTATTTTAAAAAATAAAAATTTTGATTAAACTCCAATGAACTAGTTGAACCATGAACCATTTATCTCTCTTGTTCTTTATCCAATCCGATTTTAATAACATTGATTTGTACAAAATAATGGATATTTTACCCAAACCAATGGCTTTACAATATTCGATGATAGGCACAACTCAAATCTTGAAGGAAATGAGAAGGTATTCTTAGAAATACATTTTCCATTGCTCATAATGGGCATCATAAGCTAAATTTCTCGAGTCATCATTCAATAAAAAATTGAAAAACTTAAAACATCTCAGAGAACTATATCAAAAATATATTCAAAACTTTACTTTTATTCATTTAAGTTTACTTTTAAATTTTAAATTATTAATTTTATCTATCATCTTACATGCGATAATAGCATTATAAAAAAAAAATCGAACTCATTTATTTTGGAAAGCGATAAATTGTATTATGTAAAATACATATACCACAGCATGTCTTGGTGCAATGAAATAAATCTATTATTAAGCATATGACATATTTTTAACACCCTCTATACAATTTCAAGACTGTATTGATTTATTAACATTTCTACTACAGCTAATTTGTTATTTAATTTGGAAAAATCAGACAGCATAACGGCTTAATATTCATACTACCCAAACCTGCAATATCCAGGTTACACTCCCAAACATAATTTCTCCAACTCCGAAACTTCAACAATCAACACATCACTTCAAAATCATTCATCATGAAATCAACTAAAAGCATATCTTCAAGCACACCAACCAAAAATTTTATTAAGGTCATAAGTTATTACAATAACTCCATAAAGTATTATGAAAATCTTGCAAAATATTTACAACCCAAAAGTAACAAAAGTTCTCATACTCTATACATGTCACTACTGGTCTTTAGTGTCAGCTGGCTATACCTGTCCCTGTGCGCAGTCACAATAAACTACACGCTAAGTAACATAGTCGCTTAGTGGTGGATACATATACATAAAATTTCA
Source organism: Excoecaria agallocha (assembly GCA_037975025.1). Taxonomy (NCBI): domain Eukaryota; kingdom Viridiplantae; phylum Streptophyta; class Magnoliopsida; order Malpighiales; family Euphorbiaceae; genus Excoecaria; species Excoecaria agallocha. The sequence goes on from CM075819.1 coordinate 28,999,989, forward strand.
CTTACTATTTTCTAAGTATTTAAATCAATTAAATTTATTAATAGTTTAATTAATTTTCAGATTTCATAAATTTCAAATTTATTCTCCTTTTGTCACAATTTTCTCCTAACTGGCTCAAAAATATTCTTTTATATCTAATTTCACAATTTCACCATTTTATGTGAAAAAATTTAGTTATATCTTTGAAGTTTAACTTTTTCAATTTGGATTCAATTTTGACTTTTTGGTTGACTTTTTCTCAATTTATTCAATTTAACTCTAATTTTGACACAGTTGACTCCCTTTGATTTTTATTTGCTTTAATTACACAAATTACATTTTAGCCTTTAAAATTTTTTCTTAGATGAAAAAATTACTGTTTGGTCCCTGTAACTTTCTTTAATTACAGATTTGCCCTTTTTAGTCAAATTAGCCATCTTGACTATTTTTATCGCAGTTTGACCATTTTGCCTTCGATTAATCACATAATTACGTTTTTACCCCTATTGAACATATATATCTCATTTTTCACCTCATTTCACTCTTATTCACATTTTTAATATTTTAAGGACCGTAAATACCTTTTTTTTTCACAGTTTCATATAAAATTATCATTTTGCCCCTATTTGTAGACAGTAGGAAAATCATGAATCAGATAAGCGGATGAGCAAATTCAATAGGTGGGAGTAACTATAGCACTATGGTATGATGCTACTCCCCAGTATATCAGTATAATGAGCTAGCTAACAGTGAAATTTCACTCTTTCAGTACAGTAACAGTAGAGTGACAGTTAAAACAACAGTACAGTATAGAGGACACCACGAGGTAAGTGCCCCTATGGCGAGCCATACTATCCTAGGATCTTAGGTTACCCACTGAGCACTAGGGGCATAGTAAATTATTGTAATTTCTTATTTTATTTTATTTTTACAATGGTTTACACACCAAACACATTATGTTAACGTTGTCATAATTTCATTTCTACTCCAAGCTCATTAATTATATATTTCAAAAGTATATGCTTATTATTACAAAAATATAATTAAAACATGGCATTATATGTATGTACACCATTCGACCACTTAAAGGCCCCACACTTACACATTATTTTATCCTTCCTTTTTATGCCATACATAATTGTATATCCCTTTTATGACATAATGTAGTGAAACATACCATTTTCACATGAATATTTTAAAGTTCTCATAAGTTCCATCATTATGTAACTATGGCATAATTAAATAAAATTCTCAAAATTTATTTCAATTAATGTAATTACCTTCCTTATACCTTAATTTATTCAATTAGCATTAAACACCCAATTAAAGATCAAATTACACTAAGGTACCCTAAGGTACCATATTCGGCCAAGCCAATTACACTCACATTTAATTTGATTTCTTCACTTATTTATGTTCCTAATGGTTCAAATCAACATTGTATCACATGAATTTAAATTATTTCATCATTTCATGCAATCTAGCATAGTTACATAATGTAGAAATCATAGAAAATTCAGCTATATTAGTGAAATTAAATGTAATTTATATCCACTAACCTTAATTAGGTTGTTCTCCACCTAATCTTTCTTTTCCTTCCCTTTTCCTCTTTGGTTCCTTTCTTCCTCTATGTGTTCCTCTTTGGGCCGAATTTGCAAAGGAGAAATTCACATCATTAATGGATGTTTTCAGCAATTTAAAATCACCACTATAATTTTCTAGCCCAATTCTACATGCCTATAAAATTTCCCCTTCAAATTTCACCTAAAACTCAAGAAATCACAAAATTTTACCTTAGGATTTTTGCCTTAAATCCCTAATTTCTTGGCCTCCTTTTGATAAAAATCCTTTTACAGGTTAAAAGGGGATGAATTTTTAAGCTCTAGGTTGCAATTAGGGCTTGTGATTTAATGAAATAAAGCTTGGGATGAAGAAAAATGGAGGAAAGGCAACAAGAGTGAGGGATTCGAATTTTGAAGAAAAAAAGGGAGGAAGTTGCAAAAATTATAGGGTTGTTTGCATATTTTATTGAGCTATTATGGGGTGTCTTTGAGTGTACCAAAGGAGGGGCAAAGATTCAATCACATCCATTAGATCCAAGGGCTATGATTTTTGTCACTTCTTTGCCATATATCAAGCTAGGATCATCCTACTGGCCTAAGCTCACTCACACTTGATCATAATCTTATATTAATGTCTCATTTATCTTTTTAGGGTCAAATTCTCTAGTTTAACCCTCCAAATGATCTGATTTCGATTTTACACCCTGAAATATGAATTTTTGTTTCCAATATAAGATTGCCCTAAAATGTTTCACCAAGTGTCCTTACATATTCAAAAACACGTGGTTAAAATTTTAGCCCATTTCGACATCATTTTGGTATATTTCTGGCCTCAGTAGCTTGCTTACCCGGGCCAAAACCTGAAATTCCAGAATTATCAAAATTACTATTTTTCAGTTCCTAGGATGTCTTTACATTAGTTACATATTATATATAAAATTTGTGGGAAATCAAAGATCTCTAGGTCCCTCAATCGCTCTGTCAAAGTTTTGGTCAACCAGTGAAATTTTTCTTTATTAGCTCGTTTAGAGACCTATTTGATCTCAGTTTCTCTTCAAATTATACCATTAGACTCCACTCAACCTGTACTTTCATTTCTCAGTCTCAGATCACATGGTCGGCCAGGTCCCCTGTCTCGGGTTTTTCGATCTCGACATAATTACCCCTTTATACTTGTCACCTAGTTTTCTCACCCTATTTAACTCCGATTTTTCCGAAATTTAACCTAGGATAATTTTTTATGTTGTGTAACTTAACATGTATGACAGATGCAAAAATTGGGGTGTTACAATATTCAAACATTAAGGTGGACCCATTTATCTATTTTGGAAACTTTAGTTCCTCATATATTTTTTAATATTTGAACATTAGTCTCTCATGAAACTTATATTTTTATTGTCATTTCTGATTAAGAAAAAATAAAAATCCATTTTATTATCAAAATACTAATTAAATTAATATACATCTTTTTGGATAATTTTTGAAATGAATAAATCATTTTATTATCTATGGAAAGCAATAAATAAATGAATTGACATAAATTTTCTAGCTATTATATCAAGACATATAGCGATAAAGTAAATGTTATAAATTTAAAGTATAAAAATGAAAGCAATAGAGAAACACACAAACAAATAAATAAATAACTAAATAAGAAAAGTAAGAAAGGAAAGGAACACCGCCCAAAAACTAGCTGGTTCAGCTGTACAGAAAGAACAACTCAAGCATGTTTATGAAAACAAATATAGCCATGCTATCCTGTAGGATAATGATCCTCGGCCTAGTAGGGAGGCAACACGACCATGCTAACTTTAAGCACATAGCCATGCCTCTGTAGCATGATCAGATCCCATCTAAACAGTAACATCAAAAAATCTTAAAAAAGGAATTTCAATCTAAAGCCATAAACAATAATATAAACTTTAAAACACTAAAATAAGATCAAAACACATTTAAATCTAAGACTAAAAACTTTTTTTTGGTTTTATACAAACTTTACCCATTTAAACCAAAGTTTTAAGAACAAGTAAAAAAATAAATAAATATCAAACCCATAACACATATACAAAGGTCTAATATAGTAACTATGCATCATCATCATCAACTATCATTCACCCCTAAATCTACTCATGCATTAAAATTAATAAAAGCACCGAGATGAGCATTAAAAATACCAAGATGAACTTTAAAATGATGGAAAGGAAGATAAAATGAGGTTTGATTCATCACATTTAACTATTGAATGCATGAATCAACCCAAAAGAGTTGAAGGTGGAGAAAAACCCAATATGATTTACCTTTTAGAGTACTTTTTTTCAAAGATTCAAAAGGTTTTTCAAGAGTCCTTTTGGATGATTGGATCAAAGGAGGTTTCTAGTGTTTGGCAAAGCAAATAAAATTTGTTTGGCTAGAGAAACTGATCTAGAAAATTAATTCCAACCCCTAAAATCTTCATATAATCCCTTATTTATTTGTGATTAAGAAAATAGGGCAATCTAGAAATTGGTCTCATATGGCCGTGGTGTGACCGACGTCGTACAAAACACGCATCTCATTTTAATGAAATACTATCAACCAATGGTTCTAAAAATATTCTTCATTATACATTCTCTTTCAATGATGGAGGCTTAAAAAGCAATTACAAGACTACACATGGAAAGTAAAAACTATACACAAAAACTAGACAAATTTCCTATAATTACAACTTAGATTTTTGTAAACTTGATTCTTAAGATTAATTAAAGAAAAAAAAAATAAATCACACCTATAAATAGCTCATGCCAACACTCCCCCTCAAGTTGGAGCATAGATATCTATCATGCCCAACTTGTCAATTATAACATAGAACACATTTCCCAAAACTACTTTTGTAAGTATATCAGCTAATTGACTTTCTAACTGATCAAATAGAAACTGTATAATCTTTTGATCTAGTTTCTCTTTGATGAAATGTTGATCGATTTCAACATGTTTGGTGCGATCATGCTATATAGGATTCTGTACAATCTCAATGGCTACATTATTATCACAATAAAGATTCATAGGTTCTGCATATTCAATTCCTAAATCCTTCAGTACACTCCTAACCCTTAACAAATCACATACACCATGAGCCATACCATAAAATTCAGCTTTTGCACTTGATCTCAACACAACCTTTTATTTTTTACTCCTCCAAGTAACAAGATTATCTTTCACAAAAGTAAAATAACTAGATGTGGACCTGATGGAATATGACATGATATGATGGTGATGATAACACTGCGGAAAAAGAAAAATTTTATCATACATACCATACAATTCCAAAGCAAGAAACGAAACATGCAATTTTAAGGTTGTAAAACTTACAACTTTAGATGCACTTCAATATTTGGTTTTGGTGATGACCAGCAATCAAGAGTGATTTATTAACCTTTGTTCTTCTTTGTCAATGCTAAAAGAACAGCCTTTATGCCACTCTTCTCTATGTTCACACACACAATTGCAAAGACGGCTTAAAATCGAGATTGCTAGCTCTCTGTTTAAGTATCGTGTAATGGCAATTGATTGAAGCTACAAAATTTGATTTTGCACTTCTCTAAGGTTGCTATTACTACCCAAGATCACAAGAGAATGAGGAACAATTCTTTCTCCTTGTGAAAAATTGGCCAAAATAAAATTGTGAGAGAGAGTTACTATTCATGCATTACTATTCATGCCACACACAAAAATTAGGTTTTTTTTCTCTCTCTCATGCAATATATATATTATCTTATTTATTAAGTGATAAATCTCAAATATACTACCTTAGGATAATTAATATTAGCTAAAGATAATTAATATTTGCCTTTATCACTTAATTAAAATAAGTAATATTTATTGATAAAAACTCTTTTAATTTATCCAAGATAAAAATAAAAGACATATTAATCAAATTAACCACTTAATTAAATAGAAAAATACAAGACATATTAATCAAATAAACTACTTAATTAATATAAAGGATATGCCGAAATTCCTTAATTTCTCTCTAGGAATTTCGACCAATAGTATTCCTATTTAAGTGATTTATTTGATCATAATTCTTTTAGGCTTTAAAACTCAATTAATTAAATTAATACAAGACATTTAATTAATTGAAATTAAAACTTGTGGGCTAAATTTCTCTCTCTCATGGGCCAAGGTCCAATAGCAATCTAATAACCCATTACACACATTAATTTGACTTTAATTAAAAGCCCAAATTAATGCCCAATACTTAATTTAAATATTTTTAAGCCCAATGCTTTATGTACGATCCTATAGGTCCATTTAATGTTGGCAATGAATTAATAAATTAATTCAAAGGCTATAAATATTCTCTAGTAAGATATTATAGCATTCCAAATTAAATGAAAATGCATATGGCATTTTGTAATCTAATGCAATTTTGCATAGTCCTTTACCCAAAAATATCAGAATTAATATAAGGCATGAAACTAGTCACCCTTATATAAATTAATTCCTTTCTTGATATTCTAGTGACACTGAACTCTTAGATAAATAATGATTACTCATTATTTCATCTCGGTAAGGCCATACACTTCTCAGTTCATTGATCAAGTGGCCGATGATATTTTCTCTCTTATTGAGAGGGGTAATCCCTTCACTTCTCCCATGCTCTCTAACATGAATCAATGTATACCCAAGTATACCCATACTTGTCACTCTGTTATGAGCACATTAGGTGTATGTCAAAGTATACAGTAATACATAAAGAGTTTTATAGAGATTTCAGGTCTAAGAACTCTAATGCAAAACTTGCATATGAGAAACACTTATGACTTATACCATATAATGTTCTCATAAATGGATCGAATCCAGATACCATATTCTAAACATGTATCTATGATCTTTGATTGACACTCTTGTCCTTATGATCCGTAAGATAGAACTCAACTTATTAGAAAGAGCATACTAGTCTTAATTCATTGTTATTCCCATATCAATGACTGACTAGGGATATTTAGAATGATGTCTCTTTTGTTTCAAGGTCTTACAACCATGTGCCTCACACATGATAACTTAAACTGAAACAACATTCTTGGATAGTTCTATCAATTGATATACACAGGAATACAAAAGATAAAACAAATGCCTCATTTATTAACTCAAATGTTTTATTACAATCTATTGGGGCTAGGGCTTACACTAACAATCTCCCACTAGCACTAGTCCCAATCGGGCATTGCCCTAATACCGAAAGCTCTCAAATGAGCTTCGTGCAGATTTGGACGCAACTGTTTCGTCAAAGAATCTGCTAGATTGTCTTCACTTGCTATCTTGCTAACCTTGACGTCCCCACGATCAATGATTTCTCTGATTAGGTGGTACCTCCTGAGTATGTGTTTGGATTTTCGGTGTGACCGGGGCTCCTTAGCCTATGCTATGGCCCCATTATTGTCACAGAAAATTTCTAATGGATCTAGGATGGTTGGGACCACTCCTAATCTAGAAATGAAATTTTTAATCCAAACAGCCTCTTTTGCAGCCTCACTTGCTGCAATATACTCAGATTCTGTAGTTGAATCGGTAATGGTCTCTTGCTTCGAGCTTCTCCAACTGACAGCACCACCATTCAACATAAAAACAAATCCAGATTGTGATCTAGAATCCTGAATGCTGGTTTGAAAATCAGCATCGGCATAAACTTGAATGACGAGCTTTTCTTGACCACCATACACCAAGAAGTGATCCTTAGTCCTTCGTAGGTACTTTAGGATCCCTTTTACAGCAGACCAGTGTTTCTCACCAGGGTCTTGCTGAAACCTACTGGTTATACTCAGTGCATGAGCAACATCCAATCTAGTACATAACACAGCGTGTATGATAGATCCAATAACAGATGCATATGGGATTCTACTCATGTTGTCCCTTTCTTCTTTGGTTTTTGGGCACTGTTCTTTAGTTAAAGGAACTCCCAAAGCCAAAGGTATATACCCTTTCTTTGAGTCTCCTATACTAAAATGCTTTAGTACTTTGTCTATGTACTTTTCTTGACTTAGTCCCAAAAGCCGATTTGATCTATCTCTATAGATTCCAATACCAAGTATTATCTCGGCTTCACCTAAGTCTTTCATTGAGAAACATTTTCCCAACCATTGCTTAACCTTTTGCAATGTTGGAATGTCATTCCCAATGAGAAGGATGTCGTCCACATACAGGACTAGAAATACTACTATGCTCCCACTAACCTTCTTGTACACACAAGGCTCATCTTCGTTCTTGATGAAGTCAAATTCTTTGACTGCCTCATCAAAATGAAGATTCCAACTTCGGGATGCTTGCTTTAATCCATAGATGGATTTTTGAAGCTTGCAAACCTTCTTAGGATGCTTGGGATTGACAAAACCCTCAAGCTGTGTCATATACACATCCTCAAGTAAATTTCCATTGAGGAAAGCGATTTTGACATCCATTTGCCATATCTCATAATCTTGATATGCAGCTATGGCAAGAAAGATCCTAATGGACTTGAGCATGACTACTGGCAAAAAGGTCTCATCATAGTCTATACCATGAATTTTTCGAAAACCTTTTGATACTAGTCTACCTTTGTAGGTCTTATCAGCTTTAATTTTGAATAGCCATTTGCGTTCAATTACCTTAGCACCTTTCGGTGGATTAACCAAGGTCTAAACCTGGTTATCGTACATTGATTGCATCTCGAATTTCATGGCTTCAAGCCAATTTTTCGAGTCTGGGCTTTCAATAGCTTCTCAGTAGGTAGTAGGATCCTCACGATCTACTAACTCAATGGTGTCACTGTCAGTGATTAGAAATCCATATCTCTCAATCACCTAATGTACCCTACCAGACCTTTTAGGTTCTTGTGCAATGGGTTCTTGTTCCACAACTGGTTGTGAACTTGATCCCATTTCCAACTTATCTTGTATATGAGTTTGTGGTACTTGAATTTTTGCAAGTTCTACTTTACTCCCACTGTCTTTCTTGAGAAGGAACTCCTTTTCCAAGAAAATAGCTTTGTGAGCAACAAATACTTTGTTCTCGTCTTGTGAGTAAAAGTAGTATCCCTTTGTTTCTTTAGGATAACCCACAAATAAGCAGACAGTTGATTTGGACTCTAGTTTATCAGATGTTAATTTCTTAACATGTGCTTCACAGCCCCAAATCCTGAGAAAAGACATATTGGGTTCTTTCCCAGTTTATACCTCGTATGGTGTCTTCTCAACTGCTTTAGTTGGAGTACGGTTTAATAAAAACGCAACAGTTTCTAATACATAACCCCAAAAAGAGACAGGAAGATTAGCTTTACTCATCATAGATCGAACCATGTCCAACAGAGTTCGATTTCTCCTTTCGGACACACCATTCCATTGTGGTTTTCCATGAGGAGTGAGCTGTGATATAATACCACACTCCTTTAGATGACTGTCAAACTCTTAGCTTAAGTATTCGCCACCTCGATCTGATCGAATGGTTTTTATACTTCTGCCAAGTTGGTTTTCTATTTCGTTCTTAAAATCTTTGAATTTCTCAAAAGTTTCAGACTTGTACTTCATTAGATAGACATAGCCATATCTATTGAAGTCATCTGTGAACGTCACGAAGTAGCTAAAACCACCTCTAGCTTGTATGCTTAATGGACCACATGCATCAGTATGTATTAGTTCCAATAAGTTATTAGTCCTCTCACCTTTCTTGTTAAAAGGACTTTTTGTCATTTTTCCATGCAAACATGGCTCGCATGTATCATAAGACTCTAAGTCAAATGACCCAAGCACTCCAGTTTTAAGGAGTCTTGAAATGCATTTTTCGTTTGCATGTCCTAAATGACAATGCCAGAAGTAAGTAGGGTTTAATTCGTTTGATTTAACCCTCTTCGTATTAATGTTGTATACAGACTCTTTGTTTTGCAAATCAAGGATATAAAGGCCATTTTGCACTATGGCATTGCCATAAGAAATGCCTTGGCGACGAATATGAGTATTGCCATTTTTAATAACAAAATCAAATTCATCATTATCCAAACATGAAACTGAAATAATGTTTCTGCTCATAGCAGGTACATAATAACAATTATTCAAAATAATACAAATTTCGGAAGGTAAAGTGAGGTGATAGTCACCTATCTCCATGGCAGCAACTCGTGCTCCATTCCCCACACGAAGGTCCACTTCATTCTTCCCAAGTAACCACTTATTTCTTAGCCCCTGCACATTTGAACAAATGTGAGAACCATAAGCGGTATCCAATACCTAAGTGGTAGAAATAGAAAGGTTAATTTCAACAACAAAAATACCAGAACTGGATGCCTTGGCTCCATTCTTCTTTTGTTCTTCCTTGAAGAGAGCGCAATTCTTCCTCCAATGCCCTATCTTGTTGCAATGGAAGCAAGTGCTCTCACTCTCTTTGAGCTTTTGCGCCTTAGGCTTGGATTGGGCCTGAGGTGTACTCCCAACAAACTAGGGTTTTCCCTTTCCCTTAGCGGGTCCCTTCTTAATTTCCTTTTGAACCATTAGTATGGGATTGGTCTTTTGAATGTTCTCCTCAGCATTCTTAAGCATCCCATGAAGCTCAGTAACTGAATTGTTCATTGCATGCATGTTATAATTTATCACAAATGGATCATAAGCAGCAGACAATGATCCTAAGATCAAGTCAGTGGCCAATTCCTTTGGCACTTGTACCTCAAACTTCTCAAGAGTATCAAGATACCCTTTCATCTTGAGTACATGGGTACTAATAGGAGTACCCTCAGCCATCTTACAAGAAATTAAAGCCTTTGTTGTCACGAACCTCTCGTGATGAGCTTGCTCTTGGAACATCTCCTTGAGGTGCACCATGATCGCATAGGCCTCTTGGTCTATAAATTACTTTTGCAATTCAGGCACCATAGTGGCTAGCATCAAATAGGTCACATCGTTGGAGTCGCTTTTCTTGGTCTCAAAAGTTTCCTTTTGAACCACAGAAGCGTTCCTAGTAGGTTCTTCAGGTAAGGGTGCATCCAAAACATACAACTTCTTCTCTTGCTTAAGAACTATTCTTAAGTTTCGAGACCAGTCTATGAAATTGGTGCCATTCAATTTGTCCTTTTCAAGGATCGATCGCAATGAGAAATTGTTATTTAAAGATGCCATTTTCAATCTACAATAATAAAATTTAGCAAGATTAAATGAGGTCTTAGTGATTTAATGTGGGCCAAGATCCACTTTTCATAACAACTTATTAGTCAAGCTGAGCTTGTACACCTAACAAGTTAAATTACTTAGATAGGAAGACTCCAATCATGTCTCGTACATGACTCTTGGATCAAATGGACTAACATCTTAAGATGTTATAGCAAAATCCCATTTATAAGTTGCCTAGGTCCGGGCATCCCATTCCATGTTAAGTCCAACCTACATCCACAACCCATGCCTCACAAAGATAATCGGGCGCATCTAGGACTCCTAGTCTATGTGACCGATGATCGATGCCTTGACATGTTTTGAATTAGGAAGGCAACTTTGTGACTTACTATTTTGGGGGTTCATTTTATTACGGCTTACATGGCATACGCTTTGTCATCCATCCATAACATGCATATATATATAATTTCATAAAGTAAAGCTTGACAAACATGGGCCCTAAAACCTACAACTAAGATTTTATACTATTACATAAGAATCTTCAAGTTGGGCTTCTCCACTCTGGTGGGCTTCGTCTTGATTTACAAAATCTTCAAGTATTTTCTATTTTAAGAAATAAATGAAAAATTTTACAATAAAAATAATGGCTCACAGGCCATATTTAATTACAAAACCCAGGGCCCATGAATGCACCATGCATATCCATTCATCACACCAAACAAGCAAATAAATATACATAACATTCATGGATCAAACAAAGTCCAATTTTAGTTAATTTAGCCAAGCCCATTAATGGAATTTGTGTACTTGAACCTTTAAGAGAAGACCCCATGATGGGCCTGGGCCAAAGCCCAATGGACTAAATCCTCTTATTGAATAAGTTCTCTTAAAAGCCCAAAACATGAACTAGTTAGATTTGTGCCATAAATCCACTTTGGTATAATTTCCAATTTTGCCATTTTTAATTTTATGTCATTTAGCCCATAAACATTAAAAATGCATGTAATATGTACCAACATAAATTAAAACATATAATCATGAAGAACATATAAATATACATGACATTCATGAAAAAAAAACAAACAACAACGAATTAGTTGTTTAATGCTTATATGATGCCACAAAAATGCACAAACACTTAAAACAATTTTATGAGTCATTTAATAATTTAAATAAGGTCATAAACATTGAGTTAATGTTCTATACCATTTTGATCTAAATGTTTTTATACCATTTTAATCAAACCAAAACAAAAATTGTTGATTAAACATGTAACAAACACAAACTAGTCATAGTTTTAAGTGATTTTAAAATCAATTAATTAAATTGTCATGGACCAGAATTAAAACCAAATTTAAAATATGTCCAGACCTGATAATTAATCTTTAAAAATCACTTACAAACATGCCAAAATTATTTTACATTTAATTTTGAAAACTAGCTATTAAACTAGCAATTTTCATGTCAATTAGCACCTAGTTTCGTTATTAATATGTACCATCAGGTATAAATAATTAAATCTGACCATTACCAGCCCTAAAAACATCTTAGAAAAGTATATTAACATGTAATATTAATTATAATACCTAACTAATCAATTAAAATCGTTTTTACACCAAAACAATGCAAACAACTCAAAACAGAAAATTTCAGCATTGCATGTATTTATAAAAACGATTTTTGATTAAATAATTCATGCATCTAAAGCACTAAAATAAGCATGTTTAGGCTCTGATACCACTGATGGAATATGACATGATATGATGGTGATGATAACACAGCGGAAAAACAAAAATTTTATCATACATACCATACAATTCCAAAGCAAGAAACGAAACATGCAATTTTAGGGTTGTAAAACTTACAACTTTAGATGCACTTCAATATTTGGTTTTGGTGATGACCAGCAATCAAGAGTGATTTATCAACCTTTGATCTTCTTTTCCAATGACAAAAGAACAGCCTTTACGCCACTCTTCTCTATGTTCACACACACAATTGCAAAGACAGCTTAAAATTGAGATTGCTAGCTCTCTGTTTAAGTATCGTGTAATGGCAATTGATTGAAGCTACAAAATTTGACTTTGATATTCCAGTGACACTAAACTATCAGATAAATAATGATTACTCATTATTTCATCTCGGTATGGCCATACACTTCTCAGTTCACCGATCAAGTGGCCGATGATATTTTCTCTCTTATTGAGAGGGGTAATCCCTTCACTTCTCCCATGCTCTCTAACATGAATCAATGTATACCCAAGCATACCCATACTTGTCACTTTGTTACGAGCACGTTAGGTGTAAGTCAAAGTATATAGTAATACATAAAGAGTTTCATAGAGATTTCAGGTCTAAGAACTCCAATACAAAACTTGCATATGAAAAACACTTATGACTTATACCATGTAGTGTTCTCATAAATGGATCGAATCCAGATACCATATTCTAAACATGTATCTATGATCTCTGATTGACACTCTTGTCCTTATGATCCGTAAGACAGAACTCAGCTTATCAGAAAGAGCATACTAGTCTTAATTCATTGTTATTCCCATAACAATGACTGACTAGGGATATTTAGAATGATGTCTCTTTTGTTTCAAGGTCTTACAACCATGTGCCTCACACATGATAACTTAAACTGAAACAACATTCTTGGATAGTTCTATCAATTGATATGCACAGGAATACAAAAAATAAAACAAATGCCTCATTTATTAACTCAAATGTTTTATTACAATCTATTGGGGCTAGAGCTTTTACTAACAGGACCTTCTATTGGCTTGATCACCTATTGATCGATGTCTAACAAGTGTACTAGATCGGCTAGTAATATAGAAAAATATAATTATGATCCCAAAATATCGAATCCAAGGGATACTTGTGAATGTATGCATGATTTCTGATTTGTAAAATGAAGATTGTGTTTGAGTGAGAAAATAGATCCCAAAGTTATGATAATAAAGGGTCAACTAAACTAAAAACAGAAACTTGAGCAAAATACTTGACAATTGAATTGAAAACAAGTAAATAAAATTGGTAAAAATCAATATTAATGACAACTTTCACTAAAGGACTATCCACCTTAACTTATATTATAATGACTTAATCAAAAAGTTGACTCAAGTGATTATGAAGAAATCAGATGAATAAAGCAAGATAACTTAAAACAAGATTATCATTCTAAGCATTAAACCTTTTTTATTCAGAATTATTCAACACTTAGCATACATATCTAATTTTAGCATCATAGATGTCTATTAAACTCTTTTGTAGGTAAATTCAACTTCCATATATTGTTGATTTTAACTTTTCTTAAATTTAATTTATTATTACCAACACCCAACTCTACCTTAATTTAGAATATAATCATGCATTAATACCAATAAATTAACCTAAGAACATGCGAACCTATAATCATGTATAAATCAATCATCAATTATTAATTTTAATAACTTAACAATCAACATATAAATAACCAAAGGTAAGAAGTAGCACAAAACCAAGAAATAATCAACTTATTGTATCACATTAAGCGCAAACTAAGTCATTACAATATAAAGTTAAAGCTTCAAGTATCCTTTAGCAAAAGTAAAGAAAACTACTTGCCATTCATATTGAAAACTGAAGCAAATAAATAAGAGAAAATAATACAAAACATGTAGTTTCTAACCTAAAATTCAAACAAACTAATATGCTTAATTCATGAAGATTTCCCCTCCCCAACTTATGTCCCTTGGTGCTTTTATAACCTCTAAACAGGAAGAAATTCGTCTCCTCTAAACTTTTCAAACCAGAAGACTTCTCAATTAGCAAGAATTTCCAAACTGGCAAGAATTAGAGTTTAATTTGGTATCAAAGATTGGGCTCGGTAAAGTGAAATTTCATCCAACCGAGTGAGGTTTAGTCACTTGGTATAGTGAGAATATCACTCTACCGAGTGATACTTAGCCACTTGGTAGAGTGAGAATATCACTCCACCGAGTGATGCTTAGCCACTTGGTAGAGTGAGAATATCACTCCACCAAGTGAGACTTAGTCACTTGGTAGAGTGAGAATGTCACTCTACCGAGTGATGTTCTCCTTTTACTCACTTAGTAGAGTGGAAGGTGACTCTGTCGAATGGTGCTCCCTTGGATTGATCAAAAGCTTCCTCTTCTTCTTCTTTAAGCCAATTGGTAGAGTGAAGATATCACTCCACCAAGTGGTACTCTTATGGACTTGATCAAAGGCCCCATCTTTTTGTCTTTTAGCCATTCGATAGAGTAAAGATATCACTCTAGTGAGTAGTGCTCTCCTAGACTTACGATGAACATCTTTATTTGTTAAATTTACACTTTAGCCCCTGCAAACTCCCATGTTCTTCAAATAAGCACCTAAAAGTAGCAGATTTCTCAATTAAGACTTCAAATTGCAAATTTAAAAAATTAAACATTGAATTAACCTAAATATTACTAAATTAACATACTTAGCATACTAAAAACATATTTTAAAAATACTAAAATTCACACTTATCAAATACCCCACGCTTAGCCTTTGCTTGCCCCCAAGCAAACTTGAACAAATCAACCCCTCAAAATTATCAAACTTTAATCAAGAATAAAGCATTTCAAAATTAAGTTTAATAAATAACAAGAGCACTTAACAGAATCTTAACTAGAATAATCTTCAATCAAAACAATATGAGTAAGGTTCCTTATATGTGTGGAAGACCAAAATATTTTAAATACTTTTGAAAACAAAACACTAATGCAATTATATAACCAAGCTTAGAATGAATGTACACCTAAGTGTACCAATGCTTTCACACTTGAAACTCTAGAAACAGCATAGGCCTCCCCTTTAGCACCGGAACCCGAAGGTCATCTCCGCTAAACAACTCAAAACCAACTTAGAATCACTTAGGTCTTAATTGGGTTGTAATGGGGTTAAGGTGATGGCTGACAAGAAATAGATAAAGGATACATTAAACAGAATGGCCATTCTAACTTGAATAAGCCAAAACTTGTAATACTAATCACAATCCTTTTCTTAACTTATAATACACAACCAGAAATAAAACTGAAGTTCCTTTTTAAAATGCATTATTTTGAAAAAAAAAAACCAAACATTCTTATCCTTGCAAAAACCCCACACTTAAAATTTTGCCTTAAATGCTAGTTTTATTCTTTTTCTTTTTCTCTCTTTCTTTCTTTCTTTCTTTCTTTCTTTCTTCATTTTTTTACGACAATGCTGGTTTTTTTAGGAGAAATATAAGGCAAAGTAGCACAACCACTTCACTTCATTTCATAACCATTTGTTAAACACTTCATTACACCCTTTGAAGTTCCAAATTCCTTTTAATTTATCCAATCTTTAAAGTGGCTACTCTTAAAAAGGTGAGATAAAGGCTATTTAAGCTAAATGGTTACTTTAATAGGTGTGACAAGAAAATTAAGATGGCACGCCTTTAGCATGCCTCATTAGGCTCAAAGCGGCTTAACAAAGGTAAATATATAAACAGGGTAGGAAATCAGTCTTTTTATGGCTATCAAGAAAAATTGTGCCTAGATCCCTTTCTTGATTGAATTGAGTTGCTTCTATACTTTGAAGGGTGGTGAGGAAGGTTCTAGTGCTCTAAAATTCCTTAATTAATTATTTAGTGCATTGGTTTTTCTCTAATTTCAAAAAGAACTGGTCTATAGTGCTCAAAAAGTATAAACTAACAAATATTTGCCAAGTTAAATATTAAAATAGCTCAGAATATATTAAGCAACATCCTTGTTCTAATGCTAAACTTAGAATTTTGACTCATACATATTCAAGGGTTAAGTTCAATAAGTTCAATTTTTGAGGAAAAGCGGGGCAAACTAGGTCTTAGTGCAAGCTAAATGATAAGATGAACAACTATCAGTAGAAACTACTACTACTTAAAATAGACGAATGTTAAAAATAAAAATCCTTACAACTTAAATAGCAAAAACAAAAGCATGCAAAAAAAAAAAAAACTACATAAGTGCTTTATGAATAAAAAGGGAAGATTTAGATTCTACTTCTTGAATCTAAGCAAAATTAAGCTTAAATAAGCTCTACACCCCTCTCAAAATTTTGCTATCCTCTGTAAAACAAAATAGGTCTCTCAGTTCGATGATGGTGGTGGAAAACATTGCCAAAAGTGGGTGGTGAACTGCTCAAGACTGTGCTTCACCTCAAGTATATGATCTTGTAGTGTGTCTATTCTGCCCTCCAGCCTATTCATCCTAGTATTCATGTGAGTTGTGAATTCCATCATCTGAGTCGAAGGTTCTTGTAGTGAATGTACTTGTGCATCAGGCTTTAGTGCAGCTGGTTCCTATTCATCTTGATCATCCTCTTCATCTCTGTTTCTCTCAATAGTGATTAGGTACAAATACTCTGCTCTATAGGACCAATGCTTCTTTGGCCTTTTTACCAAAATCTTGATCTGTGTCAACATGGCATGGTCTATATAAGCTTTCTTTCTAAGGGATCCCCTCATATCCATATATCCCACTACTCTTGCCATTATGGTTATAATCAGCCTAGAGATGTCACTTTAATTTTGCTACTCATTTTTTGCAACTCTTCTATCTTCCTACACAAGATAACTGGCTCATTGATTCGTATACCTTCAACCATACATCTTAACAGCATACATTCTTTAGCATTAATAGCCCCAGAACAGCCAATATAACTAAAGAAAGTAATTGATAAAAACCTGTGAAGAATTCGAAGAGCATGACTACCTAAGGCATGAGCCTTGAGTTTGCTCGATTTATATTGCACTGGATTTGAAGGGTCTCTGATAAATTTCCAATTTTCTTGTACTATAGTATTAGGTAATTCACCTATTCCATCATTAGGAAATCTTAATGTTTTAGCAAATTCTGGAAAAAAGTATGCGATTAGTCTTCCTCCCTAATTTAAAACTGACTATGCCTACATCTTGCTCGTCTTCAAATGTTAAAGTGAATGATGTGAAGAACTATAATGCAACGTGTAGATATACTTTCGGGTGCTTGTCAATGAAATGTTTCCAACCAATAGCTTTGATTAAAGGAAATACCTCATCCTATAGATTTCCATCCAAAATATAAAGGAAGAATTCCCTCAAATATACTGGCTTGACAAATTGGATTTGCTTAAAATATTCATATAATTCAGCCTTATATTCATCAATATAAGTTGGAAGATGTTTCTAAGATGAGCTTGATGCTTCACTCTTCTTTGATTTCTTAGAAGACACTAGGCACAAAGAAAACAAACCAAATAAGTGCCAAAGAAAATGTATAATGCCATAACCATGTTTTAAAAGATATAGGCAATATTTAGCTCAATTCTTCCAATGTTAATGGATGCACTAAGTGTAGCACAAGTGTATATGAAGTGTAGAAGTAGGATGGAAGCATGTGTAATTGAGTTAGAATGGTTAAGAGAAAGAAAATTGAAGCAAAATTTTTAAACTTAGTCTTTGAGGTATTTCATTGAGCAAGTTGTGTGCACAATGTAACTAAGCCAAAATACATTTAATCCAAACCATTAAAAACCCAAAATTGAAGAAATAACATCATAGTTCAACATTAATCAAAAGCAAAATCAAAGATAGCAAGAATATTAACATTTTAAAGCAAAATAAGCTAAGTAAAAATACCCAATTTTTAATAATACAACCCAAGTTTCAATGTCTAAATATGGGTAATTTAAACAAATTAAAACAATGAAAGCACTTACTTGTTAGCTAAAAGATGAATGAACGTTTAAAAACACAAGTGTTGCTTGATTTAGTGGAGTGACTAAATGAGTGTGGGAGAGTGAAGGCAAAATGAGCATATGGGTGAATTGGGTGTGTGTGTGACTTTAAAAAAAGAATCAGTGGGGTGTGAGGAGCCATTCGGTGTGGGGAAACCCACTCTACCAAGTGGTCACTCACTACTTGGAAAAGAATATTTTTAAATAATAAAAGACACCTACTGTATATAGAGATTTAAAATTATAATTTTTTTTTATTTTTTATTTTTTTCAAAAGACACACACTCGGTGGGATAAAAATAATCATGGTGCAGTGGGAGTAGGAATTCTAGATTGCTCCTTGAGTTCCTACAAAATATCACTTCCATTAGATAACATTGACATATTTTGAGCTCTAAGTTCATTCATTTGTTTTAAATCCTCCTTTCTCATTAATTCCATCTGTGCTTTAAGCATGGCTACTTCAGGAATGCTTCTTCAGGAATTTTTTTCATAAAAATCTCATTTGATGTTGCATCTAGTAGGGATCTTGTAACTTTATTTATACCTGCATAAAAGATATGCATTAGTTGATAAACAAAAAATTCATGGTGTGGACAACTTTTTAAGAGTCTCCTAAATCATTCCCAAGCCTCATAGAATGGCTCCTCATAAAACTGCTAAAAGTCACTAATATTTTTCCTAATGAGTGTTGTTTTAGTAGGTGGAAAGAATTTACACAAAAATTTCTTTTGCATTTACTACCATGATTGGATAGATTGATTTGGTAGCAAATGCAACCAATCCCTTCCTTACCAATGAGGGTAAAAGGGAACAACTTAAGTCTAATGGCATCCATCTACACATTTGGGATTTGAACTGTGTCACTAATTTTTAAGAATATATCTAAGTGTTGAGCGGGATCCTCTTTCTCTAAACCTGAAAATTGGTTTCTTTATACCATCATAATGGCAACAGGTTTTATCTCAAAAGATTGGTGATGAGGTGTCCTAATGGTTCTATGTTCCTCATTCCACCTAGAGATTGCATAGTCTCTAATGGTTCTAGGTCTAAACCCATCCCTTTGAGCTTGGTAATTTATGCCTTCTGTCCTAGAGTGTTGATCATTTACAAGTGGATCAATATTAGGTAATTCATTAAGATGTGGATCCTCTTGATTATTTATGGTAGCTCTTAATCTCTGAATCCTATGGTAAGTCCTCTCAATTACATCGTCTATTGGTGGGATTGGTCTATCTTTTACCATAAACTATTGACACCTACAATAGTAAAAGAATAAATTAAATAAAAGAATAGAAATAGAGGAAAGGAAGGAAGAAACACACAAAAATTCACTTTAAAAATCCAAAACAGTAAACAAACGCCAATCGTTTCCCTGGCAAAGACGCCAAAAACTTGACTGGTATTTAGCAAGTGTACTAGATTGGCTAGTAATATAGAAAAATATAATTATGGCCCAAAAATATTGAACCCAAGGGAAACTTGTGAATGTATATAGGATTTCTGATTTGTAAAATGAGGATTGTATGTGAAGGAGAAAAGAGATCCCAAAGCTATGACAATGAAGGGTCAACTAAACTAAAAATAGAAACTTGAGCAAAAGACTCGACAATTGAACTGAAAATAAGTAAATAAAATTGGTAAAAATCAATATTAATGACAACTTTCACTAAAGGACTATCCACCTTAACTTATATTATAATGACTTAATCAAAAAGTTGACTCAAGTGATTATGAAGAAATCAGATGAATAAAGCAAGATAACTTAAAATAAGATTATCGTTCTAAGTATTAAACCTTTCCTATTCAGAATTATTCAACACTTAGCATACCGATCTAATTTTAACCTCCTAGATGTCTATTAAACTCTTTTGCAAGTAAATTTAACTTCCATCTATTCTTGATTTTAACTTTTCTTAAATTAATCTATTATTACCAACACACAACTATACCTTAATTAAGAATATAATCATACATTAATACCAATAAATTAACCTAAGAACATGTGAACCTATAATCATGTATAAATTAATCATCAACTATTAATTTCAATAAGTTAACAATCAACATATAAATAACCAAAGGTAAGAAGTAGCACAAAACCAAGATATAATCAACTTATTGTATCACATTAAGCGCAAACTAAATCATTACAATATAAAGTTAAAACTTTAAGTATCCTTTAGCAAAAGTAAAGAAAACTACTCACCATTCATATTGAAAACTGAAGCAAATAAATAAGATAAAACAATACAAAACACGTAGTTTCTAACCTAAAATTAAAACAAATTAATATGCTTAATTTATAAGGACTGCCCGTCCCCAACTAATATCTCATAGTGCTTTTATAACCTCCAAACAGGAAGAAATTCATCTCCTCTAAAATTCCCAAACCAGAAGACAACACAATTAGCAAGAATTTCCAAACTGGCAAGAATCAGAGTTTAATTTGGTATCGAAGACTAGGCTTGTTAAAGTGAGATTTCATCCAATTGAGTGAGGTTTAGTCACTTGGTAGAGTGAGAATATCACTCCACTGAGTGATGCTTAGCCATTTGGTAAAATGAGAATATCACTCCACCAAGTGAGACTTAGTCACTTGGTAGAGTGAGAATATCACTCCATCGAGTGATGTTCTCCTTTTACTCACTCAGTAGAGTGGAAGGTGACTCTACTAAATCGTGCTCCCTTGGATTGATCCAAGGCTTCTTCTTCTTCTTCTTTAAGCCATTTGGTACTCTTTTGGACTTAATCAAAGGCCCAATCTTATACTCTTTTAGCCATTTGGTAGAGTGAGGATATCACTCCACTGAGTGATGCTCTCTTGGACTTATGATGAACATCTTTATTTGTTAAAATTACACTTTAGCCCCTACAAACTCCTCTTTTCTTCAAATAAGCACCTAAAAGTAGCAGATTTTTCGATTAAGACCTCAAATTGAAAATTTACCAAATTAAACATTGAATTAACCTAAATATTACTAAATTAACATACTAAGCATACTAAAAATATATTAAAAACATACTAAAATTCACACTTATCACTTACTCAATCAAAATCCTTGTATACTTTAATGTTAGAGACTCTATGTTTTGAAAACAACAAACCTTTTCCTGGAGCATTCTTCAAGTATTTTGAAATTCGATATACCACATTCATATGCTCTTCATTAGGTGCATGCATGAACAGACTTACAATGCTAACTGTATAAGCTATATTCGACGTTGTATGAGATAAATATATTAACCTCTCAACCAACCGTTGATAATAGCTTTATCTTTTGGAGCTTGATCTAGAATAACTCCGAGCTTATGATTCATCTCTATAGGTGTTTTTGTTGGTTTGTAAGCAAACATTCTAGTTTCGGTTAAAAGATCTAAAACATATTTCATTTGTGACTGAAAAATCCCATGTTTCGATCTTGCTACCTCAATTCCCAAGAAATATTTGAGTTGACCAAGATCCTTCATTTGAAATTTAACAACCAAATATTCCTATAATGCTTTCATTTTGTATAGGTCATCTCCTATCAAGACCATATCATCAACATAGACAATTAAAGTCATTACCTTCCCTTCCTTATGTTTTATAAACAAAGTATGATCTGAATTACTTTGCTTATAACCAAAGGCCTTCATTGTAGATGATAACCTCCTAAACCATGCTCTAGGCGATTGTTTTAGCCCATACAATGAACTTTTTAGTTTACAAACTTCATTCCTACATGAAGAATTATGTTTAACTCCTGGTGGTAATTCCATATAAACTTCTTCCTCTAAATCTCCATTGAGGAAAGCATCTTTAACATCAAATTGTCATAAAGACAATCCCAATTTGTTGCTATAGATATGATGATGTGAATTGTATTGATCTTAGCTACTGGTGCAAATGTTTCTTGATAATCCATTCTATACCTCTGTGTATACCCCTTTGCCACTAACTTGGCTTTATATCTATCGATGCTACCATCTCCTTTGAGTTTCACTATGAATACACATCTACAACCAAATGTCTTCTTTCCTTTGCGTATGGAACAAGCTACTAAGTAGCATTCTTTTGTAGAGCCTCTATCTCTTCGTTCATCACCTTTGTCCATTTTGGATCTTCTAAAGCATCCTGCAAACTACTAGGAATAGATACAATGGATAATTGATTAACAGTAAATGTATATGATTTAGACAATCTATGAGGGGACACATGGTTACTAATAGGATACTTGGTCTTGGCTTTAGGATCGGGTTCCTATTATTTCTTTGGGAATCCTTTATTTGATATTTGTGGATATTTATGAATTATATTCTCTACAAGAATATGAATTTCATTGGACTTATCAGATGTGGGATTTGAAATTACCTAAAAAGTAACACTCTAATTTAATTCATTAGTTAATGGTATAGATATGGGCAACTCTGGTTAATATGCAATATCGGTATCAAGAGCTGGTGAGGGCGTAACAATAGGACCACCCTCAATATTTTGCTATCCAAAATAAAATTCACTCTCTTTATTTTCTAAAATTTGCTGCAATTCATTTTCAGTATTTTACTGCTAAATAATTTGCTGCTCATTCACTTTTTTTTTAATTTTATAAACTTATCTCCCTCCCACCTTCTTTTAACACATTCTTTTCACTATAACTCTCATCCTAAAGAGAACACCTAAAAATTCTCCCTGAATAATAGGGTTCTAATTCATGAAAGGAAGCACCTAAGGTTACATGTGATTTTCGAGTTTGAGGGTTATAACACCTATATCCTTTTTGAAATTTAGAATAACCAACGAAGACACACCATTTTGCACATGGGTCAAGTTTACTTCATAGATTTTTAAGAATGTGAAATAGAAAGTACAACCAAAGACACATGGTTCAAGATTTGAGAGGTAAGGGACTAAAAGTAAGGATTGTAGCTTTTCTTGGGGGGTTTCAAAGTCTATCACAAGAGAAGATGTTTGATTGATGAGGTAAGCAGTAGATTTCATAACCTCTCCCTAATAAAATCGAGGCATATTCATACCAAAGAGAGAAGCACAAACCACTTCCAACAATTGTCTATTCTTCCTTTTTGCCAAGCCATTATGTTGCGGAGTATAGGTACAAGATGTCTGGTGTCGAATCCCATGATGACTCAAAAACTTTCCTAAGGACGTATTTACAAACTCAGTGCCATTGTCAGATTGTAAAATACGAATCTACATTTGGTATTGATTGCTCACCATTTTATGAAATTCCTTAAAAGCTTTACAAACATCATTCTTTTTGTTAAGTAAAGCCACCCACATCATCCTAGTGCATTCATCAATAAATGTGACAAAGTAACGAGCTTTAAAAATAGAAGGGATTTTTTGCTAGACCCCAAACATCAGAGTGAATAACCACAAAAGTGCTGAAATTTTATTCACACTTGGTAAATAAGAAATACAGTGGTTCTTAGCCAATTCACAAGTTTCATAATGAAAATCCAAACCATTCAATACTGAAAAAAGATGCAGTTTTAATTTTCTAAGATAACCAAAAGAAAGGTGTCCTAGTCTCCGATGCCATAACCATACAGTTGCTCGAGCTTTGTCTTTGCTACTAGTATAACTAGCCTGACTGAACTTCGGTCCCCCTTTTTTTGTCAGCTTTAGGTAGTAGAGTTTGCCCCATCTAACACTATAATCAAGAATCTTTCGAGTTAAAATGTCCTAAAAAACACAAAATGAGGGCCAAATTAAAGTTATAGTACAGGCAAGGGCAGATGTAATTTGGCTAACAGACAAAAAGATTATATTTAAGGGATGAAACAATAAGAATAGTATCTAAATGGAGGTTATAAGATAATAGATCTCTCTTTAATAATAGCAGAGGTATTATCATTTGTTGTGGAGATAACAGATTGAGAAGAAGAAATAATGAATTGTAACTGATTTGAGTCCCTAGTCATATGATCAGATGCATTTGTATCAATAATCCAAGTATTATTCTTAAAAGTTGCAAAAAATACATATGCCTTACTAATAGTACCTGATTAAGCAACATTTTTTATAAGTGGTGATGCATTTTCCTCCACAGTTATCACTATGGCTTTTCCTACTATTTTCTTATGAGGTTTCTTTGTGAAATCCCACCACTCAGGACAGCCAATGATTTCATTATATTACTATTTTGAATGACCCTTTTCACCATAATGAGTACATACCAAACCACCAGCCTTTCCAGTTGAGCGATTCTTTTGATTTTTTTATGAGCCAAATGATGATCCTTTTTGATTTACAACCATAGTTGAGCTTTTAGAGATTAGACAACAACCTCCCATTGTATGTTTTTGATATTCTCTCTTAACATATGCATATAAGTTCTCCAAATTAATTTTTGGAACTTTGCAAAGGATCTCTTCATGGACCTAATCAAATTCGAAATCAAGTCCACTAAGAAAAATATGAGCTTGAAGCCTAGCCATCGCATAATGCAACTGGACCAGCCCTTAATAGTGCCTTTTTGAGAAATAGTCCTGTGATTAATTTCCTATAAAATAGCAACAAGTTTATTATAGAATGCTGACAATGGTCGACCATTTTGAGTGGTAGAAAAAGCTTTTTGGTTTAATTCAAAGATACAAGTTTCATCATATCCATCATAAAAGGTTTTAGATATAAGATCCCACATCTCCTTGGCTGTAGAAAGATGAATAAACCGCTGCATTAGCTGTGGACTCATTGAGTCAATAAGCCAACTTTTGATTTTGTGATTTTTGATTATCCATATTCCAAGATTGGGATCTCCAGGTGCAGTTTTTTTTCACTAGTGAGATATCCAACTTTTTTATTGTAAGGACCCAATCATGGCCCTAACAGGATTATAGTTAATTAATCAGGATTAAGATTTAATAAGGCAAACTTTGATTATTTGGGATTATTGAACTTAAGTCACATTAAGGGTATATTGGTAATTATGCATATGTGTATTGGAGCATAGCTAAAATAGTAAGGAATGATGCAAGTGAATTAAATAAGAAGTTTTGGAGTTGAATGTTAAGAAAATAAGTTGTTAGGGGTTAAAATGTATAAGGGCATTTTGGGAATTTCTCCTTATGAGATATTTATCCCACTAAAGCATTTGGGGATTGGAGGATCGGCATTTGGGAGAGTTCTTTCTCTCTTCTCTCTCTCTCTCTCTCTCACTTTCTGGTTACGGGTTGCAGAAGAGGAAAGCTAGGGTTTTGAGCATCCTTAAGGTGATGTTTTACTCTTGCTTTCTTATTGGTTTGTGTTTCACTTCTGGATTTAGGGTCTATGATTGTTATCTTCTTGTGTAAGAGGGAAGGATACTATCAAGAATGGGTCAGTGGATGAGGAAGGAGAGAAAGCTTGATTTGAGGTATGGGAAAATTGTTATGAGTGGTTACTCTGCATGTTTTCACTCCCTTGCTATATGTGTTTTCTTAGTTAAGATTAAAGAATCAAAATAGTAAATAAGATGAGTTTTAATGATTGAAAACTTAGATGACCATTTAAGGAAGTTAGGATATGATATCTAGGGTTGTAATGCTTGCTCTGCTTAATTAGGGTCTCTGAGTTTCGTGGTATTCTTCCTAGATGTGGCCATGTGTGTATTTCTTCTTCAAAAAACACGGCCATGTGTGTTCTTCTTCAAAACACACGGCCACGTGTGTGTTTGAAGAAGAAAACACACGGCCACGTGTGTTTCTTCTTCCAAAACCCATGGCCATGCATATTTACCTCCTCTCTTGTACACGACCGCGTGATGTTTTTCTCTTTCTCACCCCGTGGCCACGTAGGTGTCTCCCTTTGGAAACACACAGGCACGTACCATGTACCCTTTTGATGTGCACAACCACATGTGTGTTTCCTCTAGGGAACACACGGCCACACCTTGTTGCTCCTTGAGAATTCACAGCCACGTGCATTTGTTCTTCCTCTTGTACACGGCCACTTGTACACTTCATTCATTGAAGGCACTACCCAGCATATTTTCTCCCCTCCATAGTATATTCTCACCTAAGATTTAAGCCATGTAACTAGACATGGAACACCGTATTAGGTAGTGCATAAAATTATTAAGAGAGAAAGAATTGAGATGAATTATCTAGAAATAAGTAAGATTGAGGATAAATGGCTAGTAAGTGAAGTTTGATATGTTAGTTGATTGGAGTAATATACTATGAAAGTCTCTTTAATGCTAAATTCTAAAGATACATTTTAGAAAGGCCTAAATATAACATGAATTATTATGAAAATTTAAAAGATGTTAATGTTATATAAGAGGAAGAAGAATGAATTAAGCTATAAGTTATCCAAAGATACTTGTGAGGTGCATAAAGTATGATCACATAATAGAAGGAATCTCCACAAGTTTTATGATAATCAAGAACATTGAGCTACGTAATGATGGTTCACTTGAACTCTAAATTAAAGGGGCTTGTCAATGGCAAGGTTAATATGAATTATGTTGCAAAAGGATACGTTATACAATGTGTTTTATAAAATCAAAATAAGGTGTGCACTAGGTCAAGGAATGGTTCTATTAAAAAATGCTATGATTTAACTTAATGGTAATTAAAGAATAGTCGTAAGGTTGCATGTCCGAGTTAAAAGAAGCGGGACATCACATTTTATGTTACATTATGAAATCGTAAAAGCTTGGTTACACTCCAAGTTACACGAGGAGTTAATGAGCATAAAATGTCACAAGATGAAAATGCAAGTAAGACGATTGAAGTATGTATATATATATATATCTTAAAATGTTGAGGTGCATAACCTATTGTTTATAATCTAATAGACCCTAAAAGAGAATCAAGTGATAAAATATGAACATGCATTGACCTTAAGCTGTGAGAGAACACATTTATTTTAGTATATGGGCCATAAATGTTTGAGTGTTGCTATATATATTTAAGTCGCAATGTGAATAATTTTGAAAATACAGAGTTATTCATGGCAAGCAGTATTAAGGTACATCATTGAAAACTATCCATGAGGTATGTAAGTACTATATCTTGTATTGTTGATATAAGTAATGAAAGCATGTATTTTCATGATCTAAGCTGCATATATAAGTATACGTACATGAGGGCACGCGCAATGCTAGTTATGAAAGATTTCATATTATTATTTATCTAAACCTGAAACCATCACGATATGAATGAAAGAAAGTGATGCAACTATATGATCATATGATAGCCTACATGTGTATTAAATCCTAGAGCTCAATGTTTGATTCATGATGAGAATAATGTGCACTCTTATATGAATGATGGCCTTAAGCAAATAAGTTGTATTAAGTAAAGAAAACTATGTTGAACCAAAATTGATGTATTCTTTGATGAAAGAAATTATATGCATTCTTCTATGAAAAGTGGCTTTAAGCCAAATGGTGTGCTAAGTAAAGAAGAATATGTTAATCAAAGATGTCTTAGAAAGTTAAGCCTGTGGGTCTTAGTTCAGTTGTGGATTAGATAGGCATACCTAGAGGGATACAGTCGCAGCTGCCATAGTTGACCCCATTTGGGTCTTATTCCTCAATGGAACCATCGTTTGATCCCGTTTGGGTCCATAGTTTGTTCTTTGCTGGAACCATTGCTCGACCCCGTTTGGGTCTATTGTTTGTTCCTTGCTGGAACCATTGCTTGACCCCGTTTGGGTCCATTGTTTGATATCTTTAGATATCCATAGTTTGATACCTTCGGGTATCCATTGCTCCCGTTTTCCACCTTTTGAACTAGTACTTAGGCAGGCTATTAAAGATGATAAAGTATACATAAGATAAAGTAAAACATTCATTGATTGCTCTATTTATGTGATGTAAGCATGAGGAATGACCGATTGTTTGATTGTTTTAGATTCTTTTCGACTATAAATTGTTTTATGAAATGAAATATCATGCTTTGTAATACATGATTGATATGTCTCACTTTAATTAAGGGAGATTCCCGTACGAGTACCGGTATGAGTTGGTTCCACCGATGAGATTCCACAGAAGTTATATGAGCTATAACATGTGCATTAAGTTTCATGTACTCTATTTATAAAATGAATACATGTGACATCAAGACCTTGCCTTATAATATATATATATATATATTTTTTTTACACATATATAGACATAATGATAACATTCATTTAACCAAGTGCAATGCATGTCATAGAATAATGCTTGTAAGAGAATCAGGTTACCATGCTAAGATAACATGAAAGATGTAAAGTTGTGAATCTCATATGAGAATTTTATGATATAGGTGAAGTAATTATGCCTACTAGGACTACTTGTAGATGCTATATGACTTAAATTCACTCGTATATTATGAATTAATGTTGAACGCCTACCTTAGGTGAACAAAGTGATTTAATGCAGTAAGTGGAAATCTTATACCATTGCTAACTATGATGTCAAGCCTATTGATAAAGGATCATAAGATGTATATGAAGGTTTGCACGCACATATGTATAATGATATCATTGATCTAGCTAAATGTAATGCATGATATAAATTGGTGTTGTAAGAGGTTTAAGTTACCATTTAAGATAATATTAAGAAACACATAAGTATGGAACATGAATGAGAATTGAGTTATTAGAAGAAGAAAAAAGAAAGAATTATAAAATGCATGAATGATAATAGTTTGACATGAATAGTATGCTATGATGATGTGAGCGAATTAACCAGTCTAAGCAGGATCGAGCTAAGTCAAGTAAATATTCTAGATTAATATAGCATAGTATTCGTTGTTGAGTATTGAAGTCTTTCTCAAATGATCAGTATAATAAACCCATATGTTAATTGGTATTGTTGAAAAAAGGTTTATGTATATTTATGCATGATTATATGACCCAGGGAAAGAGGTTATCTATAGTACTTTGTTCCCCACTAAGCTTCATAGCTTAGCACGAGTTTGTTTATCTAAGTAGGTTTCAAGAGAAACACCAAAGGATTGGGCAAGATGCAGTTGCCTTGAGGATTTCAAGATGCTTGAAGTTTTTTTTTGTGTTATGAGTAAATTATCCATAAGTTTGATTTATTTATTAATGGCATGTAATTATTGCCTGTCTTATTATTATTATTATTATTTCCTAGTCTTTAATAGGCTGATGATGATGATAATGATCAAAATTTACCCATGGTTAAAGAATTAGGGTGTTATAGTTAGTGGTATCAAAGCTCAGGTTGAGTCTTTTCTGGGCAATAAGAAATTAAAGAATTGTTCTGGAAGATTAAGATGACATTGGTCTAGACCATGGTGTTATTGTTATTGGCATACATCTTGATGATTATGTTGGGTGTTTGACCTATGATTGATATATATATATTAGACCATTAGCAAGATTTTGGCAGAGATTGTGAGATGATATCTTTGGAATTGTAAATATCTCTCACATCTTGATATTAGAAGTGCTTAAATGCCTTAATGTTTTAAGATTGAAGTATAGCATAAGATTGATTATGAGTATGTCTGGATTATATTAACATGTTTGAGGAAAAGTTCATATGATGAAGATGCAAGATGTTAAGGTTGCTAGGAAACTTAGGATAAGAAATACAAAAAGCATAAGAGTATCTGAAATCGGAGACAGATACATATGATTATAGATAATGAGTTTTGTATGCATGTAAAGGATGTTTATGGTTATAGATTGCTTATAGGTAAAGCACAATTAAGAATTTCTAGCAATAAAGATAGAGATTGCCAGATTTGAATTTCGAGGACGAAATTCTTTTAAGGGGGAGAGAATTGTAAGGACCCAATCATGGCCCTAACAGGATTATAGTTAATTAATTAGGATTAAGGTTTAGTAAGGCAAAATTTGATTATTTGGTATTATTGAAGTTAAGTCACATTAAGGGTATATTGGTAATTATGCACATGTGTATTGGAGCATAGCTAAAATAGTAAGGAAGGATGCAAGTGAATTAAATAAGAAGTTTTGGAGTTGAATGTTAAGAAAATAAGTTGTTAGGGATTAAAATGTATAAGGGCATTCTGGGAATTTCTCTTTATGAGATATTTATCCCACTCAAGCATTTGGGGATTGGAGGATCGTCATTTGAGAGAGTTCTCTCTCTCTATCTCTCTCTCTCTCTCTCACACACACACTCTCTGGTTACGGGTTGCAGAAGAGGAAAGCTAGGGTTTTGAGCATCCTTAAGGTGATGTTTTACTCTTGCTTTCTTATTGGTTTGTGTTTTACTTCTGGATTTAGGGTTTATGATTGTTATCTTCTTGTGTAAGAGGGAAGGATACTATCAAGAATGGGTCAATGGATGAGGAAGGAGAGAAAGCTTGATTTAAGGTACGGGAAAATTGTTATGAGTGGTTACTGTGCATGATTTTCCTCCCTTGCTATATGTGTTTTCTTAGTTAAGATTAAAGAATCAAAATAGTAAATAAGATGAGTTTTAATGATTGAAAACTTAGATGATCATTTAAGGAAGTTGGGATATGAGATCTAGGGTTGTAATGCTTGTTCTGCTTAATCGGGGTCTCTGAGTTTTGTGGCATTCTTCCCAGACACGACCACATGTGTTTCTTCTTCCAAAACCCACGACCATGCCTGTTTGCTTCATTTCTTGCACATGGCCACACATATTTACCTCCTCTCTTGTACACGGCCACGTGATGTTTTTCTCTTTCTCACCCGTGGCCACGCAGGTATCTCTCTTTGGAAACACACAGCCACGCACCACGTACCCCCTTTATGTGCACGGCCACGTGTGTGTTTCCTCTAGGGAACACATGGCCACGCCTTGATTGCTCCTTGAGAATGCACAACCACATGCATTTGTTCTTCCTCCTATACACGACCACTTGTACACTTCATTCATTGAAGGCACTACCCAACATATTTTCTCCCCTCTATAGTATATTCTCACCTAAGATTTAAGCCATATAACTAGACATGGAATAACGTATTAGGTAGTCCATAAAATTATTAAGAGAGCAAGAATTGAGATGAATTATCTAGAAATAAGTAAGATTAAGAATAAATGGCTAGTAAGTGAAGTTTGATATGTTAATTGATTGGAGTAATATACTATGAAAGTCTCTCTAATGCTAAAGTCTATAAAGATACGTTTTAGAAAGGCCTAAATATAACATGAATTATTATGAAAATTTAAAAGACATTAGTGTTATAATAAAAGGAAGAAGAATGAATTAAGCTATAAGTTATCCAAAGATACCTGTGAGGTGCATAAAGTATGATCACCTAATAGAAGGAATCTCCACAAGTTTTATGATAATCAAGCACACTGAGTTAAGTAATGATGGTTCACTTGAACTCTTAATTAGAGGGGCTTGTGCATGGTAAGGTTAATATGAATTATGTTGCAAAAGGATACGTTATATAATGTGTTTTATAAAATCAAAATAAGGTATGCACTAGGTCAAGGAATGGTTCTGTTAAAAAATGCTATGATTTAACCTAGTGGTAATAAGAGAATAGTCATAAGGTTGCATGTCCAAGTTAAAAGAAGCGGGGCATCGCATTTTATGTTACATTATGAAATCGTAAAAGTTTGGTTACACTCCAAGTTACACGAGGAGTTAATGATTAGCAGTAATACGTAATAATCTGATCATCTATTTATTCATGCCTATAATACAGTACAATTAGCACAAGAGCATCCATAGTGTATTAACGACTAAGATGACATGAGCACACATACCTAAAATAAGCATAAAATGTCACAAGATGAAAATGAAAGTAAGATGATTGAAGTATGTATATATATAAATATATATATAAATCTTAAAATGTTGAGGTGTATAACCTATTGTCTATAATCTAATAGACCCTAAAAGAGAATCAAGTGATTGAATATGAACATGTATTGACCTTAAGCTATAAGAGAACTCATTTATTTTAGTATATGGGCCATAAATGTTTGAGTGTTGCTATATATATTTACGTCGCAATGTGAATAATTATGAAAATAGAGAGTTATTCATGGCAAGCAGTAACAAGGTACGTCATCATAAACTATTCATGTGGTATGTAAGTATTATATGTTGTATAATTGATATAAGTAATGAAAGCGTGTATTCTTATGATCTAAGCTGCATATATATGTATATAGACATAAGGGCACACACAATGCTAGTTATGAAAGATTTCATATTATTATTTATCTAAACTTGAAACCATTACGATATGAATGAAAGAAAGTGATGCAACTATATGATCATATGATAGCCTATATGTGTATTGAAGCCTAGAGCTCAATGTTTGATGCATGATGAAAATAATGTGCACTCTTATATGAATGATGGCCTTAAGCAAATATGTTGTATTAAGTAAAGAAAACTATGTTGAAACAAAATTGATGTATTCTTTGATGAAAGGAATGATATGCATTCTTCTATGAAAAGTGGCTTTAAGCCAAATGGTGTGCTAAGTAAAGAAGAATATGTTAATCAAAGATATCTTAGAAAGTTAAGCCTGTGGGTCTTAGTTTAGTTGTGGATTAGATAGGCATGCCTAGAGGGATACAGTCGCAGCTGCCATAGTTGACCCCGTTTGGGTCTTGTTCCTTAATGGAACCATCGTTTGATCCCGTTTGGGTCCATAGTTTGTTCCTTGCTGGAATCATTGCTCAACCCCGTTTGGGTCTATTGTTTGTTCCTTGCTGGAACCATTGCTTGACCCTATTTGGGTCCATTGTTTGATATCTTCAGATATCCATAGTTTGATACCTTCGGGTATCCATTGCTCCCGTTATCCACCTTTTGAACTAGTATTTAGGCAGGCTATTAAAGATGATAAAGTATACACAAGATAAAGTAAAACATTCATTGATTGCTCTATTTATGTGATGTAAGCATGAGGAATGATCTATTGTTTGATTGTCTTAGATTCTTTTCGACTATAAACTATTTTATGAAATGAAATATCATGCTTTGTAATACATGATTGATATGTCTCACTTCAATTAAGGGAGATTCCCGTACGAGTACTGGTATGAGTTGGTTCCACCGATGGGATTCCAAAAAAGTTATATGAACTATAACATGTGTATTAAGTTTCATGTACTCTATTTATAAAATGCATACATGTGACATCGAGACCTTGTCTTATAATCTTGATATGTAATGATGGTTCTTTATGATCACCCGCCACTCTGTTAGTCTATTTATTTATATATATATATATATGTTTACACATATATAGACATAATGATAACATTCATTTAACCAAGTGCAATGCATGGCATAGAATGATGCTTGTAAGAGAATCAAGTTACCATGCTAAAATAACATGAAAGATGTAAAGTTGTAGACCTCATATGAGAATTTTATGATATAGGTGAAGTAATTATGCCTACTAGGACTACTTGTAGACACTATATAACTTAAATACACCCATATATTATGAATTAATGTTGAACGCCTACTTTAGGTGAACAAAGCAATTTATTGCAGTAAGTGAAAATCTTATACCATTGCTAACTATGATGTCAAGCCTATTGATAAAGGATCATAAGATGTATATGAAGGTTTGCACGCACATATGCATAATGATATCATTGATCTAGCTAAATATAACGCATGATATAAATTGGTGCCGTAAGAGGTTTAAGTTACCATGTTAAGATAATATTAAGAAACACATAAGCATGGAACATGAATGAGAATTGAGTTATTAGAAGAAAAAGAAAGAATTATAAAATGCATGAATGATAATAGTTTGACATGAATAGTATGCTATGATGATGTTAGTGATTTAACCAGTCTAAGCCGGATCCAGCTAGGTCAAGTAAATATTCTAGATTAATATAGCATAGTATTCATTGTTGAGTATTGAAGTCTTTCTCAAATTATCAGTATAATAAACCCATATGTTAATTGGTATTATTGAAAAAAAGGTTATGTATATTTATGCATGATTATATGACCTAGGAAAAGAGGTTATCTATAGTTTTTTGTTCCCCACTAAGCTTTATAGCTTAGCACGGATTTGTTTATCCGTGTAGATTTCAAGAGAAACACCAGATGATCGGGCAAGATACAGTTGCCTTGAGGATTTCAAGATGTTTGAAGTTTTTTTTTTTGTTATGAGTAAATTATCCATAAGTTTAATTTATTTATTTGTGGCATGTAATTATGGCCTGCTTTATTATTATTATTGCCTAGTCTTTAATGGGCTTATGATGATGATGATGATGATGATGATAATGATCGATGTTTACCCATGGTTAATGATTTAGGGTGTTACAGTTATGAGCACTAATATGTATTTCCATGAGTTGGGACCATATGAGTAATTGGTTTCATCTAGTGTGATGCTAGTGGGAAATGCAGAGTTGTCTTGGTGAACAATAATATGCGGTGGTGGTTTTAGAATTGATTTAGTTGACATGTCGGTAGTGATGGCCATGTGATTTACAACGGATTTACTGTGGTGATATTCGAAGTATGAGTTTGATTGTTTCAGAGTTCTTTAGAATTAGATTTGCTCAATACCTTGTTAGAATTGGTTTTGAAAATATTCTTTATTGTATATTCTCTTTCAATGATGGAGGCTTAAAAAGCAATTACAAGACTATACATGGAAAGTAAAAACTATATACGAAAACTAGATAAATTTCTTATATTTACAACCTAGATTTTGGTAACCTGATTCTTAGGATAAATTAAAGAAACAAAATAAATCACACCTATAAACAACTCATGCCAACAAATACTATGTTCCAGATAGAACGGAGACATGGCTATGGCTCCCAACAAACAAGCTCTGCTTTACTTTTGAAGTACAAACCATGCATTTTAGCAAAATGTGTCTTTTGGCTAGGGGAAACAGGTGTAGCCCCCAGACCACACATGATTGTGTGGCCCATTAACCTTAACTTTTTGACTAAAACATTTTTTCTTTATTTAATCTTTTAATCCAATCAATCATCAGGTTTCCTAAACCTCTTACTCTTTTAAAAGATACCTTCCTCATTAGATTTATCTGAACTAAGGAGCAACGAGGCATGTGTGGCAAGACAATCCAAAGTTCAGCAAAGAAAAGAGAAGCATACCCTATTAGGCAACTACATCAAATGCTTTTAAGAACTATCTCCTTCTTTTGTGGGGATTGTTTATCAAACAGAAACATCGTCCATCTGACAAGAGCTGAACTCCCAATACAAGGAAAAAACTTCCATAACTATGCTAAGATGACTACCTTCAAACTTATAAGAGGAAGAAAACCTCCTGAAGCAAGGATAGGGAAAAACTTTCGATACAAGCATAGAACAATTAGCGAGGGCATCTTCTTTTTAAGATGAGTTAAAATTCTATTATTTATTTCAATTACAAATTGAAACTATTTTTCACATTATAATTTCATAAGTAATAAACGTCTTAAAAAATAATTCCTTAATAATAGGCTATATAGATTATTGATTAATTAAAATGGCATAAACTCAAGTAAAAAGGAATTAAATTTTAAAATAAAAAGATTATTGAATTCTTATTAAATTTTACTGAATTATATTTTAAAATATATATATTATTGAATTATAATTTAAACTTTAATATAAAAGGGGTTTTTACATAACTATACATGAAAAAATAAAAATAACAAAAAAAAACCTTTTTTCCATTTTTTTCAATAATATAACATTTTAAATTTTTAATTTCATTCATACAACTTTTTTTCACAAATACACAATTTTGTATATCATTAAACAAAAATACTCTGTTCTCACTATCAACTCCTCTCTCTCTCCCGATTTTCGGATCACTGAAGCAAGATCTATACTTCTTTTGATTTCTTCTCTCTCCTGAATCAAAAGTTTTCCTTCCATTTTTCATTCACCTCTGGCATCAATCAGAAATATGA
Source organism: Excoecaria agallocha (assembly GCA_037975025.1). Lineage (NCBI taxonomy): Eukaryota > Viridiplantae > Streptophyta > Magnoliopsida > Malpighiales > Euphorbiaceae > Excoecaria > Excoecaria agallocha. The sequence continues at coordinate 29,036,213 of CM075819.1, forward strand.
GTAGTCCCAATGAGCTCCTACAGATAGGACAATTCTTTCATTCTCCTCCATTTCTCCTCACTCATTGGTGATAACCAGTGGTAGGACGAGGCTCCCTAGCTCTTTTAGTTGGTTAGTTTTGAATTTCCTTTCACTTTTCATGTTAGTATTTGTGGATTCAATAATTTTAGGATTTTGTTTATTTATTTTATCAGTAAAAGACTTTTGAGGTTGACAAAAATTTGTAAGCCATTATGCTTTCTAAAAAGATATTTTTGGGTTTCAAATAATAAATTGAACAAAATTGGACATTCTTTATGTTGGCAATATTTATCCTTATGTTTTTTGTGTTGGAAACATATATCTTTGCTATGTTCACAGTCGATAATATTTGATTAGGGTTAACCAGTATTAAATAAATTTATTGCTGCTAATGTCATTTTTTCTGTTTGTTATAATTGAAGCATGGAACTTCCAAAATTTCCCTAATAGTGTGATAGAAATAAATGGTTCTACAGATACCATTTGTTTTCGCAAAATATTTTACTTCATATAAGTGAAGCTACGGGACAACCATGCAAATATGTGGTACTTATAGATTCCATTTGCTTCCATAAAATGTTGCTTTGGTTGAAAATTTTTCTTTAAAAAGGAATAGACATAAGCACATAAATAATTTTGAAGCCTATTGAGTAGTGGCAATGATAATATCATTTGTATGAGATAGCTAAAAGAGAAAGAGAGCAAAAAAGAAGTGGTTCTAGAGGAGGATCTTTCACAAAGAAGAGATTTAGAGGAGGTCAAGGAGGTCAGCCTGCAGAGTCTATTTTTAGTTCTTCTAACAAAGGAAAGAAACAAGAATCCATTACCAAGTTTAAGTTTGAGAAGGAAGTTTCAGGAAGACAAAGTGAGGGTCAAATACTGGTATGTCCTCATTGTTCTAAGCATCATTGGGGTAACGGCAGGAAATTGGCTGGTGAATGCTTTAGATGTGGTAGTACTGATCATTTTCTGGCCAAGGTTTTAGGCAACACGGTAGCAGGGGAGCTTCTAATGCACCTTTATCTAGTAGAGGTAGAGGCAGAGGTCGAGGTGGATCAATTATCATGGATCTCAGTCCAAGAATGTGTCAAAATCAGTTGATAGACCCTACGCTCAAATGGTTTCTAGTCGGGCTTATGCAATGAAAGCTCGGGAGGAACAAAATGCTCTAGAAGTTATAGCTTGTACTCTTTCTCTTTGTAATTGTGAGATACATACACTTATTAATCTTGGCTCTACTCATTCTTATATTTGTATTGGAGATTTGGGTAGAGATATGTCTAAAATACAATAGGTAGATTTTGATGTTTGTGTGACTAGTCCATTGGAACATAGTGTAATTGTCAATAAAATATGTAAAGATTGTCCTGTAGTAGTTTAGGGGAGAGAGCTTTCAACATATTTGATTGTGTTGCCTTTTCATGAATTTGATGTAATTTTGGAAATGGATTGGTTATCCAAACATCATGTAGTGGTGAATTATGAAATGAAAACAATAATTCTCAGGAATGATGAAGGAAAGAAAGTGGTAGTAGAAGACAGTTGTTCTAAGCTAATGACTAAAGTTATATCGGTAATGCAAGCTAGATGTTGTCTTAGAAAAGAATGTGAAGCATTTTTAGCTTTAGTCCTTAACTCAAAAAGGGATACAGTAAAGCTTTAGAATATACCTATTGTGAATGAATTTCTAGAAGTATTTCCTGAGGAATTGTTTGGTCTTTCTCTAGAAAGAGATATTGAGTTGTCAATTAATCTGTTACTTGGTACAACCCTGATCTCCAGGGCACCATATAGTATGGCTCAATCTGAATTAAAAGAGCTAAAGTTTCAATTACAAGAATTGTTAGACAAAGGCTTTAACAAACCTAGTGTGTCACCTTGGAGTGCTTCAGTTTTATTTGTTAAGAAAAATGATAGATCGATGAGAATGTGTATCAATTATAGGCAGTTGAACAAAGTGACAGTGAAGAATAAATATCCTTTACCTCGTATTAAGGATTTGTTTGATCAGTTGAGTGGTGCTGGTGTGTTTTCAAAAATTGAATTGTGATCAGGTTATTATTAGCTCAGAATTAAGGATGGGGATGTTCCTAAAACTGCATTTAGAACCCTTTATGGGAATTATGAATTCTTAGTTATGCCATTTGGGTTGACAAATGCACCTGCTACATTCATGAATCTTATGAATAGGGTATTCAGACCCTACTTGGATCGATTTGTTGTAGTGTTTATCGATGGCATATTGGTTTACTCCAGAAATAAAGCTGAGCATGGTGAACATTTGAGGATTGTGTTGTAAACCTTGAAAGAAAATTAGTTGTTTGCTAAGTTGAGTAAAATGTGACTTTTGGCTTAAGGAAGTTTCTTTCCTAGGTCATGTTGTATCTGCTGAAGGCATTAGGGTTGATTCAAATAAAATTGAAGCTATTGTTAATTGGAAACCATCCAAGAATGTGCATGAAGTTAGAAGTTTTCTCAGGTTGCAGGTTACTATCGTCATTTTGTGAAAGGTTTTTCTATCATTTCTTCACCACTCACTAAGCTATTAAGGAAGAATATTAAGTTTGAGTGGTCTGATAATTGTTAATCAAGCTTTGATCAGTTAAAGAAAATGTTGACTGAAGCTCTAGTTTTAACTCAACTAGTGTTAGGGAAATAGTATGCAATGTACAGTGATGCTTTTAAAGTTAGTTTGGGATGTGTATTAATGCAAGATGGTAAAGTTGTAGTTTATGCATTTAGACAGTTGAAACTGCATGAGCAAAACTACCTGACTCGTGATCTAGGATTGGCAGTTGTGGTTTTTTCTTTGAAGAATTGGCGGCACTACTTGTATGGAGAAAAATACAGAATTTATATTGATCATAAAAGCCTCAAATACTTGCTCACTCAAAAAGAACTTAATTTGAGGCAGATAAGGTGGTTGGAGTTATTCAAAGATTATGATTGTATAGTTGATTACTATCTAGGAAAAGTGAATGTGGTTGCTGATGCATTAAGTTGTAAGAATATGGCAGCATTGATGTTAAAGCAATTCATATGGAATTTTGCATCGGATGGTGCATTATTAGTATAGCTTAAAGCTAGGTCCATGGTTAGACAAACAGTGTTAGATGCTCAAAAGGAAGATGAAAAGTTGCAACAGATTGTGAAAGCAGTATGTGAAGGAGATCAATCAGATTTTACAGTGAAAGAAGATGGAGATATATACTACCATAACAGGTTGTGTGTGGCTAATGACAAAGAAGTGAAAAGAATATGATTGCGTGAAGTACATAATATTGCATTTACTATGCATCCAGGCGGGAACAAGATGTATCAAGAGTTGAAATAGTTTTACTGGTGGCTTGGCATGAAAAAGGATATTGTTGAATATGTCTCTAAATGTTTAACATGTCAACAAGTGAAAGCAGAACATCAGTTTCCTTTAGGTCTTTTGAACCCCATTCTGATCCCATAATGAAAGTGGAAAGACATTACCATGGATTTTGTTACCGGTTTGCCTTTTACTCAAAGAAAATATGATGCTTTCTGGGTAATAGTGGATAAGTTAATAAAGGTAGCTCATTTTCTACCTGTTCGAACATATTATTCTATGGATAAGCTTGCAAAATTGTATGTGAACGAGATTGTATGGTTATATGGTATACTAGTATCAATAATTTCTGATCGAGATCTTAGGTTTACTTTGAGATTTTGGCAGAGTTTACAACAAGCCTTAGGAACACAGCTCAAGTACAGTACAACTTTTCATCCTCAAATGGATGGACAATCTGAAAGAGTTATTCAAGTTCTCAAGGATATGATGAGGGGATGTGCTTTGGAGTTTTATATAAGTTGGGACAAATATGTGGCCTTAATGGAATTTGCCTACAATAATAGTTATAAGAAGAGTATTCAAATGGCACCATATGAGGCTTTATATGGTAGGAAATGTAGAACTATAGTCTGTTGGACTGAGTTGAATGAATGTACAATGATCGATCCTTACCTTGTCAAAGATATCAAGGAAAAAGTTCAAATTATCAAGCAGAGGCTAAAAGAAGCTAGTGACAGACATAAATCCTATGCTGACTTAAAAAAAGGATATTGAGTATCAGGTTGGTGACAAGGTGTTTCTGAAGGTATCTCCATGGAGAAAGGTGCTAAGATTTGGGAAAAAAATGGAAACTCAGTTCGAGATTCTTTGGTCCATATGAAATTCTGCAAAGAGTCGAACCCGTGGCTTATAGATTGGCTCTTCCTATGGAACTAGCAAAGCCTTATGATGTATTTCATGTGTTTATGCTTAGAAGATATCGCTCGGATGAATCACATAAGCTGCAAGTTCAAGATATTCAAGTACAGTTGGATTTCACGTATAATAAGGAATCGAAAGAAATTTGGGCTAGGAAAATCAAACAACTGAGGAACAAGCAGATCCCTCTAGTCAAAGTACTCTGACAACATCATGGTGTATAAGAAGTACCTTAGGAGCCAAAGGAAGCCATGAGAGAGCAATATCCTCAATTGTTTGAAATAGGTATGAATTTCGAGGATGAAATTCCTCAAGGGGGAGAGATTTGTGAGACCCATAACACGACCCTAGCTAGAAATGTATGTTCTAATAGGTTTATATATTTAATTGATGTTAAATTAAAAATAAGAATTACACATAAGGTATGGGACAAGTGATAAATTCTTTATATTATAGTAATTGCATGAAAATAAAATTTAATATTTTAGTTTAATAATATTCAAGGGTGTAATTGAAGCATGAAGTATTAATGTAGAGGTAAATTTTTAAATACGAAATCTTAAGGGTCAAATATGAATAAAAGAATTATTTGAGAGGTTGATTTATGAGAAGGAATATGTAAAAAGGTCAATTTACAACATGCAAGAAATTGAGAGGTTTTAATGGGACATGCAAAAAGTGCAAGGGTTTAAAAGGGAATTCTCCTTTGCTAATATAAATAGTTATTTTAAGAGATAGAGAGAGAGATGAAGGGGACGACATTCTTGAGAGAGAGTTACAAAATTTCTTTATCCTCATCTCTTACATTCTTTGTTAATCTCTAAGAAATCTTTGAAAAAATTCTTGCATGTTGATTTTTGAAGAACAAGTTAGTGTGTATCAATACGGTAATTAACTTAATTTGATAATTCATCTTCTTTTTCTTCATCTTCTTGTTTTGTTGAGTGGTTGATTGAACAAAATGCTGGAAGTTTGTGTTAAGAATATGAATTGTTGTTAAAGGAGAAGAAGAAGTTAGAAAGAACAAAGGAAAAGAGAAGGCACAAGATTGAGGCTAGGGGGATTTTCGGCCAAGGTATGGGATTAGGGATTCTCATACTTGCATGTGAATAAGATTAGTAGAAATATGATTTTAATATCTTGTGTGATGAACAATTGAAAGAGAAGTAAATTTTAACAAGTGTTACTTAAGAGAAGACATGAAGACTTGTGAACTAGTGACTGTATATTCAGCATAATTTGAGTTAGAAAACTTAATTTGAGATCATTCCAATTTCTAAAGTTACATAAGATATGTGCCTACAAATTTGTAGAAGGGACCTAGCATTGAATTTGCCTTTAAGTCACCCATATACTTAATTTAATTCTATGTGAGGTGTTGATTTCGGTTCTGGAATAGGTTGTGGTAAAAAGGATGTATCTTTGTGTATGTTGTTCATAATGCTATAAGGTTAATTTCTACAAAAAATATAATTCAAAATCTACAATTTATATGAAGAAATCATAAATTGATTCTATTTCTAAGAGGCTCAAAAGTTAACATGAAATCCAGAATAGTTGATAGCACTATTTCCAGAAACAGTTCTTAGTATTTTTGTAATATCTTGAGATTTAGATATGATAATTGGATAATTCCAATTGGGTTATAAAATAGACTTCCACATATACCTTTTCTGTGAGAAATCAAAGTCTAAATATGACTATAAGACTGCCTAAACTTCACTTGAAAAGCGGAATTTTGTGTTGCCTACCCTAATGAATAGTCTTTAGTAATTTCCAATTATCTTGGGTTCTAGATATGATATTGCATTTATTCTTGACGTTTTAGAAACTAGAAACATAGGAAAACAAAGTTGTAGAAGAACATTGTTTGCTGAAAATGCCATTTTGAAGGTCAAAAAATGCCCACAAATTGAACTTAGAAACCAACCACTGCCCTATCACGACTCGGACAACTGTCACGACTTGTGACAGTGTGCTCTCTGTCACGACTTGGACAGATGACACAAGTCATGAATCCCACTATCCAAGTCATGCTATCCATCCCATTTGACCCTCTTATGCCTATAAATTGATACTAAAGCATTTTTAGACCTTCCTAAACACTTTTAAAGCATTGGAAGCATAAAGATCAAGGTTTTAAAACAAGAATAACATGTGATATCCATATACCAAAGTGTTATAAAGTCTATTTAACCTTTTTAAATAGTCATAGAGTATAACTTGATATAAAGCCAACTCATAATTAGGGACATATATATTAACTTAATGATATCATAGTGCAACATAATTGGCATGGTCAAATGTAGAAATTAGTACATAGAAATGTAAGCTAAGGTAAATTATCATTTATCATATATATATGATAACATGAATGTGATGTGATGTGATGCTTAATGATAACATGTTCAAGTATAAGATCATGATGAGAGGTATTTTCAAATATTGGTACTCCTATTGCTATATGAATACATGAATACATGTATATACACTGGAGAATTGTGTATTATAATATGATCACATACATATGTAAGGTGTATGATATAAGTACAAGCATGATATTTTAAATGAACTTGAAAATTGTATTGCCTGCTACTAGAGTTCAACTGTGGATAGAAAGGCGCCTATAGGGATATTGCAGTTGCTCGTGTTGACCTCGTTTGGGTCTAAATTTTTGTTGATCTTGTTTGAATCATAAATAGCCCCATTTGGATTGTTAGCTAACCCCATTTGGGTTAGGTTGACTGATCCCCTGTTTTGTTGGCCCCATTTGGGTCTATATTTTTGATATCATCAGATATCCCCTGTTTTGATACCCTTGGGTATCCCCTGTTCCCATTAGCCACCTTTAGAAGTTAAGCAGGCTAAACTAAAGTATAAATGCATCGCAATTAATTATAGAATAATCAATGCACATGAAATATGAAATAACATGTTTAACAGTGGTTTCTATTGCATGTGTTATAATTATATATATTATGTACAAATCCTTTTATGGAATGTCTAAATTCAAGTGTGCTGAATTAAAGGTAGTGTTACATTGTTATATAAGATATTATTTTGTATTACACACTTATTTTGAATATGTTCTTTTAATATTTTTCAATTATCATATGTTATATGTTTTCGATGACCACTGTGAGTGGTTGTCTTTCATGTTAGTATCCCTACTAAGCTTTATAGCTTAGTACGGGTTATTTTATCCGTGTAGGTTCTATAGTCAAGGCTTTTGTATTGAACGTTCTCTGCATCAGGACAGGCCAACACCAGTGCATAAAAGTTGATGTAGGGGTATTTTGGTTAATTTTGTATGAATTCTTTCACATGTCTAATATGTATAAAAGGCTATATAATATATGTATGTCATATGGAAGATAATGTTGTAATAAGCTCACCATGAGGATGCTAGTATGTGCATGCATATAGGAGCTAGAATGATTATATTTATGTATAATGGAATGCTGAATGCTATGCATGACGATAAATATAAAATAGGATAGTTGAATCTAGCATGAATATGATAAGTGTGTTGCATGATGAGTCATTATGCATATGTAATTAAAGTAATAGGAAGTTGTGTGAAACACCTAGTTAATATATATGTTGTCATATAAATGGATTATTAGAATGATTAATATTGGTTTAATGGATTAATATCCTATTATAATATGACTGAAATGTATGGTATAAAATATGTTAAAGGCATTAGACTTAGGGTGTTTCAGGTTTGCCTATCCTCCAATATTTTATAACTCAATCTCAATCAAATTAAGACATAGCACATTTCATATTCTACTTATCCTCAAATATAATTTACATAACCACTTCTATAGCAACTTAATTTACAATGCCAATACTCATAAATATATACATAAAATTTACATCACCATAATATGGTGTACATGTCAAAATATTTTAAAAGATAACAAAAAAACTTCATTTGTGCATCCACCTCAAAATTTCTCCGCTTTTTCTGATGTGACTCAAATTTTGCTATAGATCCAGTTCCACCTAACTTTAAAATTCTTTCGAACTTATGCATGGAAAGAAAACCACGTGCTAAGCATTTTGCTTAGTGACGTCCAAGCAATTCTACTTTTCTACCAAATATAAAATAATTGAATAGCACGTGCTTAAAGTTTTAGAAATTATAAACACAATTATTTCCATTTGTTTCCAAGCATAAAAGTATTAAACCCATTATATATTATCTAAACATGTGTACTTTTAATATTGACTCATGTCTTGTTCAATTTAAAGTCTAATTAGCTTATAACTCAACTTGTGCCTAACTAACTATTTCTAATCAAGAATTCCCTATTTATTTATTAGGCACTTATTATTTATTTTTTATATTCTCTCTTAGTAAAATCTAGTGGAATTGGCTCCAGCCAGATAGGAGGGATCTAATTCAGGACTAGGTTCTTAGAACCATTTGGTCCATTATTATTTCTCTTAGCATTTTATTATTATTATTATTATTATTATTATTATTATTATTATTATTATTATTATATATACACATATATTATATACATACATATTTGCACATATATATGGACAGAGCTCTTGGAGCCATTTAGTCCACGATTCAAATAAGCATTCTATATCGGAATAGAGATCTCGGAGCCATTCGGTTCGATCTAATCTGTAATGTTGTAGTACTGGTATGTTCCTTTAATTGGCATGCCAATCCTATCACATACTTCCAATTCCTATCTAGTTTTACTAAGGGAAATTATAGCTAAATCCACATTTCATTTCTTCTTTTAATTTAGTCTCACCTGATAACTTCTTGTGATCATTATGGTGTAACAAGTTGTCTAATTTATGTTTTTATCCATGAATTTAAAATAAATCTCTCATGTATACACAAGTTTTCCACAAAGCATTTTAAGGTAATACTTAAAGACAGCTTCCTTAAAATCATGATAAAATTCCATGCATTAAAGCCAATTAACATCGATATGCGATGGGTCAGATTTTTATCTTCTCAACATCGATAAGTGGAAGACATTAAGAATCCTTTCTAACTCTTGTGGCAAGTCTAACCTATAGCCTACCAATCCCACTCGTTCAACAATCTCAAAAGGACCAATAAACCTAGGAGCTAATTTACCCTTTTTACCAAACTGAAGCAATTTCGTCCATGGAGAAACCTTTAGGAAAACCTTATCACTAACTGCATATTCAATGTCCCTTCTCTTCAAATCCGCATATGGCTTTTGGAGATCAAAAAAGCCTTTAATCTCTCTTTGATAATCTTTACTTTATCCTCGATTTTCCTTATTAGATATGGACCCATAATTTTATTTTTTATTTTTTTAGTTTTTTCCAATATAAAAGTGTCCTACACTTCCTACCATAAAGAACCTCAGAAGATGCCATCCGTATGCTAGCTTGATAGCTATTGTTGTATGGGAATTCAATCAATAGGAGATATTTATCCCAACTTCCCTAAAAGTCAATGACACAACTCTTAAAGATATCTTCCAGTACCTGAATCACTCTTTCAGACTGTCCATCTATTTGAGGATGAAAAGCTGTGCTGAAATTACATGTGGTACCTAAGGCTTCTTGTAATTTCTTCCAAAATGTCAAAATAAAGTTTGGATCTTGGTTAGATATAATGGAATATGGAACTCTATGTAACTGCACTATCTCATTAATGTACAATTATGCTAACTTTGAGAGTTTATAATCGGTTTTACTAGGTAAATAATGAGCCAAATTAGTCAATCTATCTACAATTACCCATATGACATTGTGTTGCTTCCTAGTTTGAGGCAAACCAACCAAAAAAAATCTATCATGATCTACTCCCATTTCCACTCGAGTATTGCTATTGGTTAAAGTAAACCTGAGGGGACATGATGTTTCGCTTTGACTTATTGACAAGTTAGACATTTAGAAACATATTCTACAATGTCTCTTTTCATACCTGGCCACCAGTTGTGTGTCTTCAAGTTTTAGTATATTTTTGTGCTTCCTAGGTGCATATTGTATGGATTGTATAGGCTTCCTTCATGATTTTCTTTTTCAATTCATCAACATCAGGGACACAGATTTTGTTTTTGAAGTAAAAACAACCATCCTGCTTGATTGCATATTCGCTATCATTCCCCTCTTGAATTTGTGTAATAATAGCAACTAGCTTTTCATCTTGCTTCTGTACTTCTTTAACTTGTTGCACCAAGTTTGGTCTAAGCCTTAACTCTGCCACAAGGGCACCATCACTTGCTATAGATAATTCGACATTCATAGCTATCAAAGCTAGATAAAAATATTTAAATCATTAGTCGTACATAACCTTATTATGTTATAAATTTAATAGTTTAATTCGATTATTTAGAATTTACCTAATAATGATTTTCTCCTGAGAGCATTAGCCACAACATTTGCTTTGCTTGGGTTATAATCAATAACACAATCATAATCTTTAATAAACTCTATCCATCTTTTTTGCCTTAAATTCAATTCTTTTTGTGTAGGCAAATATTTGAGACTTTTGTGATCTATGTAGATATAACATTTTTCTCCATATAGATAATGCCTCTAAATATTCAAAGTAAAAACTATGGCTGTTAACTCTAGATCATGAGTTGGATAATTCTTTCATAAGGCTTAAGTTGCCTAGAAGCATAGCTAATTACCTTTATGTATTGCATGAGTACACAATGAATGAAATCTTTGTCAAGCATGGGTTTTGTAAGAATAGGCGCTTTAGTCAACATGGCCTTTAGTTTCTCAAAACTTTCTTGACATTTGTCACTCCATACAAATTTTGTGCTCTTTTGAAGTAACTTAGTCATAGGTGCTGCAATAATAGAAAACTCTTTAATAAATCTTCTGTAATACCCTACCAAACCTAAGAAACTTTTTATTTTTGTAACATTCTTAGGTGGTTTCCATTCCAGAATAGCTTATATTTTCTTTGGATCAACTCTATTCCCATCAGCTGAGATAAAATGGCTAAGAAAAGAAACTTCATTTAGCCAAAACTCACATTTGAAGAACTTGGCATAAAGCTGCTTTTCCCGTAAAGTATATAAAATGATCCTCAAATGCTCCTTATTGTAACATCCTATGTTCATTCATCAATTTGTACATTATAAGTTTCCGTAATGGCATTTCGCATATACTAAAGTTGATTATTCTTCAATTTTACTGATTAATGACTAGTTTATTAACCATTAATTCGTAAGTTCAAATTTTGATTACCGGTTATCAATACCATTTTTAATCATCCATTAGTGTTCAATTTGGTATTTGTCATAACTTTATTATTCAATCAATTAGGTTATTATTCCCTTAATACGAATTTTGGCAGCATAATGACTTATCGATTGTACTACCTAAACCTACAATTTGACAAATTAACATCTCTATAATCAACTACGATTTTCTTTACAACGCAGTATAAAAATTTCCATTCACATATATACATTGGACTATACATTTAACACTAATTGCCATTTATTATATAAAAAATTCTCAATATGAAATATGACTAATCTTTGCATTACCAAAAGAGTTTCGTGTACTAGCCAACTGCATTTTCATTATGGATTCTTCAGTGCTCGACTTCACAATGTCGTTACCTAATGATTGATACAATTATACAACACTTCATTTCTATGAATCGCTTGAAGTAAAATTTACCATTATGCCTCTAGTGTCATTTTTATGTAATTAGTTGGAAATTTATTCTTAATATAATCACCATTTAATTTTTCTTCTTTTACTTAATTTCTTTATTTAAATTCATATATTTCTTTACATAGAATAAAATTATTGTTTGGTCCACAGGGCTTTCTTATTTCTTATTTTCTATACTAAATTTACTCTAATTTTCCCTTTTTAACCTTTTTTTGTTTCTACTCTGTTCTAAGTTCAAACTTTACATTTCAAACCTTCTACTTCTTTATTTGATGGCGAATTATTGTTTAGTACTTGAAACTTTTCCTTAATTTTACCCCTTTTAAATTACATTTCAGACCTTCTATTTCTTATTGTTTACGTTGCTACTTATTTGCTTTAGATTCCTTTTTCTTATTAAATTACACATAATTTCCTACTTGAAAGAAAAACTACAATTAGGTCCCTAACCTTTCCATATATCATGTTTAACCTCTATTTTGACTCTTTTTTCTTCTTTGACTCTTATTTTATTTTCAGTGTAAAATTTACATCTTGGTCCTTATACTTCTTCATGAAGTGGTAAATTACATTTTGATCCCTATATTTTTCTTCTTATCATATTTTAACTTATTTAACCCCAATCTTACTCCTTTTGCTTGTCTTACCATTTCACTTTAAATGGTATACTTACATTTTAGTCCCTATGGGTGCCCTTGAAGTGGTAAATTATGTTTTAGTCCCTGAGTTTTTCCTTATTTACAGTCATGCCCCTTTCTACTTATTTGACCATTTTAACTTCTTTAATTACATTTCTAATGCCAAATTACAATTTGCCCCCATCTTATTGCTTAATTATGTTTTTACTTTTTTTTTGAATCTTCTAATTATGTCTATTGCATTATTTCTCCTTTATTCACATTTTTTATACCTTTTATACATAAATTACTCTTTACTCCATGTTCTCTTGCATAATTACCCTTTTACCCCTAATTTATTATGTAATCACAATTTTATCTTTGTTGAAGTTATTAATCACATTCTTTTCCATTACTACACAATAGGTTATATTTTCACACCAATAATTATGTTGTTACCATTATGTTTCATATAATACATCCTCATTCATCATGCATTCATCAACAATACATATAAAATTATAACGTATATAATTAATAACATCTAATCATGGTGAAACCATAACATTATTCTCACACATTACAAGAAAAAGGGTTATTAGGGACCATTTATCAGTAACTAGTCAAGTTTTTGGTACTTAAAAGTATACTAATAAGGACTAGTTTTATATCTATTCCCTAATTTCTAATTTTCAATTTTAATAAGGAAAAAGGTTAAAACTAGTTATTAATTCCTCAAAATATTGGTCCTTAATCCCTTTATATTGGCGGGATTTTTAAGCTTCATGATAAAACTAATAGAAAGACGTAAAATAAATCGACAGAAAGACATAAAATAAAAAGTAAACATAGAGAGTGGGTTTTAAGTTATAAACAATATTCAATTGCCCCTTTTTCCTTTCTCCTTCATCATCCATGGGTATTGCAATTTTTTTTCTATCTCCTTTGTCATTCTCTGTATCTGTGATTGCTTATGTGAGAGTGTGTGCTTGAGTGTCTCGTTTGTCCCCTATATCTCTCATTTTATTATTGCTTCCCCCTATCCCCTTTGTCTCTTATTTTACCCTCTCTCAGCCTTTCGTTCCTTGCATGCTTTCGGCCATCATCTCTGCCACTCGACCCACCATCTTCTTTGTCTTTTGCATTCTTAAGGCCATCATATCTCTCTTTTTTTTCTTAATTGCGTGATTATTAATTTTTCGGCTCCGTATTGCTCATCTCATCCATTTTTAAGGTATAATTTCTCTCTTGATCATCTTGGTTGTGATTTGTGATGTTTTAATTTTTTGCTCTTTCGATTATTTGATGATGAAAATTTGTTGATTTATTTCTGTTGTTTACTGTGTTGTTGTGTTTTTGGTTTCGTATGGCTCTGAGGTTGCACAATTCCTAATTTTCTGCCTCCCTATTGCTCATTTCATCCATTTTGAAGGTATGATTTCTTTCTTGATCATCTCGGCTATAATTTGCAATCTTTTTTATTTTTTGCTCTTTTGATTGTTTGATGATCATGAGAATTTGTTGATTATTTCTATTGTTTTGCTATGTTGTCATGTTTTGGTTTCCATCTAGGTTTGTGATTCTATTTTAGGCAGTTGTTTTGTTCAGGCCTTACTCCATTGGTTCGGTTCTATCTGCTCAGTCTTTGCTCTCTATCGGTTTAAGCACTATTAATTTTGCTTTGCTTCTGTTGTTTTCCCATTTTTTGGTTCTTTTAGTTTGAAATAAATTTTATAGCTTATGAAAAAAATGGAAGTTTAGTTTTCTACTAGATCGGTTTGGTTTTAGTATTTTAAAACAATCACTGTACTACTTGTGAAATCTTAGACGATTGTTTAATGAAATTTATGTATAAACTTGTGTTTAGATTAATAGAAAATGAAATTTAAATAAAGAGAATGAAAGTATCAAACATACATACATGATATATAGAAGATAAGCAGAAACATGATTTCATTAGAGTTTGAAGTTTGCATTTCACTTGAGACAATTGAGATGATTAAATTCAAAGTGAAAAGTATAGCTCTTAAAAGCTTTCACATTTAATATATGACTATTCTCAATATTTTATGATCAAAAAAGTTATTTATAATCTTTTAGAATTGAGCTCGTGAGAAAAGATCTTAATACTTATCATGAAAATTAAACATTGTGCATAGTTTATGCATATTGCCTTATATCATATTAGTTTTACAAATTAGATTGCACATTTTAACGTAACCTATTGACACATCTTACTTAGTTAAAGTAGACTTTCTTACAGTCTGGAATCTTGGACATGATATCATTTTTTAATTACTCAATATTGTAATTATTTTCACTATAAATTAATCATTTAGTTTTCTTAATTATTCACTTTAGAAATTAAACTCCAGCACTGTGATCTATATGTTCTCTTAAAATAACATACAAGGCACTTTACATAGCATAAACGATGCAAAATGTTTAAAATAATACAATATAAATCCTAAGTTTCATTATCACTTTCATAGTACTAAACTAAATCATGCCCTATTGTTTTATTTTAATGTTGATTAGTGGTTTGTTTCCACTATCCTGTGAACTTATGAATTGTTTTGTTCCATTTTTCCTCTCCTAAACCTAGAGGTTTTGACATTGGTGTTTCATCTTAGGTGACGGAGCTATTTTGATTTTTGTTATCATGCTCCCTATTCTTGTTGGAATACTTGATTTTTTATGGTTGTTATTTGTGTTTTACTAGTTGGTGGTTGGAATTTCTACTGGATTGTACCTCTTACACTTATTAAAGGATTAGGAATCTATATCTACTTTTATCCCATAGATTTCAAAGCTTTTGTATGTTTTATTTAAGTTTTTTGATGTAAAATTGCAGGAATGTTGTTGCATGATTTATTTAAGTTTTTTGATGTAAAATTGCATGAATGCTGCTATATGTTTTATTTGATTTTTTTGATGATCATTTTAAGTAATTCATTCTTCTATGCATTTTGATGTAAAATTATTTAATTTTCACATGGGTTTTGTGGAAATTAATTTGCCTTTATGAATGGATGGGAATCTAGGACTTGAGAGTTGAATAAATGGTGTGCATTGTTTACTGTTAACTTAACATAAGCAGATCATTTTTTAACATCATAAATTGCCCATTTTCCACTTATTATGTTTGCTTGCTTTTGAAATCTTCTTTAGATTGTTGGCATGTTCCATTTTGTGGTGGTCTCTAGTGGATTAATCTATCACAATGTCCCAAATGATCTTGCCAATTCCAAACAATTTGTGTAATATAACTGTAGATGGAACTGATAGAGCCGGTATCTTTATGCTTTCTTTGGAACACCAAGTTTGTGCATCAACAGTGGCTTTGAAGGCCAAAATGATGCAGAAAATGTGCCTATATGGATGTTTATAAATCATTTTGTCATTTTTATATGCTTTTTTTTTGGTACTGGACTTTGTTGAAATCTTTATACACTACAAAAAAACTGTTAATTAGCGATGAAAAATTCCGTCGCTAATTACCTATTTTCCGTCGCTAATATAAATTAGCGACGCCGCGACGAACAGTGGCCAATAGGCCAGTCGCTAATATATTAGCGACGGAATACAAAATCAGTCGCTAATTTTTCGTCGCTAAAATTTTATTTTCGTCGCTAATTTATATTTCTAACTAGTCGCCAAATTATAATAATAATATTTAGCGACTACATTTTCCGTCGCTAATTAAAGATTTAGTGTAAAATTTAGCGACGAAAATTGGTCGCTAATTTAGTCGCTAATTATTTCTTAAATTCTGTCTATTACTCATTAGCGACAGTTGCTGTCGCAAATCCGTCGATAAATATTCTTTTGCTGTTTTTTAAAATTTTCATCCTGTACACAATATAAATAATAATCTTTTATTATAAAATTCATATATAATAGATACAAATTTAAGTAACAATTTTATATTTTCATATATATATAATTTGTAATGAATTCATTACAAATAAAGAGTTAACATAAAAAAAACAATATATAAAACAAAGTACTGTTTATACAATTCATTTCCCTAAAATTAATAGCAAATTAAATCTTTACAATTTCCTACCAAATACATAATAAGCTCCTAGCTAACATTGCTGTAGTACCCTAAACCTAAATGCAGTCCCTCTTTATCGATAATCTGTGACCAGAAATACGTGAACCTTGTTGGCAGTAGGGATTAACTCCTGAAACGCCTTCATTCTTTCAGCAATCCACTCCCTGCGCAGCCATATCTAGCAGAGGAAAGAATGAAAAGCTAATACAAACAGCAATCATATAGAAATAGCTACCAAATTGTAGTAACTACTTGTAAAGGTTTTCAGCTGCCCCACTTTGCACCTGAATAGGAATTATATCAACAGAAGAGTCTCCAATACCACACGCTTGAAACAAAAAAAACAAGGAAAAATGGGAAATATATATACTAAGCAAACCTGTAACAAGTTCTTTAGGAAAATTCATCAAGTTGTAAAAAACTGCCAAGTGCATCTCGTTTTACTATGGCTTTTGGCTTCCCCCAGTCAGAAAATCTTTCTATGTCCATGCTCTGAACCTCTATTATGATGATCAGGGTGAAATAAAATTTAAAAAGAAAATAAAAATAATAAGAGAAGAATCAAATTTGAGGGAACTAAAGGTCTAGCAGGAGTTTAATGCAAAAAGTGTATGAACTAAAAGGTTCTCTAAACCATTTGGCCATGCATTAGATCCAATTCATTTAAATTGCTATATAAAATAGGAAATAGATCTAGTTCATTTACAATTTCACGAGTAAAAATGCAAGTGAAACTTGAAGGCTCACATTCTTTCAATCATAAATCAAATTATTTGAGAAATAAAACATGCAACAACATAGTCGTAAGATTTTCATGCTGTAATCTTGGATACGCTCCCTTCAAGATGATAAGGAGAGGCTTTCCAAAAATTGAACTTAGCATTACCAATAACCAAGGCTCTTTCCTCCTTCACTGCTTTAGGATCAGACTATTCAATTTCTTAAAATTTGCAGGTAGAATACACTACTATGAACCCGAGCAAAATTTGAACTGTGATATTTCCATTATAGATTCTTTTGCATTCCTAATTAAGATCGTTAGTTGTAATCAGCATATAGTAGCTCATCAGTTTAATTGTGAAGTAAATAACCCATTGTGCGAGCAATTATCTTGCTTATAAAGAACATGCAATGAGGGAATTGGTTAAGGAACATGCCCCTGGTGTTTCGCTAACAATTCAGTCTCCACCACTGGGACTCATAAAACTAAAAGAAAAGAAAAAGATAAATCAAAGATAAGAAGTTATGTAAACCACTGACCAATTAGCAGACTCCATCACTTAATAGACTAGAATTGTGAATATGATAAAAAAATAAGAAAAAACCCTTTAATGCAAAAGAGAGGAACAGACATGACCTTGGAAGCTGCGAGACCGTGGGCGAAATTCCTTGTGGAGAGGTCACCAACCTCCCTTTGCCAAACATTCACCATCGATATATCGGGGTTCGTTCTGGCCCTCTTTCTCATCCTCGAACAATCAAATTAAGACCATATTAACAACACTCATTCTCCAACAAATCAAATTAAGACCCTATTATCCAGAATCCTAATTTAAAACCCTAACAAAGTTCGGAGAAAGGAAGCTTAAAACCAAATGGAAAGAGTTAAAAAAAATAAAAAATTATAGAAATTACAGGCAATTGGATCGAAGTATAAAGGCGATGAACAAGTGGGTTTATCGAGGGTATAGCGAAAGGCGTTTGGATGATGGGAAATCTAAAGGGGAAATGGCGGAGAAGAGAAGGAGAGTGCAGGCTCTGACTGGGGTGCCATTTGCGCCGATAGGGGTGGGGCGGCCGGCACGGCCTCTGACCGACGCTGTCTCTCTTCGGTCTCCCCCTCTCGATCTTCCCTCTCTCCCTGTTCTCCCTTTCCCGTTTCTCTATTTCTTTCCTTGTTTAATATTTATTCTTTTCTTTTTCTTCCTAAATCCTAAATGTCTACATTCAATGTATCTAAAAAATATCAATTATTACATTTTAGCCTCCTAAAATTCCTTTAAATACTCAAATTATTTAATTATTATTATTATTATTATTATTATTATTATTATTTAGTTTTATTGATTTTACATTAAAATGTTGGGTTATAAGAGATTTTGATTCAATTTCATTAATTGTTTATTCAAAAACAATAAGCATCCCAATAATAATGTGAAATAATAGTTTTAATTCTTTTTTTATTCACATTTGCAAATATAATTAGTCAGTATGCTGAAAATTGATTGTAAATAAATATTTTTTTCTCTAAGAAAATATTTAAATAAACAATAGAGTTTGATTTCGATATCGAACAAAGTTTCAGTTAAATCTAGCAAACTGATCCAAAATTAACAACAAGGAGTTTCGAATGTACTCACCAAAATTAACAACAAGGAGTTTCGAACGGCAAATGATTTTTCGATCTTGTTCACATATAAAATTGGTCATTATTTAAAAAATTCAGAAAACAGCCTATTTTTTGCAACAAAAACTGAACTTACAGATCTTAAAAACAAATTTTCACCGTCCAAAATTAACAAAATGGAGTTTCGAACGTACTCATCAAAAATAAGGCCAATCTAACGGTAAATGATTTTCCGATCGTCTTCGCATACAAAACTAGTAATTACGTAAAAAATCCAGAAAATAGCTTTTTTGCAACAAAAACTGAACTTACAAACCCTAAAAACTAATCTTCACCTTTCAAAATTAACAACAAGGAGTTTCGAACGTACTCAACAAAAATCAGGCCAATCTAACGGCAAATGATTTTCTGATCGTCTTCACATACAAAATTGGTCATTATGTAAAAAATCCAGAAAACAACCTCTTTTTTGCAACAAAAATTAAACTTACAGACCTTAAAAACTAATCTTTACCGTTCAAAATTAACAACAAGGATTTTCTAATGTACTCACCAAAAATCAGGCCAATCTAACGGCAAATGATTTTCCGATCGTCTTCGTATATAAAACTGATCATTACGTAAAAAATCCATAAATTAACCTCTTTTTTGCAACAAAAAACGAACTCACATATCTTAAAAACTAATCTTCACCATTCAAAATCAACAACAAGAAGTTTCGAACGTACTCACCAAAAATTAGGCCGATCTAACGTCAAATGATTTTTCGATCGTCTTCACATACAAAATTGGTCATTATGTAAAAAATCCAGAAACAACCACTTTTTTGCAACAAAAATTGAACTTACAGATCTTAAAAACTAATCCTCACCGTCCAAATTTAACAATAAGGAGTTTTCAACTTACTCACCAAAAATCAGGCCGATCTAAGTCAAATGATTTTTCGATCATTTTCGTATACAAAACTGGTCATTACGTAAAAAATCCAGAAAATAGCCTCTTTTTTGCAACAAAAATTGAACTTACAGACCTTAAATACTAATCTTTACCGTTCAAAATTAAGAACAAGGAGTTTCGAACATACTCACCAAAAATCAGGCCGATCTAACGGCAAATAATTTTTTCGATATGTAAAAAATCCAGAAAATAGCCTCTTTTTTACAACAAAAACTGAACTTACAGACCTTAAAAACTAATCTTCACCGTTCAAAATAGCCTATACATTTATCTTTTTATCATCACCTTTTCTATTTATCTTAACTTAATATCTTAATATTAATCTTGCCATGTTTAGAATTTCAAAGCCATTTCTTCATTTTCAAATTAGTAAGTTTTCTCAGTCTTCCATAACACTCAATTAGGTAACCGCGGTAGTGTAGTTAAATGGTAAGGATGAGTTTAAATGGAGCTTTGAACATTTAGAAAAATAATAGAAATAAAATTGAAAAGTCTGTGTGTGTGTGTATATATATATTAGAAAATTTATTCATTTAGAAAAATAATAGAAGTTAAATTGAAGAAATTAAATTAGAAAATTTATTCATTTTGACTTCTATGAGTTTAAGTCTTGGATTGAACTCTATTGTATTATTCAACTAAATAATAAATTAACCTTACAATCGTGACATTATGCATCCAAATGCCCCCAAGTTTTTCAACTGGACCTTGACCGAGATTAGGCCACGGTTAACTTTTTCTGCTGTAACTAGCTATTCTTTCTTTTGTTCTTTATTTTCGTTTAGTTTTTTTTTCACTATTATTATTATTGCATATATTTAATTTATGTTAATTTATAATTTATTATAAAGAGTATTTTAATTTAAAACCATTTTTCTCACTATTATTATTATCATTGCATATATTTTAATTTATTTTAATTTAAAGAGTATTTTAATTATTTAAACATTTTGAATTTTAAATAATTTAATATTTGATTTAAATTTTATAAATTAAATATAAATTACAATTTTTTTATTATTATTTTAAATGAAATAATAAATTTTATATTACTTTTTTATAAATATTTATTCTTATTAATCTTGAACACGCAAATATATAATAATCTTAATAATTAGTTTATTAATATTATTATTAAAAATCCAATTTTTCTAAATAAATAAATTTAGATTTTGGTATAATTGTTAAAAAATTATTATCAACTAATAAAATAATTTCTAATTTTCAGTTATAAAATACATTTCTAATTTAAAAAAAATTATTTTTTCTTTATTTGCGACGGATTAGCAACTAAAATTTCATTAGCGACTAAAATTTTCCCTCCTAAATTAGCGACTAAAATTTTCATCGCTAAATCGTCGCCAAAAAAGGCGCTAAATTTTCCCTCCTAAATTAGCGACTAAAATTTTCGTCGCTAATTTTTTTGGAACTAATTTTATGAATAAAAAAATATAAAATTTAGCAACGGAACTATTTGTCGCTAATTCCGTCGCAAAACATGACGCGTACACTTCTCGCCAATAATTAGCGACTGTTTTTTATTCCGTCGCTAATTCGTCGCAAAAATAGAAAATATCCTTTCCACGACGGAATTATAAAACAGTCGCTAATCCGTCGTAAAATTTGCGACGAAAATGATGCCGTCGCTAATTTTAGTCGCTAATTGACAGTTTTTTTGTAGTAATATATGACTTTTTATTCTTGCATTGTTTAGGTATTGAGTTGTTGACTCTAGTCATATTGTACTTCATTGGTTTTGCTTAGTTGTTTAGAATAAATTCCTTTAGAAGTTAAACAGCTTTTGGGTTGGTTTGTAACTAAATTCCTTCATGAGTTTTGTATGCTTCGAAGGATTTGTTCTTGGAATTGTTTTTATGCTAAGATTTTCTATTTCTTATGCTATTGTGTATATTTTATAGTAAATTATTTTACTTTTGAACTAATGATTAGCTACAATTTTGGCTCTTTAGCAATAGAGGTATGCATCTAATATTAGCACAAGAAGGACAATATGCTGGGCTACTCTATTTTTTCAACTGATGATGCTCTTATTGCTTTTATCTGTGGTTTAATTTTGCTTTTTGCCATCTGTCAATGATTCATTCTAATTTTATTTTCTGCTCTCCAATTGTTTCACTATAGGTTGATGATTTGGATGTTCTAGTATACTGCTTTTTTATCCCCCAAATTCAAGAATTTCTTCTTGAGGCTTTGATGTTTTGTGTATTAGCTAATGGGGTTGCTATGATTTTTATCTTGATTTTTGTCCTGCTATTATGTTTTTATTTTTTTCCTGTTATCTCTATGGACAACCCTAGCTTTATTTGCTTTCTTTGTGGATAACCCTGGCTTTATTTGTTGTAAGATTCTATCATTATTCAGTCTGTTATTCTTCTACGTGTATTGTTTTAAATTGTTAAAATATTTCAGTTTTTGACCATGCAGTATTTGTTCTACCTAATGCATTCTTCATCAAAATTATCCATTTCTTATGTTATTCTCTTTTTCAGTGTCCATTTAGGTATTATAGTTTCCAAGGGATGCAAGTTCGTCTTTGATGCTTTCATCCTTTGGCAAATTGAACTAAAAGTTCAACTAAAGAGTTTGAAAGCAAATTGTGTAAAATTGCAAGAATGTTATTGTACATTTTATTTAGGTTTTTTTAACGATAATTTTAAGTATTTTATTCTTGTTATGGTAATTACACTAGAGGAATGATGGTGTTATGGTAGAATTTTGTGTCGCAGCCGAAAGACTTATTTTCAATAAGTGCTATTAGAGGTAAACGAATTGTTAATTACTGGTTTTTGTTACAAATTGTATATATAACAACTGCTTGATTTATTCAATTAGCATATTAATTTATGAGAGCTTGAAATTTCATGAAGTAAATTTCATATTTCCTCTATACTTTATTGATTTATGTTTCAAAAAATTATACTTTACTAAATTATGAGTTAAATAAATTGTTGTCTTGTTAGATTAGGAATTAAATGTTATATTAATCTATACATTGAAATATAAATACCAAGGTTATGACACCTGATAAGTAGTGGATGAAACTTGTTGATGACCAACTTAATGAAGTGTACTTAGTTGGGGTCCGAAAATATTTAAGTTATGCATTTAAAAGAACGGGAGAACGAGATGAAATACATTTTCCATGTGTAAAATGTTGCAACACAATTTTTTATTAACATGACATTTTCTTTACTTATTTTTAAATTGAATATGAAGTCGAAGACTGTAAATGGGACATCATCCAATTTAAAGGCTGCCAAACAAGCATTTCTTCCACCTGGTGCTTTAGGAAGGGGACGAGGAAAGGGGTTGAGATCTTTATGCTCTTTTAGGATGTCTAAACAAAATACTTGCATTGGTGCTAGATCAAATCACGCCACATTCGTGAGACAGGGAAATCCTCAATCTATGAACAATCTTTTTGTACTCGAGGATGAATATTCAGAAGACAATACTCTGGATGATATTCAATTCCACCAAGCTGATGAAGTGGTACAAGATAACCAAGGGATACAAACCAACCCAATGGTGCAAGAAGACTTGAGTCTACAAGCTGCTTAAGTGAGGCGAGACAACCATAGAGTACGAACTAATCAAGAGACTCAAGACAACTATCAAGATATGCAAGACTCTCAAAGAGCAAACACAAGTTAGATGAACATTAATATTTATCTACAATAATTGAGTTATTTTTATTTTCCTTTGATGTCCATTTAATTCTTTTGTCCAATATTTTAATGTATTCCTTAATTGTTCATATATAGGTTCAGATTCTATTAGAAAGGTAAAAAAAAAGTATGAGGAAAAAACAAGTGTAAAGAAGTTGTAGCACTTAAATCCGGTGAAAAGTTGAAAGTGACTTTTTACAATAGACGAACTGTTGGGAAGAATCACATATTTTTCTCTAGACACTTGGGAAGAATTGTTCGTGATTGAAATGTATGTCCATTGGCAGTACCATTATGGAAAAAGATTCCAAAAGATAAGTTTCATCATATCTGGGATTCTGTTGTGGTAAGTGATACTCATTAGTTTACTTAAATAATTTACGTTATGCTTTTATGGTAAGTTATACTCATTACATTATGTTATTATCCATTAGCTGTATTTGGTGGCTACAATATTGCCTTATGTTATTGAGTTGTGTTCGTGAAAGGGAATTATTATGTTTATGAGCTGTTTTCAGCTTGTAAGTTTTGCCATTGAGTTGTTATTTCTTGAGCAACTATGTTTCTTTGTCATTAATGAATTTATGACCTTATATGTATGTTTTTTTGCATTAGTAATTGCTAGTGACATGTCTATACCAAATGAATAGGGTATAAAACACTTTTTTTCAGTTTAGTTTTGTGAACAGAAATTTATTTCAAGCAGGTGTACCTTTTTAAGATGTAAAGTACCTAGATTTTAGTATAATGGCACAAGGTTGTTTAGAGCATCTATTTAAATTACTTGAAAGCACTTTTATTTTATTAACACTCATGAAGATTAAACTTGCAAAATGGCCCAGTTTGTTAATTTTGGGATTAATTAAGCTTGAAACAAATATATAAAGGCATAGCTGCAACTCCTCTTTTTTGTTGGAGCTGTGAAGTGAAATATTTTCTGTTGCGGCTGCTTCTATTTTTTTTTCTTTTTGCACAATAATGAATGTGTCGCACATGAACATATACATGAAATATTAGTATGAAACAATAATATTTTTTATTGTATTGTTAAATAAAATAACATATGCTATGCTATTATTTTGTAGGATAAGTTTGAGAACGATGACATGGATCTTAATCATGAAGACGTTTCGGACTGGATGCATTATTTATGGAACAAGTACAAGGGAGAATTGAATATAAAACATGTGCAGGGTAAGACAATCTAGGAAGCTCTTCGAAAAGTGCCTACAGGGGTAGACAAGAGTCAATGGGTATGGTTGGTCAAAAACCATTATTTTACTAACAAGTTTAAGGTATCATATAGTATATTGTTGTAAAATTATGTTATTTTCACTGTGATTTTATTTGTGAATACTCTAATATGACTTATGTTATTTCACAAATATAGTTACAAAGCAAAAAAAAAATGTAGCAAATAGGGCTAAGCTGAAAATGTCACATCATACTGGTAGCAAGCCTATTAGAGAAATCATTTATCAAAAGGTGTTATAATTGTTGACATTTATGTGTTATAAATGATTTTTTTATCTTTTTCTTTTTCTTTTTATTCTATTTTTTATTTATATTGAGGAGTGTGCCTTGTTTATTAATGTCAAAGGAGGAAAAGATGGCAATCCACCAGACATGCAACCATTTTCTTTGAGACTCGAAAGAAGAAAAACAAGCTTGTTGAACCTGAAGCAATTGAAAAATATGTGCGTGTAAAGTATTCAACATGTAGAATTCTTGTGTTAATTATATAGGATTTTGATAAATCACTATAACATATTTTTGTAGGCCTAAATTTAAAAATTGGTGTAGTCTGAGCCCTCTTTTCTAACATCGAGGTAGTGGAAAGATGTTTTAGCCCTCAAAATTGTAGTCATGTGGTTGGTTTTAGAGGTGGGGTTAAAGCAAAAGACTTTAAAGGTATTTCCTCCAAAGCAAAATTGTTGTCTAAGTTATGTTCAACTTAAGAGGAAAACCAAGCTTTGAAAGATCATTTATCTGCTGTGGAATGTCAAATGAATGAACTTAATAAATTAAAAGAGTTGTTGATATCCTAACAATCTAATATCCAACCTCCATCAACACCCTTTTAAGGAACTGACTAGTCAACTTAAAGCATATTATAGGTTAGTAATTTAAAATAAAAGGCTGCTGATTACATATTTCTGTTTGGCATTTTAATTTGATGTGATATGTGAAATTTAGTTTTAGATTTTGATTTTAATTTTAATTTTAATTTTGATTTTCGTTGTGTGGCAATTTAATCTTTGATTAGAGGGTTGTGATTACAAAATTACATTTCTAGGTA
Organism: Excoecaria agallocha; assembly: GCA_037975025.1. Classification (NCBI taxonomy): domain Eukaryota; kingdom Viridiplantae; phylum Streptophyta; class Magnoliopsida; order Malpighiales; family Euphorbiaceae; genus Excoecaria; species Excoecaria agallocha. The sequence continues at coordinate 29,062,099 of CM075819.1, forward strand.
TTAATATTGATGATGATTATTGTTGGATTACAATTTAGTAACTAAATATGTTTGATGACATGTTTATGTCGCTTATTCTATTATGCTCTTCTTGGATATTCTATTATTATCCTTTACTATTTGATAACTCTACTTTAATGCTTGGAGACACTGCCATTATGCTCTGCTGTTCTGCTTTGCTTAGAGACTCTGCTGTTATGCTTTGTTGTTTGATAATAGCATTTATGCTGCTTCTACTGTTATGATAGCTAAATACCATTAGTGTTTCTTTAAATTGTCTACTGGTTTTGCTGTTATGCTTTAAGCAGCAAAAAAAATTATGCTATTTAAATACTTGAGCGGCAAAAAAAGAAAAGGAATTGTTGTCATCTTCACTTTTTATTTACTTAGTGAATGTAATTTTATATGCAGTACTTGCATGTATTTACATGATTTCAGTAGGATTCTATGCTGCTACCAAGTTGGTTATTGTCCTGATTTTTGTTGTTGCTGTTGTTGTTACTTAAGGATATTTAAGTTTATTACATAACTTTAATAAATATATTTAGATTATATGTGTTATTTGCTTTTCCATATTATTTTTTGCTTCGTGTGCTTGGACTTGTGCAATAATTTGAATATAAAATATTCATTTTGATATTCTAATTCTATTCTGTATGTATTTTGCAGTCCTTTATATGCTAACTTTTTGAAGTGTATATAATTGCACTTAACGGAATTAGAACATTTTTTGGGTGAGTTATTTTTTTTATTTTTAGATTCAATCAATTATTATCAATAGATCTATATTTTTTTCACTAATTCATTTTGTTTTCTGATTATACTTTTTTGCAGTAACAAAGTACAATATAGAATTGACAATGAAGGTTTGAAGGCTTCATACAAATGTTGATAATAATTTTGTTAAAAAATTATAAGAGATGTAAATAATCTTATTTTGCTAGGTACTAATTTTTTGGAAAAGGGTTGTATATAAACAATATTTTTGTTCATATGATGATTTTTTTTTATGTTAACTCTATATTTGTAATTCATTATATATATATATATATATATATATATATATATATATATATATATATATATATATATATATATATGAAACGTTGGAATTATTATTTATGTATGTATCTATTTATTTATGAATTGTATAATACAATTAAATTTACAGCAATAAAAAAACTTATTTATTTTGAAATCAATAGAAATTATTTATCTTTTAGTGACCAAATTAGACATCAAAATTTTAGTCTTTACTAACCTTTTAGTGACCAGATTTACATATGGTCCTTGAATAAAATTTTGTCCTTTTTGAATTTTAGGAACCAGATTTCTGGTCCTTAAAAAGTTTTATTAGGCATATGGTATAATTATTTGGGACAAGAATTATGGTCTTTAATACTTTTTAAAAACTAATAATTCTGGTCCTTAAACGTTTTAAAGACCAAATTTTTTGTCCCTAAAAGTTGAAATGGTCACGTGAGGATAACTTTTAAGGACAAAAAATCTGGTCCTTAATACTTTTTAAGGTCAAGTTACTCTGGTTCTTGAAACTTTTTAAGGACCAAATTTTTAGTCCTTAAATGTTGAACTTGTCACGTGAGGATAACATTTAAGGGTAAGAAATCTGGTCCTTAATACATTTTAGGGACTATATTTTTCTAGTCCTTGAAAACCTTTAATGTCCACGTATAAAATCTGGTCCTTATTAAGCATTAGTGGCGGAGCCTTTAGGGACCAATTAAGGTCTAGATTCCTGATCCCTATTGATCTTTAAGGACTAGTTTTTCACTTTTAAGGACCAAAATTCTGGTCCTTAAAGGTTATTTTTCTTGTAGTGACATTCATTATTTGGCCATAATGGGCTTTCCACCTATATTGTAATTATTTCTTCATTTACATACCAAATGTATTTCTAATGTTATTTTAAACATTCATATAGTCACACATATTTAATTTACCTTATAATCCCTAAGTTATCTTAACTTCCACCGTTATGTCCACTTAGATAAAATTATGTACACTTATTATTTTTAATTTTCATCACCTCTATTGCATTCTTTATACATTATATTATTTAGTTCTTATTAAATGCACCGTTAATCATCAAAATTCTCTTATCTCATGTTTAGGCACATAATTCGGGCATCCTAGAATATACCATTCCCAAGTTGTTTTCTTTACTCATTTGTATTCATAATATGATAATTCCTTATTTTATTATGTTATCTTAATTTATTTCACCATTCTATTCAAATTTATGTAGTTACTTTTAAGCATAGCATTATGTACACATGATAAACAATATATCTATACATAATTTTAATCTCACACCAATCATTTAATATTAATTCAAGCTAGAAATACATGCTTTGTGCTCAGTATTCCAAATGATATCAAACTAGCATGTTAATCAATGGGATACATAATTCGGCCAAGCTATGGTCTCCACTTATATGCTTGATTTCTTTCTCATTTAATACTTACATCATGTTAGGACATGATTTTGTCAAGTTATCTTAATTTATTTCATAATTTTCCTTATGTTTACATAGTAACATAACAACATACCATTATGTACACATAACTAACATTATCTTTATATGATATTTCCAACCCCCATCTTTCAAATTATGCTTATTCAACCATATTATTACACATTTAATGCTTGATAGGCTAATTAACATCAAATGATCATATTACACAACATAGTACTTTATTTGGCCATCATTAAATTCCTCCCTCTTTGATTTATTTCTCTACTAATTCTTTGTCATTACATGATAGTATACTCTTTGACTAACATGTCTTAATTTATTTCACAATAATACTACGATTACCATAGTTACATAATGTAAGCCTATGTAAAATGCAAGGAATTTAAATGAATTAAAGTGCAAGTTAGTGTTCACCTGCCTCAATATTGCTTAAAGGCATCCAAGTAGCCTTCTCCATCTTAGTTTTCCTTGGTTTTCCTTGATTCTTCACCGTGGCTGAGTTTTCCTTAATTATTTCTCTAAATTTTCTTTCTTCCTTTCCATAATTTCTTTTAATTACACCACCCCACATGAGCTCTAGAGGTGGTATTAGGTGAAATTAGGATTTTAGAATTGGATAGGTTTTCCTAAGAGAGAAAGTAGAGAAAGTTAGGAAAAAATGAAGATGAAAGAGCTAGCTGGAGAAGGCAAGAATTCTACTGATTTCTCTAGAGAAATATGATATTTCCATCTTTTATACTTCTAAAAATTGGGCTAGATCTGGTCCAACCAATTGGCCCAATTTTACCTAAATAACCTATTTTTAGCCAAAATAACTCATCCACTAATTTTCTAGCCCAATTTTCAGTTCCAATAAATTCTAGCCTAATTTATTATTACAATTATGCTCTTAAACCAATGAAAAATACCCTTTAACTTGGTTAATTAAATTAAACTCAAATTTTCACCATTTTTCGAAAACTAATGTTCCACTTATCGTAATGTTTCAAAATTTTCCCCACGTGTCCTAAAATATATAGGAGAGTGTGGTTAAAATTTGAAGTCATTTTGAGTTTGTTTCAATATAATTCCAATTTCAGAGGAAAAACCAGTCAGTCAAAAACCTAAAAATTCAAAGTGGTCAGAAAAATTATTTTTCACTTTCAGACACTAATTTAGACTATTTCTAGTAGATCTGGGCAAACAAAAAGTTTTTTAGAGGTCAGTGGAATATTTTTAAGCCCGATCAAACTTTTAATCAACCATTTCTATGGTATTAGGCAGAATCTATACTGTCTATTTTGAGAACTTATTTAAGCTCAATTTTGTCTCAAATTGTACCACTAGACTCCATTTAATATCTATTTTCTTATTCTTGGGTTAAGTCATACTACGCACTAGGTCACCTATCCTCGAATTTTCCTGGCCTGAGCACGTTTAACCCTTCTTTACTTTTAATTTTATTGTACTATTCTACTGTAATTATCCCAAAAATATTCCTAAGGTTATTGTTCACACTCCAGAACATGACATTCATGTCGGATATGAATTTTGGGGTGTTACAGTTATGCTCCTCTCGATTCTTGGAATAAACTAAAATATCATCAATAAAGACAACAATAAATTTATCCAAATAAAGGACAAAAAATACAGTTCATAAGAGCTATAAATGCTACTGGGGCATTCATGAGTCTAAAAGACATCACTAAAAAATCATAATGCTCATATCTAGTTCTAAAGGTTGTCTTGGGAACATCTGCTTCCTTTACCCTTAATTGGTAATACCCTGATTTGATATCAATTTTAGAGAAGACACTTGCACCTTTGAGTTAGCCAAATAGGTTGTCTGTTCTAGGCAATGGATATTTGTTTTTCACAGACACCTTATTCAACTGCTTGTAATCCACTCAAAGCTTGAGAGACCCGTCTTTTTTCTTGACAAATAACACTGGTGCACTTCAAGGAGACACACTAAGATGTATAAAAACCTTTTCAAGGAGTTCTTACAGCTAGATTTTTAATTCCTTCAATTCTACGGGCACCAATCGGGATATTGCAATGGATATTGGTGCAGTACCAAGCAGCTGATCAATGGAGAATTTCACTTCCCTTTCTAGTGGTAACCCTGGTAACTCATCAGGAAAAACATCTTGAAAATCACGTACAGTTGGTATATCTTGAATTTTAAAATTATCCTTCCTAGTTTCAAGCACACAAGCCAAGTAGGCAACACACCACTTTCTAACAAGCCTTTTTGTTGTTGTGGCTGATATAATATTTGAAATAAAATTTAACCTTTCACCAACTGTGATCTCATCATTGTCAGTTGTCCTAAGGGTAATTCTTTTAAAATGATAATCTACCATCACATGATGTCTAAATAGTCAATCCATACCAAGATTCACATCAAAATCTCGGAAGGGAAACTCAATCAAATCCCCACGAAATTCATGGCCTTGTATTTTTAAAGGATAGTTTTTATAGACTTTTATTGACAATTACACTATGCTCTAAAGGATTTGTGACTACAATATCATGCTTAAGAGTGTCAACATGCAATCGCTTATCATCAAGAAATGGAATACATATATATAAATGAGTAGATTCCGAATCTATCAATGCATGAACAAAAATATCAAATATAGTAAAAGTACCTACAATCACATTCGGAGCATCCTTATTTTCTTACTTAATTACATATTTGCCCATAATAATAACACATGGAAACCCTCGAATAGGATATGCTAGATGAGGACTTTAATGGTCTAAAATAAGATGAAGTGATCTACACCTCTAGAATGTGTTAAGGGATCACATGGAGTGATCAAAGCTTCAACTGACAATCTAATGTGAACATCACAAATGGTAAACTGTTGGTAGTCTATAGTCCAAATTCAACTCATTATTCTACTACGGTATATGTCCCTATGACTAGCTATTATATTCTAAAATTCTGGTTTAATCATTGTATACTAAGGGTAAATGGATTATTTATCTTATATTATACTTTCACACAATTTTTTACAAATTCCACATTATATAACATAACTACTTTGAATATTTCGCATCCATTTTGTTCAAAGCTCAAATATTCATGGTATACATAAATGCTATCATCAAAATATAATTAAAACATGTCATTTCTACTATGCATACCATTTGGCCATCATTACATTTCAACCATACAGTAGGCTTTTTCATGCATTCTCATTCTTTTGACGTTCTTTTGATTATTTTAAGCTTCCATATGGTGATATACATATAAATTAAACTAGTATACAAGTACCATTTGATTAACATTATGTTCAAACATTAATTGTTATTTAATCACTCCTACTAAATTCATTTATTATTCTAATGTTCATTCCATGCCAAATATTCAATTAAATCGCAAAATATCACCTTGTATACCATTCGACCATTTTAAGGATTCATTATGTATTGACTTACTTTTCCACTAATTATCATTTATTTCATGTTAGTTCATTAATTTACTAATTTAAGTTATTTCATCATTCCACTTGAGTTTTTATAGTTACACAATGCAAAATCATACAATTTTCAAAGGCAACTCAATAAAATCAAGTGTAGTTTGTATTCACTAACCTCAAAAGTGTTTGAAATCACCTAATCCTTCATTTTCTTGCCTTTTTATTCCTTGCTCTTTTCTCCCTCTTGAATTTCACCTTATGGCTGAATTATACAAGGAAGAATTCATGAGTTTTTGTCTTCAATTTTAACATATAAATACTCAAAATTAACTATTCTAACAATTCTCTACAATTTCCTATCAAAATACCCTAAATTTACTTACTTTGCAATTTTCACAACTTGGTATCCTTGACTTTTCTGCACCAAAACTCTATCTAAACTTGCTTTAAGGTAGAAAATAAGGTGAGGAAAAGATTCTAGATGAAATTTGGGTAGGAGTTTGTGCCGGTGAAAGCTTGGAATTATGGTTAGTTATGGTGGAATTATAATGGAAAGAAAATAGGAAGAAGATGGAGAGGAGGTCAGTTTTCTTTAGATAAATCTACTAGGGTCAAACTAACATATTAAAAGTGTGGTCCAAAATGCTCCACTTGTCACTTTATCATTGGTTATATGCTCCAATTGTTAAATCACCTCCAAAATTAGTCTAAAAATATTTAAAAATATTATTTAGGGTGTTTTTAAAAATTTTAATCAATTCGAGTTCATTTCGATACATTTTAAAGACTGTAGGCAAAATTATCAGTCTAAAACCCTAATTTTTTAATGTTGTCCAAAATTTTATTTTTCACTTTCAAAATTTTATTTGGACTTTTTTAATGGTTACTTACAATTGGAATAATTTTTTGAGGTCCATAAAATATTTTTATGCCGGTCAAAGTTTCGGTCAACCCTATAATGGGCCAGTTTTTTTCTATCTTTTGGGGACATATTTGATCTCAATTTTACCTCAAATTATATCATTAGACTCGTCATGAATTGTACTTTCCAATGGTGAAGAGAAATTTCTGTGGATCCTCATGGGCCCTGATGACACTATTCATCCTGGTGTCTCCCGGGTTACTACTCATAGCTCAAAAAGTACTATTTATGAAATCGAAATTTTTAGGCCGTTACATGATCACTTAGGGTGGCCAATTCTTTGACTAAGACCAAACGTTTCTAATTAAAAGATACCATATCAAGTCCCTATGGGTAGCCATTATATCCTATACTTTTGGTTTAACCATTGTTTACTAAGAGCAAATGAATGCTATGTTTCTTCACATCTTTCTATAATTTTCACATTATGTAACATAACTAATTTGAGTACTTCGCATCAATGCCATCTAATATTCATGTATTCACTAGATATACATCAAATGCATGTCAATTTCACCAAGTATACTGTTCAGCCAACATAAATTCTCTCCACTTCATTATGATTATGATATATTATAAATCTTTTTAAGCTTAATTGGTCATTTAATGCCACCAATTGCCATTTATCATCAAAATTAAAGTCATACATAAGCATATACCATTCTGCTATGACTAGAATCCAAGCATTATGAATTAATTCATTCACCAATTATGTTCAATTCTTACTAAAAGTGTCTAATTATGCATAATTGTTAAGTATTCATAAAAATTCAAGCCTATGTACCCTAGTATACCATTCAAACTCTTTGTTATTCAAGGTACTATGGATTTGTTTCATGTCATTTTGCACTTCTTTCACCTAATTTCACCAATTTACTAATAAATTTTAAGCTATTTCAAAATTTTATACCTTTTTCACTAATTACACATAAAATTTTGTTGAAAATCAATAAAAATTCAATGAAATTAAGTGTATTTTTGTATCCACTAACCTTATTGTGCTTGGTAGACCTCAAATTCACCTTTCTTCTTTTCTTCCTCTTCTTTTTCATGTTATGGCTAAATTCACCAAGAGAAAATTCATAAGTTTTTCTTCGTTATTTCAACATGAAATCACTCAAAATCACATATTCTACCTATTTCCTACAATTTTCAATCAAAAAAACTAAATTCTACTTTGAAAAATTTTTCCAATTCCCAATGTTCCAAATTATTGCCTCAAATCCCTTTCTAAGTTCAATCTAAGGTAAAATTAATGGTGAGGATGAAGACTCTAATGGATATATGGTGAAAATGGGAGAAAAATAAAGCTTTAAGGCTTTAACAATGAAGGAAAATGGTGAAATAAGGCTATGAGATGGAAGGGGTTGATGAGGTCAATTTTTGCTTGATATTTTCTATCCCATGGTTGTATTTTATAGCATATAAAATGAAGGAGTAGGATTAGTTAGGTACTATTTGATCCAAGGGTCCAAATTGTGCCACTTATCAAGTTGTGATTGGCCAAATACTATTGTTATCAAATTATCATGAAAATTAGTCCAAAAATATGTGAAAATATCATTTAGGGTATTTTTAAAATTTCGGATCAAAACGGAGTTGTTTCAATACTTTTCTTAGATCAAAGGTGAAATTACCGATTCAAAATCCAAAAATTCAACGTCATTCAAAAACTCATTTTTCACCTTCAAAATTTCATTAGGATTATTTCTAATGTCTTCGTGTAATAAAAATAATTTTTTGAGGTCCATAACAATTTTTTTCAAGTTGGTCAAATTCTAGTCAACTCTAGTACTATTCAAGCAAATCTATTTTTTAATTTTTTCCTTTTGAGAGTCAATTTAACTTCAGTTTTAGCTCAAATTATATCACTGGACTTTTTATGAATTGTACTTCCCAATGGTGAAAAAAATTTATGGGCCCCTAATGGTACTATTCACCTTAGTTAGCCCGATCTCACTATTCACTATCCAAAAAGTACTAATCAAGTGATCAGAATTTTAAAGGCATTAAAGGTTTTATAATCACTACTAAAAATCAAAATAGCAACAATAAAAGTTCTCGCTAAATGACATTTTTTCGTCGTTCAATCAGTTTAGCGAGAACTTAGCAACGACAATGTTTTTGTAACAAAAGTTGTTGTAGCAAAATTTAACAAGGACAACAAGTCTTCGCTAAATTTTAGTGAGAACTAAATATTGTAGCTAACTATTAGCTAGGACAAGTTTATCACTAAATATTGGCATTAATATCGCAATGACAATATTTTCACTAAATTTTGCGACGATAATACTTTTGGCGCTATATCACGACGATTGCTATTTATTGCCACTATGTGCTATTGTTTTACATGAAATATGGCATGGTTGGTTGCTTATTAATTATGTTTTATGGAAAATTACACTTTAATCCATAAAGTTTTAATGTTATATAAATTAATTTTAAAGTTTTGATTTCTTAAGTTTTGGACCATATTAATGCTATTTTGACTTATAGTCAAAATTTTAAACTTAATTTTATCTTATGGACATGTTATTGTTGTTTATTATTATAATTTTTTATTTTGTTGTTTTATTTTATTATATGATATTATGATTAAAATTAATTTGTTAGTCACCAAAGTGGCCAAATTAATTTTGAATATGTGGTCATATAATTTATTTATTTTATGAAATGCTGTTATGAATAATTTGTTGGTTGATAGAAATTAAGAATTTTATCCAAAGATAAAATCAATATTCTATAACTAATGATTATAAAGTAGAAAATTAATATACTTTTGTGACATGTATATAGTTATCCAGATATGCTATTTGTATTTGATGAAGTTTATTTATTTTCTTATAAAGTTTAAATGGCATCCTAATAATAATGATGATATGTATTGTTGCATTTACCCAGAGAAAACCTACAATATATATCTAAGTGTGTGCTTCCTATCTGAATTTGTTAATTAGTGAACGTTTATGTATTTGCAGCTATTAACCTTCACTCTCAAGCTTCTTCTGTTACCTTGTTCACTAGTGTGAATTTCTCTGAATGGAGCGAATAAGTCACTTTTCCATTTAGGTGCTTTGGATCTTGACTTGGCGCTATTAGAGGATAAGCTTGCTAATCTTAATGATACTAGTATAGAGGCTGAAAAGGTGCATCATAAGGCATAGGCAAGGTCTAACAAATTATGCTTGAATTTTATGCGAATGACAATTGCCAACAACATTAAGTCTACTCTTCCTACCACTGAAAATCATAATGCTAAAGATTTTCTTAAGCTAGTGGAAGATAAGTTTCGTTCTACTAATAAGGAACTTGCAAGGACACTTATGGTTGAACTCACGACCATGAAGTTTGATGAGTCAAAGTGCATACAGCAACATGTCCTTGACATGACCAATATTATAGCAAGACTTAAGACACTGGGTATGACCATAGAAGACTCTTTTTTAGTGCAGTTCATCATGAACTCATTTCCTTCTGAATATGGGCCATTCCACATCAATTATAACGCATTAAAAGATAGGTAGAATATTGATGAACTATCCAATAAACTTATTCAGAAGGAAGCGAGATTAAAGAAACAAGGAGTTCATTACATTAACCTAGTGGGTTAAGGAGCTAGAAAGAAACTCAAACCAAAGGCCAAGAATTTCAAGAAGAAAGTACCTGCTAAAGTTCCACAAGTTGTTGATGGTGAAAGGAAGGGACCAATGTTAGATAAATGTCATTTCTGTAAGAAAGAAGGGCATTATCAAAAAGATTTTCAGAAACGTAAGGCTTGGTTCGAAAAGAAAAGTATACATTATGCTTCTGTATACTTTGAATCAAACTTATCTGAAGTTCCTTCTAATACTTGGTGGTTTGATTCTGGTGCCACTACTCATATTTTCAATATCATGTAGGGATTCCTTACAATCCAAACCACAAGCCCAACTAGCAATTTTCTATTTATGGGGAACCGAATGAAGGCCCCAATTGAAGGTGTAGGGACTTACCAATTGATATTAGATACTGGACATCACTTGGATCTATGAATACTCTCTATGTACCTTCAATTTCTAAAAATTTAATTTCTATTTCTAGACTAGATGCTAGTGGATATATCTTTGATGGTGGACATAGTTGTTTTAATTTATATACGAATAATTTTTTATTGGTTGTGGAATTCTTATGGATGATTTATATAAATTGAAACTTGATAATATTTTTTCTGAATCCCTATTTATTGTTAATCATAATTTTGGAATGAAATTTAGTTTGGTGAATGAACATTCTACTTACTTATAGCATAAACATTTCGGTCATATATCCAAGGACAGGTTAGAAAGATTATTAAAGAATGAGATTCTACCGAACTTAGATTTTACTGATCTTGGCTTATATGTGAAATGCATTAAGGGAAAGAAAACCAAACATAGCAAGAAAAAAGCCATAAAAAGCAGTAAACTTCTTAAAATAATACACACCTACATTTGTGGACCTTTTGACACTCCGTCCTCTAATGGAAAAAAAATATTTCATCACCTTTATAGATGATTTTTCATGATATGGATATATCTATTTGCTACATGAAAAATCTCAAACTGTAAATGCCCTTGAGGTGTTTGTAAAGGAGGTTGCAAAGAAATTAGATAGAAAAGTGAAAATTATAAGATCCGATAGAGGTGATGAGTATTATGAAAAGTATGATGAATCTAGACGGTGTCCTGGTTCGTTTGCCAAGATCCTCAAAAGTCATGGCATATGTGCACAATATACTATGCCAGGCACACTGCAATAAAATGGTGTGGCAAAAAGACAAAATAGAACACTAATGGATACGGTTAGGAGTATGATGAGTAATTCCTCAGTACCCAAAAGTTTGTAGATGTACACACTTAGAACTGCTATGTATTTGTTAAACAGGGTTCCTAGTAAGGCAGTTCCTAAAACTCCTTTTGAGTTATGGATTGGAAGGAAACCAAGTTTAAAACAGCTGCATGTTTGAGGTTGTTCAACAAAAACATGAATTTATAATCCACAGGAAAGAAAATTGGATTCTCGAACAGTTAGTGGATACTTTATTGGTTACCTAGAGAAATTCGAAGGGTATAGGTTTTACTATCCAAACCTTAGTTCTAAAATTATTGAAATAGCCAATGCCAAATTTTTAGAAAATGGTGAGGTTAGTGGAAGTACTGAAAATCAAGTTGTGGATATTAATGAAATAAGGGTTAATGTTCCATTACCCATGAATGTTTTTAAACCCACAACCATAACAAATGTTTTTCCTATGTTCAAAAATTAAAATAATCAGGAAAAACAATTGGATAATGAAGAAGCACCCTATGAAGAACTTGTCTTACAATTAGCTCCTATAAATGAACCAATTAGTATAGCCTTGAATAAACCTGTAAGGGTTAGAAGGCCGGATATCTTTGATGATTATGTGGTTTATTTGCAAGAATAAGATTTTGATTGGGGCATTGATAATGATCCTATTTCGTTTTTACAAGCCATCAATAGTGACAAGTCTAAAAGATGAATTGATGCCATGCAAGAAGACTTAAAATCAATGGCTCAAAATAAAGTATGGGATCTCGTAAACTTGCCATAAGGTTCTAAATGAGTTGGCTGTAAATGAGTCTTTAAAACCAAACGCGACTCAAATGATAATGTTGAAAGATATAAAGCTAGACTTGTTGCCAAAGGTTATACTCAAAAAGATAGCATTGATTATAAAGAGACCTTTTCACATATCTCAAAGAAAGATTTTTTTAGAATAATTTTGGCTTTGGTGGCTCAATTTGATTTAGAGCTACATTAGATGTATGTAAATACAGCTTTTTTGGATAGGGATCTTGAGGAGGATGTTTATATGGATCAACCTTAAGGTTTTTCCATTGAAAGCAAAGAAAATATGGTGTGTAAATTGAAGAAGTCAATATGTGGACTTAAACAAACTTTCAGGCAATGGTATATTAATTTCAATAATACCATTACTTCTTTCGATTTTGAGAAAATTACCGTTGATAGGTGTATTTATCGGAAGGTCAGTGGGAGTAAGTTTATATTTCTAGTTCTGTATGTTGATGATATTTTGCTTGCTGCTAATGATTTGTGTTTGTTGCATATGACTAAAGAGTTTCTTTCTAAGAATTTTGAAATGAAAGATATGGGAGAGGCATCCTATGTAATTCGAATTTCAATATTTCGTAAGAGATCAGAAGGTTTATTAGAATTATCTCAGAAAGCCTATATTGATAAAATTCTTGAGAAATTTAACATGAGCAAATGGCCAGCAAATGTTGTCCCTATCCAAAAGACAGATAAATTTAATCTTATGCAATGTCCAAAGAATGATGTGGAACGTAAGAAAATGGAAATAATTTCATATGCTTCTATTATGGGTAGTTTGATGTACCTACAAGCTTGTACCAGACCCGACATGAATTTTGTAGTACGGATGCTGGGTAGATATCAAAGTAATCCTGGTATTGATCATTAGAAAGCTACAAAGAAAGTGTTAAGATACCTTCAAGGAACAAAGGATTACATGCTCACTTATAAGAAATCTAATCATTTAGAAGCGATTGGATATTCAGATTCAGATTTTGTTGGATGTGTTGATAGTAGAAAGTCAATATTTGGTATTTGTTCCTATTAGTAGAGGGAGCAATCTAATGGAAAAGTGCCAAACAGTCTACCGTTGCTTTATCCACTATGGAAAAAGAATTTGTAGCTTGTTATAAGGCTACGATTCATGCATTATGGCTGCAAAACATTATTTCAGGGCTTAGAGTTGTCAACATAGTAAGCAAGCCACTGGAAATTCATTGTGATAATTCTACAGCTGTTTTCTTCTCTAAAAATGACAAATCTTCTCTTAAAATGACAAATATTCCAAATGAGTAAAACACATGAAATTAAAGTATTTTGTTGTTAAAGATGAGATTCAGAAACAAAAAGTATATATAAAACATATTAGAACTGATCTCATGGTCACAGATCCTTCAACTAAGGGTTTACAACCCAAGACATTTAAAGAACATGTGATCTGGATGGATCTTGGTTATATTGATGATTAATAATGATGTTTGATAATGATGTTTGACACTTTTGAGTTCAATAATGATATATTTCTGAATTCTATATTTCTTATTCATTATGTTTATGTACACATGATTATTTAAATAAGAAATTTATATGCATTTTAATAACAAGTATGTGGACTATATGTTGTCTATATACAACTTATGAACCTAACATAATGAGCTCTTAATGTCGTGGTATGTGAAAGGAAATATACGACTATACTGTGTATAACCACCATAACCCACGTTATGTAATTTGTTGTGTTGAGGTGCTTATGATATCAACTGTTTACAAGTTTTAATTTTTGCTAGCCTTATGTTATATTATTAAACGTAATGGTGAAACATTTGGCCAAGTAAGAAAATGTAAGAAAAATGGCCTGATGTTATGGCCCATATGTTGTAAGCCCATTAGGTTTAGGGTTTCATCAATTTAATTATACATTAAATCTTTACCATTAACTAGTACTTGATGGATGTACAAGATCTAAAGTTAATAGATATATAAGCTAGTCCTCTTCCTACCCTAATTACGAGTACACAGACAAACCAAAAATACAGAATGATCGTATTTTAGACTATCCAGTGAGCCACTGCTATAGGAAGAGGGTTAAAGGATAGAAATTAGTTCGATTAGTTCATGATCATTGAAAGCCCTCGCATCATGTCGAATTCTGCATAAGGTAAGTGATCTATCCGAATTTTCTATGTGATTATTATTATATTCAAGATCCGAATGAACATAATGTTTATGATTGATTAATATTTTGATGATTGAATTTGTATTAAGAAAATCTAACACGAATCTCAGCTTGAAGCTCAGTCTGCATAGTGGACAAACATTGCTCAAACATTTCATTGGCCCTTCTCCTTTTTCTTTTCTTCTTCTTACACCAATTAAATGACCAATTCAAAACATAATTTAACAATTCTCAATGTTATTAAGTTGAACATGTCCTCATCTCATTTGATGAGATTTGAGTCTATCCAATATTTACATATTCTATATACAAATGCCTTCTACTCTATCATAACTAACTTAAACTACATTAGTCATTTTGTAACTCAAAATAAAATAAAATTAGTAAAGCCTTTCAAATTTACTCCAAGGAAGAAACTAAGCAAAATAAACATGCCACTTGCAATGGACTAAAATGACACTTGTCAATTATATATGAGCCTATTTTGGACATTAGTTTTATTATTAAATTTGTAAGCTATTAGACTCACCAATTCAAATCCTACAAGTCTAAACTGGCATCCAGCCAAACCGAAATGTCTGTTGCTCACTAACTGGTAACAAGAAAACAAAGTGATTACTATAAAAATGGCATAGTAAGCTTTGAGTTGGTTAATATTAAAAGGACCCATTTCATTCAACAATGATAAATTATGTACTGTGCCAAGCAGATCTAGTCACCAAATTAGATTTTGTTGACCCTGTAAAAATACATTAAATTTCATTTTTTTCTTTTTTTATCTGTTTCTAGGTTATTCTTTTTTCTTCATTTTAATTTGTTATATTTTGTGCTGGAACATTCTTTCTCCATACAAATAAAGTGGTCAACTATAGGAATGAAAAGAAAAACTCCAACTGAGGAAAATCTATATGTTGCATCTGTTAAAGAAAAGCAACATTAGAGCCCATTTAAAGGTGGCCAACAAAAGTTTGAAATAGGAACCAGAAATCCAAAAATCAGTCCCATAATAAATTTATCAAACTACCAAATCAGTTTCAGTTAGAATTTTTAACTGTTACAATTTTAACTTATAATATTAGAAAACCAATGTTTCAAAATTAAATATTCTATTAAAGCTGTCATTATTTTTCACATATTTCTCAAACAATATCGTTTGTGGAAAAAATAACTCGTTCACGAAGTATTTTGTTATTCATTCACAAAACAATAAGTCAAAAAATTAACAAACTATAGCAATTTAATTGAAGAACTAATCTTAATTAAAAATAAAAATTAATCAATATATATTAAACAAGAGAAAAATAAAAAACCGCCCGTTCAAGCCAATATAATTCACTTTGAAAAAATGTAGCATTTATTGAACTTTTAGCCATGAGGGAAAAAAAATAGAGGTTCAAAGAGTAAACAAATCATAGCACTGGTAGAGGGGTAAGTAGGCATTGAAGATAAACTTTGGAGGCTTTATGGTGAAATCTAGAGTTAAAAGAATTCAATTTTGTAGGCAATTTATTTATTTGATAACACCACAAAATGCTAAAGTGCTTTTATAGTTTTTTGTTTTCCTATTATGAGAAATTGAATATATAAAAAATAATTCCATTCATCAAGTGACCAAATTGAATACCTTGATTGTGCCAAAGATATTAGGAGTTGTGAGCTTACGGGAGAAAAACATCATTGTACTCCTGTTCAAGGCATGTGCAAAGTCACTAATATATAGATACTTAAATGATAAAATTTAAATAAATAGCAACATGATAATACCATGTATACACCTAAATTAAATAACAATCACTATTCATCATGTTCATTAATCTTAAAGTTAATTAGTTAATCTCTAATATTAGTCATATATACAGCCAAATTAAATAACAATCACTACCTGTACCTATCAACTTATAATTATTCTTTAAAATGAAAGTAACAAAAATAGGAAATAATTCTAGGAGAAGATTCCACTTGTGCGTATGGTTTCTTATAAGAACAACAAGATAACAAAATCCAGATGAGCATATAAAGAGACAGATTCTGATGCTGCATATTACGACCAAACAAATTAATATTAAGTGTTGACCAAATCCTTTTTGATCCAAAAATATAATTAAAATGAGGACCAAGACCACGTTATCACAAAAGTAGATTACAAAAATTTCCATGCATAACAAATTTGAAAGAGCTTAGATATTTTTTTCACATTTCATTGGTGTCAGAATAGCATAAATTGTCCATATACTATGACAGCTAAAAAGGTAATGGGTGCTATAAGGAGCAATCTTTTAATCAATTACCTGTCTATCTAAAATTAGAGAAGATAGTTTTAAATATTGAACCGCTATTATGATAATAGCATAGCATATTCCCAACAGCAACCCATGAAGCTAAAAATTTAGGAAGGAATAAATCAAAATCTGCAATTAGTAATCAGAAATGCCAAATGAATTATCTTTTTGTTGCCATGTTATAACAAAAGTAGATCAAAATTAACAAAACCCTAAAACCAAATTGAAAATTCAAAACATAAAAAATAAAAACCAAAAAATAGAAAACAAGCAAAGAGATATAGAAAGAAAATTATATGAGAGAAACAACATGGTCGCAATGATCCCATTGTTCATCATGGGAAGCAAAACACGATGGCATGTTTAAGTATTGAAAGAAACAACATATCATGATATAAACCTCTTTTGCTTGCATTATCTCTTCTAACAGTAAAGTTCCATCCAAAGCCATAATTGCATAAACTCCAAAGCTCAACCTTGTAGACATTCACAAAAAGGGGAAACAAGATAAACAAATATTAAAAAACAATATCGCATAGGAAATGTTAACACCTAAAAGAGACAAGCCAAAAAGCTATGACTTAATCATGGTCCTTACACAAAGGAAGAAATTTTTTAGAGCAAAGTGTGATGTGATGCCTCTTAGAGTTCAATATAACAACCTCTTGGTTGTCTGCAAGGTCAAAATATCTAACCAGTATGGCATATGATGACCCCTTTTTTAGACATGCATGAATTTAGGCATAAAACACCGATAAGCTTTACTCATAAAAATTAAGGGAAAATTTAATTATTACTTGGAGATTAGCTTATTAGTGTCAATCTCACAACTTTGAGGGTAGTTGCCCCACTGGTTGGCAAACTTTAGGGACAAGTTCAAACCAATCACTAATTGATTTGTTCCAACTTCGTTAAGAGACTTCCATTTAAAAAAAAGAGAGAGAGAGAAGAAAGGAAATGACTTCCAAAATAGTTGCTACATGCAAGTAAACACATGCAAATGCATAGACTAAATGTATCAGAATAGAAGTATACACCTGTATCAAATTCATTGAGTAGAGTATCAAAGTATAACTTGAATTTTGAATTGCAATTATGCCTCTCTTTCATGCTTCATAGCAACAACATAGTCTCAAAGGACATTCCATCTATATTTTGCAAAAAATGATACTGCAAAAGATATTTAGTAATAAATTTATTGTGTCAACACTTTGTATCGCATTTGTCTTACAAACCAGAATGACCAAATACCAACACACAGAATAGCTAAATAAAGACATATTTGCATGTGAAGCAACTGAGTATATTACACATTACATATTAAATGCCCTGTTACCTCATGCATTTTTCTTCTACATCAATAGCATAAATCAACAGCACAAAGCAAATAAAAATATATGAAGTACATGGAGCTTTGGCACACTCATGGGAAATGGGGCACAGTTATTAAAACGCTTATACTTATTCGATGTAATATCTTTAATTCGTAAATGGTAGTTCAATAAGAAAATACAAAATTTCATAATAGAACAACATTAGGACAAAGAAGTTACTTTCTTTTTAAATGAACAGAAAATCAAGATTATTCAAAGAAGAAAAAGACATAAAATCTTTGAGCATAGAATGCAGTAATATCAGGAGCATAAATTGAGATTAATGAAAGAATATTAGTGTCCTTCTTTAAACTAAATATGCATAGATCTCTATGAGATCGATACCTTTCAATTCAAATAGAAATGATTAATTGTAGAATCGATTAATTCTAACCAATTATTTTCCAAGATAAAAAATCTGAGAATACATAGAACATGAGATCCATACCTTCTGTTTGATCTCTGGAACCTTAAGCACCTTGAGATTGATCTCTCATTTTCTAAAATAAAAAAAAATGAAATAAGAGAACAGCAAAGCAGATAGCAATGATTAAGAGATATAATGCAATAGAAAGAGGATTGAAAGCTCACATTTCATGGATAGTTTGGTCGAAGACCTTCATGAAATCCATGATTGAATCTAAACCAGAAATAAATCTCCATCAGGAGCAATCAACCCAACATCTATGGACAAAAATCTATCTAGAAAACTAAAGGACTGTTATTTGTGGTCGTTTGCACCAGAGATGGGGTAAAGGACCGGGAATAGCCACTGTGTTTATGAGAGGAGCGTCAATTGGACAAGGAAAAGCAAAGTGAACTTCGGTAAGTAGAGCAATCAAGAGGAAGCGGGAGAGAGAAATATGCAGTGAAGAAGACCAGCCTAAGAGCTTGTTTGGTTTGTGGTATAGTATTGTTCGTTGATGTCTCCAGAGTACAATATTTGGGAGCATAATTCTTTCTATAATTTTATATTCCATAATTTTGTTTCATAATTATTAAATTATTATTTTATCTAATTTTGAGAATCATCAATTTAGTGATTTTTTATAATTTTCATTATTTATTTTTACTATTTTAACTTTGTTACTTTTACTTTTTATTATAATTAATTTTACTAATATTTAATATGATAATTTAGAACTAATATTAATTAGTATATTACAAATGATAATTTAGAACTAATATTAATTAGTATATTACATATGATAATTTAGAACTAATATTATAAAATTATATATTATCATATAGTTTTTTCAAATATTATATCATTAAAATTATATTATACTATATTATATAGTACAGTACATTAATAAATCATATACTACTATCAACCAAATAGACTTTAAGTAAACTTCGGTGACGAGGAGAGAGAGAGAGGGGGGTGAGGAGAGAAGGGCCGCTCAAAAATTTAATGAAATTAGCTAGAAATATGCCTCCCATAAAATTGGCGAATGTTCTCACAATTTAGTTATTTGATTATATAATTTATAATAATTGATAATATTATATGTAAAGATAACAATTTAGTTCAATTAGATTAATTTAAGTAGTAAATAGCTAGAAACATGCCTCTCGCAAAATTGGCAAATTTTCTCGCAATTTAGTTATTTTATTATATAATTTATAATAATTGATTATAATTGTTAATATTAGATGTAAAGATAACAGTTTAGTTCAATTTAATTAATTTAAGTAATAACAATTTAATTTATCTAATTTTTTCTAGTAAAAAATATACTAACTAAATTTATTAAAATAAATGATACAACTAAATATAAATGAAATTTAAATATTGAGAATAAAAATCATATAAAAATAGACAGGAGATAGTTTTCACTAATTATCCAATTTTTATTAGAAAAACTATCATAGTGAAATTTGTTAGACTAAATGCCCTACTTAAATATAAATAAATCACGTATGCCATGAATTAAGAAATAACGAAGGAATTGTTCACGCTAAATTTGCAACAATTGTGTTCTTAGCAAAACTAGCAAGGGTTTTGTCTTCACTAATTAGTTCAAAAATCACATGCGCCATGACTTTAGAATTACCGTGGAAATTGTCCTCACTAAATTGGCGATGATTGTGTTCATAGAAAATTAACAAGGGTTTTATCCTTGCTAATTAGTTCATGTTAGAGAGTATGCCCTAGAGCCCATGTAATAGGGATGTTTTTCATATGTATGAAATTTATATTCTTAATAAAAGGCATCATTCATTTATTAATGCTATGTTTGAATACATGAGTTTGTAAATCTTAAATTAATAAATGAAGTCCTAGATATTATAAACACAGTGCAAAGGCAATCATGAAGGTGTTCATGATGTGAGGTGTCTATCGTATGCAAATGTGTTAATATCTAAATATCCCTAGTCATAGAATTAACAAGATAGGACATTGTTAATTCGGATAAACTAGCATATGTTATGCTTCTTGAATGGTTCAAGCAATGGTTCTCATAACTGTGATTATGGATGATAATCAAAGCTAACATGTGGATGCTTGTTAGAGGAACAAGTTCATTGGAGACCTGCAAAGAGAATCTTCATATGGATATTAAATCTATGTCAGTGAGGAATCTCTTCATAGCGGTTGTACAAGTATCCTTAGACTTGAGATCACCAAAGTTATCTTAAGTAGTAAGTGGTATACTTTGACTCCATAACTGATTACTTCCAATTGGGAGTGAACATAGTTAGGAGATTGGTTATATCATGACCTAGTTGAAGATAGTTGAGTGATTGACAAAGGATTCACCATCCCAGATTTAACAAGGGAAGTTATCTCACATGATTCTATAATTGCCTTGTTCAGAGAGTCTCTGGCCAGAGTAATATGCCGAGATGGATTGAGATCCATGAAGGGCATTTTAGGAACAATGGTTAAATTAATAGAACATACATAATTAGATTTATATGAGTTGACAGAAATCCATACTCAGAATCTAATTAAGATAAGAGTGGTGAAAGGAGTAATTGCACGGTAACTGTTTCTATGGAAGGGTACAGTCAAACCACATGACTTTCCTGACATTTGGGTAGTCATGATGCCTAGCTAGAGGCTAATCATGACTTGTATAATGATGTATCAAAATATCAATAGAGATTGATAAAATGATTTAAAGGAGTTTAAATCATGTGAGTTTTGAATAGAACTCACAATTACATATTATACTGCCAACATGGACAGGAACCCAATAGGTCACACACATATAGAGAAAAGGGTAAAATGGTGAAATGAAAAGGATAATAATATTTGATATTATTATGAAGGTAGAGAAGAGAATATGATAATAATTAATTAAAGAGTTTAATTAATTACGATCAAATAAAATTGTCCGCGGAACTTTTGAGAAATGTTATGTAAATTGGACCTAAATGAAATAATGTATTTTATGATTAATTATTATTGTCTTATAATTGTTATAAGACTACTATAAGTGTTATAGGACTGATATAATAATTAATAGGACCATTGGAGGAATTATTAAGGGCCAGAGGAATGAAGAAGGTTGGAGAAAGCCCTCCAGAAGAGGGCCACACGGCAACTCCATACACAAGGGCTTAGAGGGCTTTTTCTTGGACCAAATTAATTTATATATGTTACATAAGTGTTATGGAACTCACGTATTTAATTTGGTTGGATTTGGAATCCATTTGGGTATTTAAATCCAATTAGATGCACAAAGGGCCTAGTTTGTGGATTTTGTGCATGGTCTTTTATGAAAAAAATTTAATTTGGATTTAATTAAGCCCAAATAATTATAATTAATTCCAGAGGCCCAATTAATAATTCTCCAGCAATTTTAAAGAGCCCAATCTCATTAAGGAGTTGGAATTTTAACCTAACTATAAAAGGCCACCTAATGAGAATTAGGGTTAAGTGATTACAAAAAAAAGGAAAGTCTTTTCTCTTAATTCTCTCTCCCTTTTTGCGCCAACTCCTAAGCTAGCTCTTGGGAATTTCGGCCAGCCCTAGTTAAACACCAATTTGTTGGTTTAATTTACTCCTCTCTAGTGTGGATTACTCATTGGAGGTGTTCGATTTTGGACACTGTGGTTTGCGACAGCCCGGTGCGAAGTAAAATCAACTGTTCAACAAAATCAAAGGTGATTTTTCTTATTCTCATATAGTTATATTGTGTATTTATGGCAAGATCGGATCTAATGGTTAAAAAAATTTAAAATTTTGCTCATGTATGTGATGCATGTAACCGTTAAAATCCAACATGGTATCAGAGCCACGGTTTTGCCATGGATATACAATTCTATATTTTTCTGCGGAATAAGTTTTGTTTTGTTTTGAGTTATTTATTTCATGAACTTTAAAATATTAGATTTGATTGTTCATGAATGAGAAATATTGATTTCTGGTTGTATGTGTGATCAAATAAATTTGGTGGAAACAAAAACGAAATTTCTGAATGATTAAGATTAGGGTTTGGCGTGAAACCCTTGGTAATGTAGGGGCTGTTCTAATTTAATTTCTTATGGATCCATTTAAAAATCATTTAGATGATATTTTATGTGTTTAATATGTGATATTAAGCCGTAGGATCGAACGGAATTAAAATCGAACAAGTTTTGCATGAAAACTAGTTTTGTCGAAAAGTTTGATAAATTGGTGTTCTACGTGTGTTCTTGATGTGTTCATGGTTAGAACGACTTTTGATCTTCTAAATTTGATATATATGATATATTAAAGTGTTTTTAATTAATTGGATTAATTAAATTGGGCCTTAAATTAATTTGATTAATTTTAATTTATTAAAACCACTTAATGGGCTTAATTATGTTTACGGACTTGGTTTAAATTAGTGAATGACTTGGTGGGCCCAAGGAGCTGATTTAAATTAACTATTATAAACATTAATTAAGTTTATTAATGGGTTTTAAGGGCTGGAGTGGGCTTGGCTCATTCCAAAAGGCCTAAATTGTCCAAATGACACAAAACTAGTTTGTGTGTGAACACACTTAGGGTTTTTCTTCTGTGGGTTTCGGCCTACACTTGTTTTTAAGCCCAAAATTGATTCTTTTAATTATTTAATATGATTAATTAATTAAATAATCAATTTATAATTAATTAATAATCAATTTGATTGATTATTAAAGCAAGAACACATTCATGCAAAAAGGTTTCCTAAAATGAAAGTTTCCAAAATGGAAAAAGTTTCCTAATTTGATCACATCATTAAAATAACTCAAAATATAGTTTCAAAGTTTAAACAAAGTTAGTAATCCATTTCTTTATGCATTAGAAAGGCATATAAGGGTGTATGATTGACATGATGGATAGTTATGGACGAAGCCCAATGTGATTGAGCATTATGCATGTTTTGGCCCAATGAGGACTTTCATGTCCCGGTTACTTGTTTTTGGTTTGTATTTCATTTCAAATTGTAATATGTAATTAGATTACTTAGATTAGAATTAGAAATAGAGATGGAGACCAATTTCAAGGAGCAAGATGGGCCGGATGGAGATCCAACAAGCTTGAAGATAATGTAATTATTTTTCTTGTTTGAATCATGCATACTACCTAGGTGTGACCTTTTGATTTCCCTCTTGGCTCGGGGAAATCAATGTAGTGAAGTCCATAACTATACCTCATTTGTATGCTTATATTTATGTGATAGATATAGGATGCATACCAATGTATGCCAACCATGTATGATGAGACTTAATTAACTAAAACCATCAAACAAATACTAAGGTATATAAGCCTTCCATTAATTTGAGGAGAACCAGAGTTCTTTATAGTGTGAGTTGTTGACCACAGTCAAGCTCACATTATATCGAATATGTTCAAATCTAATTAAATGGGTCATCTTAGCTAGCCCATTAGTTTGTTGACCACAGTCAAGGCTAATGGTTCTAGAGGCAAGATTAGGGAATGCATATATGATATGCATGCATCAAGAGTTGATAACCTAATGATCCAATAGTTGTGTAGAGACACAATTGGTATATGGATACCTACCTTTCAAGGGTATGGAATTTGGCTTGTTGACCACAGTCAATGTCAAATTACATATCAAGGATTGGATATTGGCCCACTAAGAAAACCATCGGGTTTTCTCGGATTATATAGTGAGGGCTATTAATTCGCAATAAAATAGTGGGAGTAAATGGATTAATTAAAGACCTTATTAATGCATACATATATATGAACATACTCTCATATCTTTTCTTTTTCACATCTAGGTCATCATCATGAGCACATCAAACATTAATATACGATCAATCTTGGATAACAATGTGGTTGGCAACAACTATTCTGACTGGATCAGGCAAGTGAGAATTGTTCTCAAAGCTAAAAAGATCCATTATGTCTTGGATAAAGATCCACCACCACTTCCATCAGATGATGCCATTGATGAGATCAAAGGAATTTATCGAAAATACAAGGAGGATAGTGAAGCAGCAGCATGTCTGATGCTGGGTGCTATGTCCTCAGAGCTTCAGAAGCAACATGAAATGATGGATGCTAGAACCATCGTTTTGCATCTAGAGGAGCTTTATTCTTCTCAAGCTAGAACTAAGCAATATGAGATTGGTCGAGCTCTATTTAGTTGCAAAATGGTGGAAGGCACTTCAGCTGCTACTCATGCATTGAAGATGTATGGGTATATTGAGCATTTGAGTAGACTTGGCTATGTTATGGATAATGATCTATACATAGATTTAATCTTGTACTCGTTGGCTCCAAGTTATGCACCTTTCGTGCTTAACATCAACATGAACAAGATCCAAGTATCCATTCCTGAGTTAATCAACATGCTCAAGACAGATGATGGATCATTTAAGAAGGATCCAAAAAGTGTCATGGTTGTCACTTCTGCTAAAGGCAAGAAGCAGAAGAAGAAGAAGATAACCAAGGCACAACCAAAGAATGGTGGGATCTCCAAGAAGAAGGTTGCCAAGAATGAGAATCCCAAAGGAACTTGCTTCCATTGTGGAAAGGATGGTCATTGGAAGCGTAACTGCAAGGCCTATCTAGATTCTCTCAAGGAGAAGAAGCAAGTTGATGCTTCTACTTCAGGTATTCATATGATTGAAATTAATACTTATTCTATTGCTTCAAAACAATCTTGGGTATTAGATACCGGATGTGGATCTCATTTATGTAATGATCTACAGGGGCTTAGAAGCTTTAGAAGAGTTAGAAAGGCAGAGATATGTTTGCAGTTAGCTACTGGACAGAACATCTCTACAACAGTTATGGGGACTTACTATTTGCCTCTTCCTAGTGGATTAGTACTGGAATTAAATAATTATTATTATGTTCCAGCCTTATCCAAAAGTATTATTTCTTTCAGTCGTTCGATGAACGATTATGATATTTCTTTGAAGGACAAATGTTGTTACATTTTTAAGAACAATATGCTTTATGCAAAAGCTATAATTGAGAATGGTATATTTGTTCTTGATTTAATTAAAGAGGTACATAATGTGAATACCAAGAGAATGAAACATGATAATCTGAATACCTCATACTTATGGCATTGTCGTTTAGGCCATATAAATGAAAAACGCATGACCAAGTTACACAAGTCAGGTGATTTGGGATCATTTGATTATGAATCATTTGATACATGTTAATCTTGTTTATTGGGAAAAATGACAAAAGCTCCCTTTATTGGTAAAGGAGAACGAGCTAAAATGGTTTTGGACTTAATACATTCAGATGTATGTGGTCCAATGACTATACATGCTAGAGGAGGTTACTCCTACTTCATTACTTTCATAGATGATTATTTCAGGTTTGGATACATCTATCTAATGAAATATAAGTCTGAAGCATTTGAAAAGTTCAAAGAGTTCAGAAATGAAGTAGAGAAACAACTTGGCAAAAGTATTAAAACACTTAGATCAGATCGAGGTGGAGAATACTTAAGTCAAGAGTTTCAGGATTATCTTAGAGATAATGGGATTTTATCTCAATGGACTCCTCCATATACACCACAACACAATGGTGTATCTGAAAGGAGAAATCGAACACTATTAGATATGGTTCGATCAATGATGAGCCGAGCGGACTTGCCTAAGTCTTTTTGGGGATATGCACTAGAAACTGCTGTTTATGTGTTAAACAGAGTTCCTAGTAAATCGGTTGATGTTACTCCATATGAGATGTGGAATAACAAGAAACCCACGCTTTCTCATATGGAAGTATGGGGTTGTCCTCCTTATGTGAAGAGGACAATGTCAGACAAACTGGATGTTAAGTCTGACAAATGTTTATTTGTGGGATATCCAAAAGAAACATTTGGATATTATTTCTATCATCCCTTAGAACAAAAGGTGTTTGTTTCAAGGCATGCTGTCTTCTTGGAAAGAGAATTTCTCCTACGAGAGGACAGTGGGAGTAAAATTGAGCTTGGTGAACTTCAAGACCCACAAATAGAAGAAAACAAATCGATTGAACCCGAAACTGAATTTCATAATGATGAGATTACAGTTGAACCTGATTATACACAAAATCCTATAAGATCTACTAGGATGCGTTCTACCCTGTGAGATATGGATTTCACGCTGATTCGGATAGAGGCATAACTGTAGTAGAGGACAATGAGCCTACAAGCTATCAAGAAGTTTTGAACAGTTCAGAACGTGATTTATGGCTTAAGGCTATGCAGTCCGAAATGGAGTCCATGTATGAGAATAAAGTATGGACTTTAACTCAACCACCTGAAGGGATAAAACCCATAGGGTGCAAATGGGTCTTCAAAAAGAAGACTGACATGGAAGGTAATATAGTTACCTATAAAGCTCGCTTAGTAGCAACAGGTTATCGTCAAAAAGAAGGTATTGACTATGGCGAAACTTTTTCTCCTGTAGCGATGCTTAAGTCTATAAGAATACTTTTAGCCATTGCAGCTCATTATGATTATGAGATTTGGCAAATGGATGTTAAGATAGCTTTCCTTAATGGAAATCTTTCTGAGGATGTGTATATGACACAACCAGAAGGATTCACATCAGGAAATGGCGAAAAGGTATGCAAGCTTCAAAGATCCATTTATGGATTGAAGCAAGCCTCTAGGAGCTGGAACATACGATTCAATGAGACAATCAAAGAGTTTAGTTTCTCACAGAATGAAGATGAACCTTGTGTGTATAAAAGGGTCAGTGGGAGTGCAATTGTCTTCCTAGTTCTATATGTAGATGACATATTGATCATGGAAAATGACATTTCTCTTCTCCAATCTGTTAAAATATGGTTATCCAAGCAATTCTCCATGAAAGACCATAGAGAAGCATCCTATATTCTGGGAATAAGGATCTATAGAGATAGATCCAATAGGTTGCTAGGTCTTTCTCAGCGTACATATATAGATAAAGTATTGAAGAGGTTCAATATGGATCTCTCTAAGAAAGGGTTTATACCCATAGTGCATGGGAAACACCTTTCTAAGTCTATGTGTCCGCAAACACTAGAGAATAGAGAGAGCATGAACAGAATACCATATGCATCTGCAATTGGTTCTATCATGTATGCTATGTTATGTACACGTCCAGATGTAGCATTTGCTTTGAGTGTCACAAGCAGATTCCAATCCAATTTTGGAGAGTAACATTGGGCAGCTGTCAAGAATATTCTTAAGTACTTGAGAAGGACTAAGGATATATTCTTGGTATATGGAGAGGGCAGTTTGGAAGTAAATGGGTATACAGATGCCAGCTTCCAATCTGACAAAGATGATTGTAAATCACAATCTGGTTATGTGTTCGTAATGGGAGGAGAAGCAGTTAGTTGGAAAAGTTCCAAACAAGAAACAACTGCTGATTCCACGATGGAAGCTGAGTACATTGCTGCTTCAGAAGCAACCAAAGAAGCAGTCTGGATCAAAAAGTTCATAACCGAACTAGGAGTGGTGCCTAGCATTGTTGATCCGATTCCTTTATATTATGACAACAATGGAGCCATTGCACAAGCAAAGGAACCACGGTCTCATCAGCGATCCAAACATGTTCTCAAAAGCTACCATCTCATAAGGGAAATAGTAGCTAGAAATGATGTGAAAATAGAAAGGGTTTCCACAGATGACAATGTGGCGGATCCCCTCACTAGAGCACTTTCCTAGATAAAGCATGATCACCGTATAAATAGCATGGGTCTGAGACATATGAGTGATTGGCTCTAGTACAAGTGGGAGATTGTTAGAGAGTATGTCCTAGAGCCCATGTAATAGGGATGTTTTTCATATGTATGAACTTTATATTCTTAATAAAAGGCATCATTCATTTATTAATGCTATGTTTGAATACATGAGTTTATAAATCTTAAATTAATAAATGAAGTCCTAGATATTATAAACACAGTGCAAATGCAATCATGAAGGTGTTCATGATGTGAGGTGTCTATCGCATGCAAATGTGTTAATATCTAAATATCCCTAGTCATAGAATTAACAAGATAGGACATTGTTAATTCGAACAGACTAGCACATGTTATGCTTCTTGAATGGTTCAAGCAGTGGTTCTCATAACTGTGATTATGGATGATAATCAAAGCTAACATATGGATGCTTGTTAGAGGAACAAGTTCATTAGAGACCTGCAAAGAGAATCTTCATATGGATATTAAATCTATGTTAGTGAGGAATCTCTTCATAGCGGTTGTGCAAGTATCCTTAGACAAGAGATCACCAAAGTTATCTTAAGTAGCAAGTGGTATACTTTGACTCCATAACTGATTACTTCCAACTGGGAGTGAACATAGTTAGGAGATTGGGTAAATCAAGACCTACTTGAAGATAGTTGAGTGATTGACAAAGGATTCACCATCCCAGATTTAACAAGGGAAGTTATCTCACATGATTCTATAATTGCCTTGTTCAGAGAATCTCTGGCAAGAGTAATATGTCGAGATGGATGGAGATCCATGAAGGGCATTTTAGGAACAATGGTTCAATTAATAGAACATACATAATTAGATTTATATGAGTTGACAGAAATCCATATTCATAATCTAATTGAGATAAGAGTGGTGAAAGGAGTAATTGCACGGTAACTGTTTCTATGGAAGGGTACAGTCAAACCACATGACTTTCCTGACATTTGGGTAGTCATGATGCCTAGCTAGAGGCCAATCATGACTTGTATAATGATGTATCAAAATATCAATAGAGATTGATAAAATGATTTAAAGGAGTTTAAATCATGTGAGTTTTGAATAGAACTCACAATTACATATTATACTGCCAACATGGACAGGAACCCAATTGGTCACACACATATAGAGAAAAGGGTAAAATGGTAAAATGACAAGGATAATAATATTTGATATTATTATGAAGGTAGAGAAGAGAATATGATAATAATTAATTAAAGAGTTTAATTAATTATGATCAAATAAAATTGTCCGCGGAACTTTTGAGAAATGTTCTGTAAATTGTACCTAAATGAAATAATATATTTCATGATTAATTATTATTGTCTTATAATTGTTATAAGACTACTATTAGTGTTATAGGACTGATATAATAATTAATAGGACCATTGGAGGAATTATTAAGGGCCAGAGGAATGAAGAAGGTTGGCAAAAGCCCTTCAGAAGAGGGCCACACGGCAACTCCATGCAGAAGGGCTTAGAGGGATTTTTCTTGGACCAAATTAATTTATATATGTTACATAAGTGTTATGAAACTCACATATTTAATTTGGTTGGATTTGGAATCCATTTGGGTATTTAAATCCAATTAGATGCACAAAGGGCCTAGTTTGTGGATTTTGTGCATGGTCTTTTATGAAAAAAATTTAATTTGGATTTAATTAAGCCCAAATGATTATAATTAATTCCAGAGGCCCAATTAATAATTCTCCAGCAATTTTAAAGAGCCCAATCTCATTAAGGAGTTGGAATTTTAACCTAACTATAAAAGGCCAACTAATGAGAATTAGGGTTAAGTGATTACAACAAAAGGAAAGTCTTTTCTCTTAATTCTCTCTCCCTTTTTACGCCAACTCCTAAGCTAGCTCTTGGGAATTTCGGTCAGCCCTAGTTAAATACCAATTTGTTGGTTCAATTTACCCCTCTCTAGTGTGGATTACTCATTGGAGGTGTTCGATTTTGGACACTGTGGTTTGCGACAACCCAGTGCGAAGTAAAATCAACTGTTCAACAAAATCAAAGGTGATTTTTCTTATTCTCATATAGTTATATTGTGTATTTATGGCAAGATCAGATCTAATGGTTAAAAAAATTTAAAATTCCGCTCATGTATGTGATGCATGTAACCGTTAAAATCCAACATGGTATCAGAGCCACAGTTTTGCCATGGATATACAATTCTATATTTTTCTGCGGAATAAGTTTTGTTTTGTTTTGAGTTATTTATTTCATGAACTTTAAAATATTAGATTTGATTATTCATAAATGAGAAATATTGATTTCTGGTTGTATGTGTGATCAAATAAATTTGTTGGAAACAAAAACAAAATTTTTGAATGATTAAGATTAGGGTTTGGCGTGAAACCCTAGGTAATGTAGGAGCTGTTCTAATTTAATTTCTTATGGATCCATTTAAAAATCATTTAGATGATATTTTATGTGTTTAATATGTGATATTAAGCCGTAGGATCGAACGGAATTAAAATCGAACAAGTTTTGCATGAAAACTAGTTTTGTCGAAAAGTTTGATAAATTGGTGTTCTATGTGTGTTCTTGATGTGTTCATGGTTAGAACGACTTTTGATCTTCTAAATTTGATATATATGATATATTAAAGTGTTTTTAATTAATTGGATTAATTAAATTGGGCCTTAAATTAATTTGATTAATTTTAATTTATTAAAACCACTTAATGGGCTTAATTATGTTTACGGACTTGGTTTAAATTAGTGAATGACTTGGTGGGCCCAAGGAGCTGATTTAAATTAACTATTATAAACATTAATTAAGTTTATTAATGGGTTTTAAGGGCTGGAGCAGGCTTGGCTCATTCCAAAAGGCCTAAATGGTCCAAATGACACAAAACTAGTTTGTGTGTGAACAAACTTAGGGTTTTTCTTCTGTGGGTTTCGGCCTACACTTGTTTTTAAGCCCAAAATTGATTATTTTAATTATTTAATATGATTAATTAATTAAATACTCAATTTATAATTAACTAATAATCAATTTGATTGATTATTAAAGCAAGAACACATTCATGCAAAAAGGTTTCCTAAAATGAAAGTTTCCAAAATGGAAAAAGTTTCCTAATTTGATCACATCATTAAAATAACTCAAAATATAGTTTCAAAGGTTTAAACAAAGTTATTAATCCATTTCTTTATGCATTAGAAAGGCATATAAGGGTGTATGATTGACATGATGGATAGTTATGGACGAAGCCCAATGTGATTGAGCATTATGCATGTTTTGGCCCAATGAGGACTTTCATGTCCCGGTTACTTATTTTTGATTTGTATTTCATTTCAAATTGTAATATGTAATTAGATTACTTAGATTAGAATTAGAAATAGAGATGGAGACCAATTTCAAGGAGCAAGATGGGCCGGATGGAGATCCAATCTGCTTGAAGATAATGTAATTATTTTTCTTGTTTGAATCATGCATACTACCTAGGTGTGACCTTTTGATTTCCCTCTTGGCTCGGGGAAATCAATGTAGTGAAGTCCATAACTATACCACATTTGTATGCTTATATTTATGTGATAGATATAGGATGCATACCAATGTATGCCAACCATGTATGATGAGACTTAATTAACTAAAACCATCAAACAAATACTAAGGTATATAAGCCTTCCATTAATTTGAAGAGAACCAGAGTTCTTTATAGTGTGGGTTGTTGACCACAGTCAAGCTCACATTATATCGAATATGTTCAAATCTAATTAAATGGGTCATCTTAGCTAGCCCATTAGTTTGTTGACCACAGTAAAGGCTAATGGTTCTAGAGGCAAGATTAGGGAATGCATATATGATATGCATGCATCAAGAGTTGATAACCTAATGATCCAATAGTTGTGTAGAGACACAATTGGTATATGGATACCTACCTTTCAAGGGTATGGAATTTGGCTTGTTGACCACAGTCAAGGTCAAATTACATATCAAGGATTGGATATTGGCCCACTAAGAAAACCATCGGGTTTTCTCGGATTATATAGTGAGGGCTATTAATTCGCAATAAAATAGTGGGAGTAAATGGATTAATTAAAGACCTTATTAATGCATACATATATATGAACATACTCTCATATCTTTTCTTTTTCACATCTAGGTCATCATCATGAGCACATCAAACATTAATATACGATCAATCTTGGATAAAAATGTGGTTGGCAACAACTATTCTGACTGGATCAGGCAAGTGAGAATTGTTCTCAGAGCTGAAAAGATCCATTATGTCTTGGATAAATATCCACCACCACTTCCATTAGATGATGCCATTGATGAGATCAAAGGAATTTATCGAAAATACATGGAGGATAGTGAAGCAACAGCATGTCTGATGCTGGGTGCTATGTCCTCGGAGCTTCAGAAGCAACATGAAATGATGGATGCTAGAACCATCATTTTGCATCTAGAGGAGCTTTATTCTTCTCAGGCTAGAACTGAGCAATATGAGATTGCTCGAGCTCTATTTAGTTGCAAAATGGTGGAAGGCACTTCAGCTGCTACTCATGCATTGAAGATGTATGGGTATATTGAGCATTTGAGTAGACTTGGCTATGTTATGGATAATGATCTATACATAGATTTAATCTTGTACTCGTTGGCTCCAAGTTATGCACCTTTCGTGCTTAACATCAACATGAACAAGATCCAAGTATCCATTCCTGAGTTAATCAACATGCTCAAGACAGATGATGGATCATTTAAGAAGGATCCAAAAAGTGTCATGGTTGTCACTTCTGCTAAAGGCAAGAAGCAGAAGAAGAAGAAGAAGAAGAAGAAGATAACCAAGGCACAACCAAAGAATGGTGGGATCTCCAAGAAGAAGGTTGCCAAGAAAGAGAATCCCAAAGGAACTTGCTTCCATTGTGGAAAGGATGGTCATTGGAAGCGTAACTGCAAGGCCTATCTAGATTCTCTCAAGGAGAAGAAGCAAGTTGATGCTTCTACTTCAGGTATTCATATGATTGAAATTAATACTTATTCTATTGCTTCAAAAAAATCTTGGGTATTAGATACCGGATGTGGATCTCATTTATGTAATGATCTACAGGGGCTTAGAAGCTTTAGAAGAGTTGGAAAGGCAGAGATATGTTTGCAGTTAGCTACTGGACAGAACATCTCTACAACAGTTGTGGGGACTTACTATTTGCCTCTTCCTAGTGGATTAGTACTGGAATTAAATAATTGTTATTATGTTCCAGCCTTATCCAAAAGTATTATTTCTTTCAGTCGTTCAATGAACGATTATGATATTTCTTTGAAGGACAAATGTTGTTACATTTTTAAGAACAATATGTTTTATGCAAAAGCTATCATTGAGAATGGTATATTTGTTCTTGATTTAATTAAAGAAGTACATAATGTGAATACCAAGAGAATGAAACATGATAATCTGAATACCTCATACTTATGGCATTGTCGTTTAGGCCATATAAATGAAAAACGCATGACCAAGTTACACAAGTCAGGTGATTTGGGATCATTTGATTATGAATCATTTGATACATGTTAATCTTGTTTATTGGGAAAAATGACAAAAGCTCCCTTTATTGGTAAAGGAGAACGAGCTAAAATGGTTTTGGACTTAAAACATTCAGATGTATGTGGTCCAATGACTATACATGCCAGAGGAGGTTACTCCTACTTCATTACTTTCATAGATGATTATTCCAGGTTTGGATACATCTATCTAATGAAATATAAGTCTGAAGCATTTGAAAAGTTCAAAGAGTTCAGAAATAAAGTAGAGAAACAACTTGGCAAAAGTATTAAAACACTTAGATCAGATCGAGGTGGAGAATACTTAAGTCAAGAGTTTCAGGATTATCTTAGAGATAATGGGATTTTATCTCAATGGACTCCTCCATATACACCACAACACAATGGTGTATCTGAAAAGAGAAATCAAACACTATTAGATATGGTTCGATCAATGATGAGCCGAGCGGACTTGCCTAAGTCTTTTTGGGGATATGCACTAGAAACTACTGTTTATGTGTTAAACAGAGTTCCTAGTAAATCGGTTGATGTTACTCCATATGAGATGTGGAATAACAAGAAACCCACGCTTTCTCATATGAAAGTATGGGGCTGTCCTGCTTATGTGAAGAGGACAATGTCAGACAAACTGGATGTTAAGTCTGACAAATGTTTATTTGTGGGATATCCAAAAGAAACGTTTGGATATTATTTCTATCATCCCTTAGAACAAAAGGTGTTTGTTTCAAGGCATGCTGCCTTCTTGGAAAGTGAATTTCTCCTACGAGAGGACAGTGGGAGTAAAATTGAGCTTGGTGAAGTTCAAGACCCACAAATAGAAGATAATCAACCGATTGAACCCGAAACTGAATTTCATAATGATGAGATTACAGTTGAACCTGATTATACACAAAATCCTATAAGATCTACTAGGATGCGTTCTACCCTGTGAGATATGGATTTCACGTTGATTCGGATAGAGGCATAACTGTAGTAGAGGACAATGAGCCTACAAGCTATCAAGAAGTTTTGAACAGTTCAGAACGTGATTTATGGCTTAAGGCTATGCAGTCCGAAATGGACTCCATATATGAGAATAAAGTATTGAATTTAACTCAACCACCTGAAGGGATAAAACCCATAGGGTGCAAATGGGTCTTCAAAAAGAAGACTGACATGGAAGGTAATATAGTTACCTATAAAGCTCGCTTAGTAGCAAAAGGTTATCATCAAAAAGAAGGTATTGACTATGACGAAAATTTTTCTCCTGTAGCGATGCTTAAGTTTATAAGAATACTTTTAGCCATTGCAGCTCATTATGATTATGAGATTTGGCAAATGGATGTGAAGACAGCTTTCCTTAATGGAAATCTTTCTGAGGATGTGTATATGACACAACCAGAAGGATTCACATCAGGAAATGGCAAAAAGGTATGCAAGCTTCAAAGATCCATTTATGGATTGAAGCAAGCCTCTAGGAGCTGGAACATACGATTCAATGAGACAATCAAAGAGTTTTGTTTCTCACATAATGAAGATGAACCTTGTGTGTATAAAAGGGTCAGTGGGAGTGCAATTGTCTTCCTAGTTCTATATGTAGATGACATATTGATCATGGGAAATGACATTTCTCTTCTCCAATTTGTTAAAATATGGTTATCCAAGCAATTCTCCATGAAAGACCTTGGAGAAGCATCCTATATTCTGGGAATAAGGATCTATAGAGATAGATCCAATAGGTTGCTAGGTCTTTCTCAGAGTACATATATAGATAAAGTATTGAAGAGGTTCAATATGGATCTTTCTAAGAAAGGGTTTATACCCATGGTGCATGGGAAACACCTTTCTAAGTTTATGTGTTTGCAAACACTAGAGAATAGAGAGAGTATGAACAGAATACCATATGCATCTGCAATTGGTTCTATCATGTATGCTATGTTATGTACACGTCCAGATGTAGCATTTGCTTTGAGTGTCACAAGCAGATTCCAATCCAATTTTGGAGAGGAACATTGGGCAGCTATCAAGAATATTCTTAAGTACTTGAGAAGGACTAAGGATACATTCTTGGTATATGGAGAGGGCAATTTGGAAGTAAATGGGTATACAGATGCCAGCTTCCAATCTGACAAAGATGATTGTAAATCACAATCTGGTTATGTGTTCGTAATGGGAGGAGGAGCAGTTAGTTGGAAAAGTTCCAAACAAGAAACAACTGCTGATTCCACGACAAAAGCTGAGTACATTGCTGCTTCAGAAGCAGCCAAAGAAGCAGTCTGTATCAAAAAGTTCATAACCGAACTAGGAGTGGTGCCTAGCATTGTTGATCTGATTCCTTTATATTGTGACAACAATGGAGCCATTGCACAAGCAAAGGAACCACGGTCTCATCAGCGATCCAAACATGTTCTCAAACGCTACCATCTCATAAGGGAAATAGTAGCTAGAAATGATGTGAAAATAGAAAGGGTTCCCACAGATGACAATGTGGCGGATCCCCTCACTAAAGCACTTTCCCAAATAAAGCATGATCACCATATAAATAGCATGGGTCTGAGACATATGAGTGATTGGCTCTAGTATAAGTGGGAGATTGTTAGAGAGTATGCCCTAGAGCCCATGTAATAGGGATGTTTTTCATATGTATGAAATTTATATTCTTAATAAAAGGCATCATTCATTTATTAATGCTATGTTTGAATACATGAGTTTGTAAATCTTAAATTAATAAATGAAGTCCTAGATATTATAAACACAGTGCAAAGGCAATCATGAAGGTGTACATGATGTGAGGTGTCTATCGCATGCAAATGTGTTAATATCTAAATATCCCTAGTCATAGAATTAAAAAGATAGGACATTGTTAATTCGGACAGATTAGCACATGTTATGCTTCTTGAATTGTTCAAGCAGTGGTTCTCATAACTGTGATTATGGATGATAATCAAAGCTAACATGTGGATACTTGTTAGAGGAACAAGTTCATTGGAGACCTGCAAAGAGAATCTTCATATAGATATTAAATCTATGTCAGTGAGGAATCTCTTCATAGCGGTTGTGCAAGTATCCTTAGACTTGAGATCACCAAAGTTATCATAAGTAGCAAGTGGTATACTTTGACTCCATAACTGATTACTTCCAACTGGGAGTGAACATAGTTAGGAGATTGGGTATATCATGACCTACTTGAAGATAGTTGAGCGATTGACAAAGGATTCACCATCCCAGATTTAACAAGGGAAGTTATCTCACATGATTCTATAATTGCCTTGTTCAGAGAATCTCTGGCCAGAGTAATATGCCGAGATGGATGGAGATCCATGAAGGGCATTTTAGGAACAATGGTTAAATTAATAGAACATACATAATTAGATTTATATGAATTGACAGAAATCCATACTCAGAATCTAATTGAGATAAGAGTGGTGAAAGGAGTAATTGCACGGTAACTGTTTCTATGGAAGGGTACAGTCAAACCACATGACTTTCCTGACATTTGGGTAGTCATGATGCCTAGCTAGAGGCCAATCATGACTTGTTTAATGATGTATCAAAATATCAATAGAGATTGATAAAATGATTTAAAGGAGTTTAAATCATGTGAGTTTTGAATAGAACTCACAATTTCATATTATACTGCCAACATGGACAGGAACCCAATAGGTCACACACATATAGAGAAAAGGGTAAAATGGTAAAATGACAAGGATAATAATATTTGATATTATTATGAAGGTAGAGAAGAGAATTTGATAATAATTAATTAAAGAGTTTAATTAATTATGATCAAATTAAATTGTCTGCAAAACTTTTGAGAAATATTCTGTAAAGTGGACCTAAATGAAATAATGTATTTCATGATTAATTATTATTGTCTTATAAGTGTTATAAGACTACTATAAGTGTTATAGGACTGATATAATAATTAATAGGACCATTGGAGGAATTATTAAGGGCCAGAGGAATGAAGAAGGTTGGCGAAAGCCCTTCAGAAGAGGGCCACATGCCAACTCCATACAGAAGGGCTTAGAGGGCTTTTTCTTGGACCAAATTAATTTATATATGTTACATAAGTGTTATGGAACTCACATACTTAATTTGGTTGGATTTGGAATCCATTTGGGTATTTAAATCCAATTAGATGCACAAAAGGCCTAGTTTGTGAATTTTGTGCATGGTCTTTTATGAAAAAAATTTAATTTGAATTTAATTAAGCCCAAATGATTATAATTAATTCCAGAGGCCCAATTAATAATTCTCCAGCAATTTTAAAGAGCCCAATCTCATTAAGGAGTTGGAATTTTAACCTAACTATAAAAGGCCAACTAATGAGAATTAGGGTTAAGTGATTAAAACAAAAGGAAAGTCTTTTCTCTTAATTCTCTCTCCCTTTTTGCACCAACTTCTAAGCTAGCTCTTAGGAATTTCGGCCAGCCCTAGTTAAACACCAATTTGTTGGTTCAATTTACCCCTCTCTAGTGTGGATTACTCATTGGAGGTGTTCGATTTTGGACACCGTGGTTTGCGTCAACCCGGTGCGAAGTAAAATCAACTGTTCAACAAAATCAAAGGTTATTTTTCTTATTCTCATATAGTTATATTATGTATTCATGGCAAGATCAGATCTAATGGTTAAAAAAATTTAAAATTCCGCTCATGTATGTGATGCATGTAACCGTTAATATCCAACAGTTCATAAATCACATATGCCGTGAATTAAGAAGTAGAGAGGGAATTGTCCTCTCTAAATTGGCGACGACTCTGTTCGTAGCAAAATTAGTAAGGGTTATGTCCTTGCTAATTAGTTCATAAATCACATACGTCGTGAAATAAGTATTAGCGAGGAAATTGTCCTCTCTAAATTGGTGACGACTCTATTCATAGCAAAATTAGTAAGGGTTTTGTCCTTGCTAATTAGTTCATAAAACACATACTCCATGAATTAAGAATTAGCGAGAGAATTGTCCTCGCTAATTGGTGGCGACTCTGTTCATATCAAAATTAGCAAGGATTTTGTTCTTGCTAATTAGTTTATAAATCACATACACCATGAATTAAGAATTAGCGAGGGAATTGTCCTCCTAAATTGGCGACGACTATGTTCGTAACAAAATTAGCCAGGGTTTTGTCCTTGTAATTAGTTCATAAATCACATACGCCATGAATTAAGAATTAGCGAGGAAATTATCCTCGCTAAATTGGTGACGATTATGTTTGTAGTAAAATTAGCAAAGGTTTAGTAAAATTAGCAAAGGTTCTGTTCTTGCAAAATTATCGCTATGTTTTATGTCAAAATTTTGCCACCCAATATTAGCAATAACAAGATTTGGTACATAAACTATTTTTTGTCGTAATGTTGTCGCTATGTGGTGCATTTAACATTAATTTTTATTGTTATCGCTAATTTTTATCACTATTCTGAAAAATTTTTTAGTGAATAATTATATATATTTATTTTGCATAAATAAAAAAGACCAATTATATTGAAGTCCTATACTATATAGTTAACTTTCCTCCTATTAGATATTTTTATTGAAGTTGCATGTTGAATTTTATAACAAAAATAACATATATTGTTTCATTTATAAATTCTTAGCCAACCGCTTAATATCATTTGTTTACATTTAACGAGAGTAATTAATTAAATTCAATTTTCAAAAAATTAATAAAAAATATTAAATTTATTTTAAAAATTATAATTAATAAACATTATACATACATTCTTTAATTTTAGTTCTATATTTTTATATATTAGTAAAATAAAAATTATAAAAATTCAAAATAAATATGAATGTAAGATTTTTTTTTTATTAAGAATTGTTTAGCAAAACGTGTCTTCAAACCTTTAAATTTTTTTTTTTAATTTTTACTATTTAGCTCTTGTACATTCATTTGTTAATAGTTAACCCTTGATATTTTATTTTTCATCTGATTTCATCCCCACGTATTCCCTTAGTATTTCAAATTTATTTCTTTTTAATACTAATCAATTTCTTTACTTTTCAAAAGTTATCTTTTCTTTTATAGTTTGTTCATAATCTATAAAATAATTCCAAAATTCTTTTAAAAAAATTCTGATACTAGGGAATACATGGTCCTATGCAATTCGAATATTTGTAAATTTTTGTATTATCTTAAAATTTTTTATATTTTAAAAATTAAGTATTATTATTATTTTTAAAATACATGACCATTCGGTATAGTTTTTTCAAAAATTCAGAACAATTTGATTCAATTTTTTATTCTTTCAGTGCGAAATAATAAAATATAAATAATATGATTTTTTCAATACTTTAATATTTCTAAAAATTTTCAAATAAATACATATGTATAATAATAAATACAAATATAATTAAAATATTTCAATAAATACGAATAAAATTTGATTCAAAATATAAAATTTTAAAATTAACATGTTACTCTTTTTTTCTGCTTTATATTTGCACTGATTTGAAAATTTTGAAAAATATTTAAAAAAAGATAACAAAGAAAAGTTAGATAATTAGATCACAATAAAAAGAACTTCTAAACATTAAATATACAATTTAACAATTTACGTAAATATAATAATTATCTGATTTAAATTTTTCAAAATTTTCAGTTGATTACTCTAAAGTCAAAATTGTAGCCTATTTCAAATAATTTTGGCAACAAATAAGAATTTTAATTATAATCAAGGTTAAAGGTTTCTAAATTTTCTAAAGTTCTCACCTTACCAATAAATTTTCTTTTAATTTTTATTACCTCAAAATTTTTTTTTTAATATTTTAATAAATTATCAATATCTTAAATTCAATTTTTAATTTCTTCCTAAAACTCAAAATAAAAAAAAATTCCAACTTAAGAACTTTCAAGTTCAATTCTTAATTTCCTTTAAAAAAATCATTTTTTCTCTTTTATAATTTTAAATGTGCAACTAAAATTTCATTATATATAATAATTACATATAATTATATTATTAATTTACTTATTTATTTAAATATTATGCCAAAAATAGATAAATACTAATTGAGTGACACTAAAAGTAAATGAAACAAATTAAAAAGATGATTATATACTCAAATAATTACATTAATTGGTGAATTTTTATTATAATAATAACTATACATAATTATATTATTAATTCACATACATAAATACTCATATATATATTGTACTAAAAATATATGAGTATTATTTTAGTAATACTGAAATTAAATGAAATTAATTGGTAAAGTGATTATATACTTATATAATTACATTAATTGGTAAATTTTCAATATATATAATAATTGTATATAATTACATTATTAATTTGTATACTCAATTACTCCAATAAGTATTGTGCAAAAAATAAATGAATATTGATTGAGAGACACTAGAAGTAAATGAAATTAATCGGTAAAATGATTATATATTTATATAATTATATTAATTAGTAAAATTTTGTTATATATAATAATTATATATAATTAGACTATTAATTTGCATATCGATATAGGTATTGTGTCAAAAATAGATGATTACTAGTCGAGTGACACTAAAAATAAATGAAATTAATTGATAAAATAATTACATATTCATGTTTTTACATTAATTGGTAAAATCTCATTAGATATAATTACATTATTAATTTATATACTTAATAATCGTATAGTTATTGTGTCAAAAATAGAAGAATACTTAGTTGAGTAATGCTAGAAGTAAATAAAATTATCTAACTAGTTATAGATAAATCCAGGGATTTAACAAAAAAAGGTTGGTACTAGGAGCTGAAAAAAGGCCATGTTTAGGGAGATCATTCCTATGGTCGTCGATGGAATAAGACCTAGGAGTTTCTTGCAAGAAAAGAAGGAGCTTGCTCAGATGGATTGAGTATTAGCACTTCAAAGCTTAAGTCAAGGATACTTGGATCGGGAGACTGTAAAAGAGAAAAGATTAAGAGAGTTTAACCTGTCGTGCCTGTATAAAGGCTTGATATTTATAGGGGACCTATAAAGCCACTTGAGTAGTCTATCTGCATGTTAGAGTAGATATCCGATGATGTGACACTTGAGTAGTCTATCTGCACGTCAGAGTAGATATCTGGAGCAATAAATCACTAACACATGCCTTTCACGCTTGAGTTTTTAGAAGGTTCGCACTATTTTGATATGTAAAAGATTGAAGGATTATGAAAAGAGGCATCTTTTGACCATATTTTTTAGATAGTTTACGTTATTCCAATCTGCAAAAGATAGAAGGATTGCAAACCGAGGCACCTTTCGCACTCGAGTTTTTAGATGGTTTGCACCATTCTGATCTGCAAAAGATCGAAGGAGTACAAAATGAGGCACCTTTCATGCTCGAGTTTTTAGAAGGTTTACATCTTTCTAATCTATAAAAGATTGAAGGATTGCAAAACAAGGTGCCTTTGGCACTCGAGATTTTAGAATATCCGTGTTGTTCCAGTCTGTAAAAGATTAAAGGATTGTAAAATGAGGTGTCTTTTGGGCTCAAGTTTTTAGACGGTTCGCGCCATTCCGATCCATGAAAGATCAAAGGATTGCAAAAAGAGGCATAGGATTGCTATCTCCTGATTGTGACATGTGCCAAAGCCCGTTCGCTATCCAATTCGATTCTCGAAGGCCCACTTTTAGGGTCTAAGATTGGATGAGGCTCACTATAACTCACAAATTGGCTACTTCACAATAAAAAAGGGTTAGGCCCTAATTATTCTTGATAGTCAACCTATGGAGGCATCTAATATGAGCTCAAAGAGGTAGGTGTCATGGTGTCACCACCCAACAAAATGTTAGGAAATGAATCTCGATCTTTTAATGCCTAAATAGAGAACAGTATTTTGCACATCACTCTTACTTGGCACCTCGGTTGAGTGTTGTTTTATAATTGGATTTTAAATACTAATTCACTAACTCCTTTCTCACATGATGCATAGAATAAATTTAAATAAACATATCAATCAATTAAATAAATGGTAAATAAAGCAATAAAGAGAAAAATAATCTAACAACTTAAATTATTACAGAAAGAAAATCGTCTAACTATAAAGAAAAAATAACATACATAAATCGGGGCATTTATTGGGTTGGTTCCCTCATGCATATTTTTTTAAAAAAAAATCCTTTTTCCTAGTGTGTGATTTTTGGGTTGAAAATTAGACATTTTTCCATTTTTAAAAAAGTCCAAATTAATTAGTAAAAAAGATTTTAACTGAATTTTTCATTAAAAATTATTTTATTACTACCTATTGCATCCCTAAAAATAAATACATCTAAAATTAACAAAATACCTCTGTGTGAGAGGCAACCCTGTAACAAAATCTATGGTAACATCATCCCATTTCCATTGTGGAATTGGAATAGGATTCAACAATCCTAAGGGAACTTGGTGTTTTGCCTTCACCTGTTGACAAGTTAAAAACTTTGAAACATAATCCACCACATCTCTCTTCCTACCAGGCCACCAATACAATTACTTCACATCCTAGTACATCTTATTACCACTAGGATGCATAGTGAACAATGTGTTGTGCACTTCTCACAACAACATTCTCTTCAATTCTTCAACATCTGGTGCACAAAGCTTGTTTTGATAGCATACACTCCCATCTTTATTTATTGAATACTTTGATTGATTCCCTTTATACTATCTATCTCAATCTTTCATCCTTCTTCTAAGCATCAATTACTGTTTGCCTTACATTAGGTCAAGCCTTGAATTGAGCTATTAGTGCATCATCTTATGTAAACTTCCATCCACTTTGCTATAACATCATAGTTGCCATCATCTTTTGACTTAAGGCATAAGCCACTACATTTGCTTTTCCCGAGTGGTAATCAATTATTCAATCATAACCTTTGAATAATTCCAACCATCTATGCTACCTCAAGTTGTTTTCCTTCTGAGTAAGCAAATACTCGAGACTCTTATGATCTATATAAACTCTACATCTTTCTCCATACAAGTAGTGTTGTGATATCTTTAAAGTAAACACTACTGCTACCAATTGTAAATCATGCATAGGGTAGTTTTGCTCATGAGATTTCAATTGTCTAGATACATAAGCCACCACTTTGCCATTTTAGATCAATACACAACCTAAGCCAATTTTGGAAGCATCACTACACATATAATATTCTTTACCCGATACTGGTTGTGTTAAGACTAGAGCTTCTATTAACATCTTCTTGAGTTGATCGCAACTTACTTGACATCGATCAGTTCACTCAAACTTGTTACCCTTTTGTAGTGACTTAGCGACTGGAGAAATAATGACTAAAAATCCTTTCACAAAATGACAATAATAACCTGTTAAATCTAGAAAACTTCTTACTTCAAGCACATTTCGAGGCTATCTCCAATTAAAAATGGCTTTAACTTTATTTGGATCCACTATAACACCTTCAAAAGACATAATATGCCTAAAAAAGAAAACTTCCTTAAGCCAGAAATCACACTTGCTCAGTTTGGCAAATAATTGTTGCTCACTCAATGTTTACAACACAATCCTCAAATGCTCTACATGCTCAGATCCATTTCTAGAATAGACTAGTATATCATCAATAAATACCACAATAAACAAGTCTAAATAGGGCCTAAACAACCTATTTATTAAATCCATAAAAGTCACTGGTGTATTGGTTAACCCAAAAGGCCTAACTAGGAATTCATAATGACCATATTGGGTTCTAAAAGTAGTTTTTGGAATGTCCACATTCTTAACTCGAAGTTGGTAATATCTTGATAGCAAATTAATCTTTGAAAACACACCAACACCCTTTAACTGATCAAACAAATCTTCTATTCTTGGCAATGGATACTTGTTCTTCACTATTACTTTATTAAGTTGTCTATAGTCTATACACATTCTTAAAGAGCCATCTTTCTTCTTCACAAATAGAACCGGTACACCCCATGGTGACACACTAGGCGTAATGAAGCCTTTGTTTAACAGCTCTTGCAATTGAACTTTTAACTTCTTTAATTTCGATGGTGCCATTCTATATGATGCCTTAAAAATGGGAGCTGTATCAGGTAGAATTTCTATAGATAACTCCACTTCTGTTTTAGGTAAAAGGCTAGGCAATTCTTTTGGGAATACCTTAGGAAACTCATTAAGCACCGGTATATCTTGAAACTTTACTTTT
Source organism: Excoecaria agallocha (assembly GCA_037975025.1). Taxonomy (NCBI): domain Eukaryota; kingdom Viridiplantae; phylum Streptophyta; class Magnoliopsida; order Malpighiales; family Euphorbiaceae; genus Excoecaria; species Excoecaria agallocha. Next base: position 29,107,097 of record CM075819.1, read on the forward strand.
TCCCTTTTTGAATCAAGTACCAAGGCTAAGAATGCTACACACCCCTTTCTAATAAAATGCCTAGCTTGCATAGTGGATATAACATTTGCTAAGGGTTAAGTTCGAATGCCTTGAACTATTATTTCTTTACCATCTGCATCTTTAAGTGTTACTATCTTTGCCTCATAATTTACTATTGCATGATGTTTTTTCAACCAATCCATGCCCAATACAATATCAAATTCATGAAATGACAACTCAATTAGATCAGTTGGAAATTCTTTTCCTTAAATCATAAGGGGACAATCCTTGCATACTCTATTAACACAAACATTATACCGTAAAGGACTAATTATGCAAATATCAAAATCCAAGTGGTGTATAGTCAACATGTTTCTACTCATATGCCTAATGAAAACATAAGAATGGGTGTAGCAAGGATAAATAAGTGCATGTACATCAATGTTAAAGAAAGAGAAAATACCCGCTATAACTTTTGGGGCATCTCGATCCTTGTGAGCTTTCATCGCATAAGCCCGAGATGGGATAATAGAAACTATGGGGTGATCAACAATCTCCTATACGTTTTTGGACTGGGATCCAAATTGGCTTAATCCACCATACCCTCTACCAGTTAAAGGTGCATTAAAAGCACTCGTACTTCCCTATTGTGTGGATCTTTGCTCTTGTTTTGAAGGACAATTTGCCATGTAATGGTTAGTGCTACCACACCCAAAACATGCACCTATAAGCATCCTACATATGCCTCAGTGTCTTCTGGAACAGTGAGAACACTCTGGTGGCTAACCTCTACTCTATCTTACTAGTGTTTCTTTAGCAGATCTAGATACCATAGATGATCCTTGATGTCTTCTCTTCTTTGTTTTTTTTTCTCTCTTAGCCAGCTTATTTTTCATTACTCGAATGGTTGGTTGAACAAGTTGATAAAAATTCACCTATTGTAAGGATGTAGGTCCAATTAATCATTTTTTGATTCGATCATTTAACCCTTTTCAAATTGTTGACATCTAAAAACTTTGGTCAATATTGGTTTTGGTATATACTTGCTTAAGTTGCTAAACTCTTTCTCATATTCAACCATAGTCATACTCCTTTGTTCTAGGCTCAAAAACAACCTCAGTTTCTCTTCTTTATAAGCTTTAGTAACACACTTCCTCCTTAACTCTTCTTCGAAAAACTCCCATTTAAGTGGATTTGGTAATTGTGGTTGTTTAAATACCAATTTCCACTAGTCATATGTTGCTCCTTGAAGTAAAGATACAACACATGACACCTTTTGATTGGTTGGGCATTGAATCTCATCAAATACCCTTCTCACTTTCTCCAACAAGAATTTTTCTCCCTTAGATTGCTCCATAGTAGTACCTAAAAATTCTTTTACACTATATTTTCTAATATCTGCTATAGGAGCTTTAGGTACTGTTATCCTTTACAAACTTTGAGCCTTATCCTGAGATATCTTTAACAACGCTTCCCCAGGAATGGCTGTAGGTACATCATCCTAAAAAGAAGCTAAAGATTCCGGATTTGAGGGATTCAATCGCATAGGTAAGATACTTTCAGCAGTTTCTTCAACTGCTTCCCTACATCCCCTCTATTTACTATTTATAAGAAAACAGGGACATTTGCAGTAGGCTAACACAAAAAATATTCAATCTAAGCATAATCTTAGACTTATATTAATTAGAACCAATTAAACTATGGCTCTAATACCAAATTGTAACACTCTCTATTTAATAACCTATTTCTATCATCATACATATCTACTTAGCATAATTATAGGTTACTTATTCGTCACTTATATCAATCTAGCATAATTACATATTATAACTTATATTATTCGATAAGAAACTTACATGCCTTTCCTTCATATATATATATATATATATATATATATTACAATACATAAAACCTCATTAAAAGTTAAAACATATCATAAGTACTTGTGCATGCTGTTATAGTTTTCAAAAGTGAGCCTTATATAATACAAAATTATCATTTACATATAAATCCTTACTTTTATAAAATTCTTAATACAAAAAGTTATACAAAAGACAAAACAACGACTTTATACTACCAACTTATCTTAAGACTCATGTTGGCCTTCCTGATGTAGATTATATCCTCGAGTAAAAGTCCTAGTTGAAGAACCTACATGGATAAACAACTCGTGATAAGCTATAAAGCTTAGTAGGGAACAAATTATGTTAAATGACCACTCACAGCGGTCATCACCAAGCATACAACACACATAAGATATCATATTGTATTCACAATAGTTTAAAAGTAATTTCATAAATAAGAAGGAAGAACAAAACTATATTAATATTAAAAACACAATTGTAAACATATATACCACATCAATAACAATTATGTAGTTTGGCTTTAGATAAATTTCTTGTAATTTGCATGCCTAAGTTCTAAAGGTGTGGATAACAGGTGTTATGGATACCTCTATAATAGACACTTTAAATTTTTTCCCAGTTTTATTCACCCCACTGCTACTGCCAAATATTTTGTTATTGCCAAAATTCCTGCTTACACTTTCGTTGTTGGCTCCGCTAGCTAGATACTTGCCTTCAACCTCTATGGCTATATCCTTCAAAGACTTCCAATCATTCAAACCTTTCATCTTCAAGCTATCCCTCAAGTAAGGACTTACATTTCAAATGAAGAGCCTAATCTGGTCAGGTGTATCAGGCTTTCTCTTCATCTCTATTACTTGGTTCCTCTACCTTATAAGGTATTCATGAAAGGATTTGTCATGCTTTTGTTGGAGCAATTCAAGGTCTTTCAAAGTAACATCCATCTTGGTACTCTAATTATATTACTTAAGGAATTCTTCAGTCAGTAAATCCCAGTCTTCCTTAGCGTGTCTATCCAATCCATGGTAACAGTCAATTGTGAGGCATGTTAAGCTCAAACAAAAATATTCCACCTTCTGCTTCTTGATCAATGTGTCCCTTTCATGATCAGTGGATATTGCTTAACATGCACAAAAGAATCTAAAGTACCATTAAATCTTGGTAGGTCAGGCATTTTGAACCTCTAGGATTATGGCTCATCTCCATCTACATCTCGATCCTCAGGGTTCATTCCCCTTCTAATAAATAGTAATCCGAACATTACTTTAACCTTCTTTTTTGTTTTCTTAAAGGCTGCATCCTTAGCACTAGGACCTCTACTTATCATATTCATTATAAAAGGAATATATTCTTCATCCTTTTCCTTAATGTAATCATTCTTTAGCTCATACCTCTTTTCCCTCTTTGAAGGGTCTCAAAGCATTATAGCGTCTATCACAGTGGCATTCCTAACATGCATTGGTTCCACTATATCAAAAGTAGGTGCTATAGGCAAATTCTAGCATTTGGTGCTAAAGAAGACACCAACCCGCCAATTATAGCCATCAACAACTCCCTAAACTTTTAAAGCCATATATCTAGCCTCCAATCTAATTCATCTCGTATCACCAAAGGTCTTAAAGTAGAAGCATTCAACCTTTCCCTTAAATATGAAAACCTTGTTGGCTCATCTATAACTCTCCCAGTCTCATTCAATTGTTCATCATCCATTTCTAATCTTATTTCCTAACTATTTTCTGACAATTGGTTCAAATTTAACTTTAAGCTAACCTCTGATTCTAACCTTGAACTTGACCTTGAGTCGAGTGACTCAAGTATTGGTCTCCAACAAGGTGACCATCTAACTCTCTAGACCACTTAAGTGAATCTATGATGGCTACAAGAATCAAATGTTAGGAGTCATGCATAATGGATGATGCATGAGCATTGTATATATATGATACATGAATGCAATGAATGTTTTTATTAGACATCAATCACAATCACACATAAGCATAATAAAACCTTCCAACCTTATTACTCCTACATATGAGTCGTATAGTCTCTTTCTTAGATGGGCTTAGCTCATGGGTCAACAAGGTACCCAATGGACGCTTATGGTGCACAACGAAAGAGCGATAGTATAAACTCCCTTAATTAAAAGTGCAAGCATATAGGTTTTGACCCTTATGTATTTTGGACTAACTCACACAGATCAAGTAGGGCCCACGAGGCATGGCAGCCTTTGACAGGTACCCTCCTAATCTGTTTAAGTTTGGTTAATACATAAAGGTCCATATAGCAAGCAACAATCATTATTTTTATACAACCTAGGGAAAGTAGCTATTCTCATTACATATGCTTAAATCAAGGTGATGAAACTTTAGGGCTACCCAAGTATGGTTCCTATCAATTGGTCTAGCTCATCACAATTAAAACAACTGATGGGTCACCATTTCATATACAAATTTGTACAAGACTTAGGTTGGTGGTTCTCCTTAATGCCTTTCCTTGTTGAGTGAATATAGAGTGCATTTTAGGATAACACTGAGGCTATAAAGGGATGCCTACCTTAATTCTAAAGCTCTAACATGAATGCAATTTCAAAATGAGATAGGATTGATAAGAAAAACCCAATTATAAATAACTTAACCAAGATGCTTTTAAGAGCAAGGTTTCCTTAGTTGCTAGTGGAATCGCCACTATGATGCACACTGGAGCCTAGTCAATAGCCAATTGGATTTTCAGAGTCCTGCTTTTAGGGTCCAAGATGGAATGAGGAGCACTATAACTCAAAAATTGGCTACGTCACAATAAAAGGGGTTAGATTGTAATTATTGTTAATAGTCAACCTATGAAGTCATCTAATGTGGGCTCAAAAAGGTATTATGGAGTCACCATGCAACAAAATGTTGGAAAATGAATCTCGAGATATTAATGCCAAAACAAAGAATGGTGTTCAGGAAATTAGTCTTACTTGTCACCTTGATTAAGTGTTGTTTTATTATTAGGTTTTGAACATTAATCCACTAACTCCTTTCTCACACGATGCATTGCATAACTTTAAATAAATATATCAAGCAATTAAATAAGTGGTAAATAAAGCGATATAGAGATAAATAATCCAACTACTTAAATTATTATAGAAGAAAATCGTACAACCATAAAGAAAAAATAACTTACATAAATTGGGGCCTTTATTGGGTTGGAAACAATGGTACCCTCATGCATATTTTACAAAAAAAAGAAAACTTTTTTTCTTAGTGCTTGATTTTTGGGTTAAAAATTGGACATTGGTCAATTTAAAAAATTCCAAATTAATCAGTAAAAAATGATTTTAAGTGAATTTTTCATATAACGTGCAAAAAATTGATTTTATTACTACCCATTACATCTCTAAAAATAAATACATCCAAAATTAACAAAATATCAAAAATTAACTAATAAAATGAAACATAAAAAACTAGGTATAAATGCAATACGAAGAAAAATAAGAAAGTGAACCAATTAGGAACACAATTCCCAAAAGCATGACAAATCCTCGAAAAGCTCCGTATGCACATTAAACTAATTGCTCACAAAAAATAAAAAAGCAATTAATTAGCATTTCAATGGAAAATAATCATAGAGAAAAAAATTGAAATAACACACAAAAGAACTATACTAATTGGCATAAGCATGCATGCAGAAATGAGAATATTCATATAAAAGTGCAAAAAATGACTCAAAAAAACAAATATTGAGAAAAAACACAAACGAACATGAAGAAGGACAAAAAACCATTTTAAAACAAGCAAAAATCTGGCCATGAACACCTCTAGGAGGTAATGGACACCCTTCACCAAAAGAGGGATGGGACAAGAAGAAAGTACAACGATGTCCCATCTATTGCATCGATAGACGAGCATCTGTGATGCTTTCTTCTTTTCTGTCACTTGGAGGATAGATACAAAAAGCTAGTTTTCATGCAAAAATACATAAAAGCCTCAAACAAACCCTAAATATGTGATTTTATGGCCCTAAAACATGCCAGATCTAAAGCAATATCCCTAAAGCATATTTTTAGTTAAATAACATCAAGAAAGAACATTTAAAATATAATTAAATGTGAGGAACATAAATGCATCCATGAAAGATATCAAGTTCTAATATATTATTCTAACATATTAAAGAATTCATTAACATGCAAATTTAAATGAATATATGCAAAAACATGTATCAGAACATCATTAAACAGCATGCATAAGGATGAGAAAGAAAGAAAGAAAACTTGGAATATTACCTTTAGGATATTCTGATTCTATGGGTTTTGAAACCTAGATCTCTGCTCTAATCCTTGATATTTTATGTTTTCAGAAATGAAGAGTTTTTGTGTTTTTTTTGTTAAAACCAATCTGGACTCTTATTCCCAAGAGAAGAAAATTGATTTTTTTCTCTCTCTAATAATTATGTTCCTTTTTTGTTCTCTTTTTCAAAATCTGGCCCTTTCCAAAAAATACTAATTTTTTTTTGTCGTTATACTTGGAAAGGAGTTGGACACTCACCCTGTTGCACTCCCTATACAAATAACCTATTTATCTGATAATTTAAATACTGTTAATCATGCTTATACTACATTCACTTAACCATCATTTTACCATTAATCATGTCATACGGTTTCATATACTTATGTATGTGCTACAAGTCTATTCCTGTTTTGCATTTCATACTTAGTATCATGCATACTATACTATATGAATATTACTTTATGTAAATTACATGCACACATACTCTTTCTTAGCTTTACTACTAGTGAGTTACAATACTTCACATCGGTTATACACATTTTATAAGATAACTGGCCAAAAAGCAAAACATATGATAATAGTAATACAAAAATATCCTACATCAAGGTTAACAATCGATGGTTGGCCCTTCCTGATGCAGAGATCAACCCTCAACAAAAGTCATGTTAACTGTACCTACACGGATAAATAACCCGTGCTAAGCTCTAAAGCTTAGTGGGGAATATCTACAGATGATTGACCACTCACAACGGTCATCAAAATATACATACAATATGTACTATAATTAACATGTACAACATAACATGAAAATAATAACAAATACTTTAAAGCATAAAACATATCCTCATGTACATAAACATTGTACCTAAGAGAGTAACAAATATTCTCATATTCATAATTCATATGGACAACAATTTCCCATGTGAACATATTCAAATGAAACATAATTTCTATGGGCAAACCAACAATATAATCCACAATATCAATCTTTAGTCAGATAAACTTTACCTATTTAATTTTGATCATTACTATAAATAAAGTTTAGCCTGCCTTAGCTTTATCAGTGGATAACGGGAACTATCGATACACATCGGTATCAAAATGAAGAATATCCAAAGATATCGGATCTATAGACCTAAATGGGGCCAAAATATACTGTAGACCGATCAAGCAGACCCAAATGGGGTCACCTATCAACCCAAATGGGGCTGTTCATGATCCAAACGGAATCAAACATACTTTAAACCCAATTAGGCTAGACTATGGCAGCTGCAATTGCCCTATAGGCGCCTATCTATCCACATCTGAAACTCTATGGCAGGCAGAACTATATTCATGTTCAATTCACATATTAATACTGTATTAAGAGTATATTATTTTTACATATATAGAGTCTTGTAAAACTATGAGATCTCTGGTGTATAAACAGATATATGCACATTTCATATGCTAAGTTATACAATTAGCTCATCCAATTTGTGTGACTATAACTTTGCATCATGACATATAGGCATGACATATAATCATCATATCATATACTTGATCATGTTCTCATTAAGCATCTCACATGTTTATAGTCATGCTACAACATCTTCTATCTCATAGGGAAATTATATGCTCATACACTCACGTATATAATTGTAAATGTACATACCTATAGGTACATTCGCATAAAGTAGGCTTATTCCTATAAAGATGTTTACCAATATATATGCCTTTATTATCATTCAGATCATGTGCACTTTCATGTCATAGGATTACATATGTATACATCAATTTGGCATATGACAATCATGTACAAGTCTAATTACATGTATAGGTTAGATATTTCATCACTAATCTTTATTCATATACACAAACGAATGTACATGTATGCATATAAATCCTTCATTGATAGTCATATTACATGCCTTATCAAATTTATTTTACTATCACATAAACAACTATTTGTCTCAATTAATTAAAAATCATAATATCAAGTGTAGCAACAATCTGCACAGGGCAGCATTCTGGACTCGAAATGTGAGCCACATTTGGAATGGAAGATGTCATTTTTAGTCAAAATGATCTTTTACAATCTTATCCCTCTATGTGTCTAGTTTCTAGAGCATCAAGATTCAACTTATTATCTGACCTATAGCTTGAATTATTCGAGAAATACTATAGGCTATTTTTAAAACCAAAACAATGTGGACAGTCACTTAGAAAATTCATAACATAAAATTTAGAAGGATTTAGACCAACATTTCTTCATCAAAGTTAGACTTTCATGTCTCTAATTTTACCAGAATTTTATTTTTTAACATTTCAACATCTCTACAAAAAGTTATCCCATTATTGTAAATTCTATTTCTGTGAGAAGTCTAGGGAACTAGTTCGGATTTATCCCTAAATTCCATGTACTTAAAGGCAGATTTAAGTTTAGGTTTCTTCATATGCAATATAGGTATGGAAGTCTATTTTTAAATACAAAAAGAATCATTCAATTTGTTGTTCTATAGCTCAACTTTTGAGCAAAACAATCCAGATAGGTCAATCAATCGTAAAGAAGCATTCGACTCGTGAAGAGATTCACGAGTGAAGCTAAAAGGCAAAAACTCACGTCTCGTGAAGGGGTTCACGAGTGGAGAAGAAAAGCTACATTTCACGACTCGTGAAGAGCTTCATGAGTCGGACTATAATTCAGGACTCGTGGAGGTCTTCACGAGTGAAAACCAATGATCACGAATGACCCAGAAGAATAAGGTGCACGACTCGTGAAGAGCTTCACGACTCGGCAGTGACTCTCACATTTGATATTCTATTCTTCAAAATTCATATCGAAACCCCGATAAAACCCAGAAACATAATCCTATATTCCCATACCTTGGCTGAAATTCCTATATCTTCAACCTCTTGCAATATCCTTTCCTTTGCTTTTTCTTCCTTCCTCTTCTCCTTCATAAACATCATCACCATTTAAAATTTCCAACACTTGGTTAAAATTTCCTCAGCCAAAATGAAAAGAAGAAGAAGAGGATGATGATAATGATGAAGGGTTAAATTAATAGCTTAACTACCTTAAATTAATGCATTAAACTCTTGATTAACCACATGCACAAATTTTCCTCTTCAAGATTACTCAAAGAAATCAATTTGAATCTTAAATGAGAGTGGAAGAAGAACATTTTGCATTTCTTGAAGAAAATACCGTTCACTCACTCTCTCTCTCAAATCTAGCTCTTTATAAAAGCAAGGGATAATTCCCTTATAAGTCCTTAAGCCTTTTGCATGCCACAAAATCACCTAGCTAATCTTTGCATGTTAAACTTTAACCCCTCCATGTAATTCCTTTCAAACATTAACCTATCAATTTATTCCTTCTCTCAAATTGACCTCTAAAAATAAGCTTCTATCCACATTTGACCCTTAAGTTTCAGAAATTATAAATTTACCCCAAATTAATACCTTTTTACTTTAATTGCACCCTCAATAAATATTAAACCATACTCTTAAATTTTATTTTCATGCAATTAGCATAATAACATGATAATTTACCCCCTTCACCCTTACTTATACAAAATCCTCATTTAATTTAATCTTAATCAAATAAAAATCCCATTCAAAAATATGCAAATTAAATTAGGGTCATGTTAGAGGCCTTACTATTCTCTCCCCTTTAAGAATTTCATCCCTGAAATTCATACCTATTTTGAATAAGTGAGGATGTTGTTCCTTCATAGTTGTTTCTGGCTCCCAAGTAACTTTTTGTAAATCGTGATGCTGCCAGAGCACTTTAATAAGTGGAATTTGCTTATTCCTTAGTTGTCTAACTTTTCTAGCCAGAATTCCTATAGGTTCATCATAAGTGAAATCCGACTGTACTTGCACATCTTGAAATGGTATCATATGGGATTCATCTGGTCGATAACTTTGAAGCATAGAAACATGAAACACATCATGGAGTTTGGCTAGTTCCATAGGGAGAGCCAACCTATATGCCACTGGCCCAACTCTTTGAAGAATCTCATATGGGCCAATAAACCTTGGCTCAATTTACCCTTTTTTCCCAAATCTCAATACTTTTCTCCAAGGGGACACTTTCAAAAACACTTTATCACCCACTTGATATTCAATATCTTTTCTTTTTAAATCAGCATACGACTTATATCTATCACTAGCTTCCTTCAATCTCTGCTTGATAACTTGTACCTTTTCTTCTGTATCTTTAACAATATCTGGACCAATAACTTTGTGCTCTGACAATTCAATCCAGTAAACAGGAGTTCTACATTTTCGGCCATACAAGGCCTCACAAGGTGCCATCTCGATGCTCCTTTGATAACTGTTATTGTAGGCGTACTCCATTAAAGCTAAATATCTATCCCAACTTCCTGCAAAATCCAAAACACACCCTATCATCATATCCTTTAGAATTTGGATAACCTATTCAGATTGACCATCCGTCTGAGGGTGGAATGCTGTACTGTAATGGAGCTGAGTTCCTAGTGCTTGTTGCAAACTCTGCCAGAATCTCGATGTGAATCTCGGATCTCGATCAGAGATTATTGACACTGAAATGCCATACAGTCTAACAATCTCATTTACATAAAGTTTTTCCAATTTATCCATAGGGTAATCCATCCGAATTGGTATGAAATGAGCTGATTTAGTCAGCTTATCAACTATAACCCAAACTGCATCATGCTTTTTCTGTGTAAGGGGCAATCCTGTTACAAAATCCATGGTAATATCCTCCCATTTCCACTATGGAATTGGGATGGGTTTCAACAAACCAAAGGGTAACTGGTGCTCTACTTTCACTTGCTAACAAGTCAAACGTTTGGAGACATATGCTACCACATCTTTCTTCATGCCAGGCCACCAATAACATTGTTTCAAATCCTGGTACATCTTATTCCCACCAGGGTGCATAGTAAATACTGTATTGTGAGCCTCATTCAATACTGTTCTTTTTAATTCTTTGTCATCAGGAACATATAATCTATTCTAATAATACACACCCCCATCCTCTTTCACTGAATACTCAGACTGGGTCCCTTCATGTGAAGACTTCGAAATCTATTGCAACCTTTCATCATGTTTCTAAGTATCGATCACTGTTTACTTCAAACAAGGTCTAGCCTTCAACTGTACTATTAAAGCACCATCATATGTAAGTTTCCATCTACAGTGATGTGCAATCATAGCAGCCATCATCTTATGGCTCAAAGCATCTTCTACAACATTAGCTTTGCCTGGATGGTAATCCACTATACAATCATAATCTTTAAATAGTTTTAACCATCTTCGCTGCCTCAAGTTAAGTTTTTTTTGAGTGAGCAAATATTTAAAACTCTTGTGATCTATATAAATTCTGTACTTTTTCCCATACAAATAATGTCTCCAAATTTTTAAGGTAAACACTACTGTTGCTAACTCTAGGTCATGGGTTGGATAGTTTTGCTCATGCGGCTTCAACTGTCTAGATGCATAGGCAATTACTTTACCATCTTGCATTAACATACACCCCAAGCCAACTCTAGAAGCATTACTATACATAGCATACTCTTTTCCTGTTACTGGTTGTGTCAAAATTGGAGCCTCTGTCAAAAATTTCTTCAACTGATAAAAACTTGCCTGACATCGATCAGTCCACTCAAACTTTATACTCTTTCTCAACAGTTTAGTGAGTGGTGTAGCTATAACTGAAAATCCTTTCACAAAACGACGGTAATAACCTGCTAAGCCCAGAAAACTTCTCACTTCTGTCATATTTTGAGGCGGCTTCCAATTCACTATAGCCTCAATTTTTGCTGGATCCATTCTAATGCCTTTAAAAGATACTACATGACCAAGGAAAGAAACTTCCTTAAGCCAAAAATCACATTTGCTCAGCTTAGCATATAATTTATTCTCCATCAGAGTCTGTAAAACAATTCTCAAATGCTCAGCAGTTTCGCTTCATTTCTCGAATAAACCAAATGTCATCTATGAACACAATAATAAATTGATCCTAGTAGGGTCTAAATACCCTATTCATAAGATCCATAAACGCAGTCGGTGCATTTGTTAACCCAGATGGCATCACTAGAAACTCATAATGTCCATATCGGGTTCTAAAGGCTATTTTGGAAACATCCACATCCTTAACCCGAAGTTGATAATAACCTGATTGCAAATCAATCTTGAAAAACACTCCAGCACCCTTCAACTGATCAAATAAATCTTCAATTTTAGGTAAAGGGTACTTATTTTTCACTGTTACCCTATTTAACTATCTATAATCTATGCACATCCTCATAGACCCATCTTTTTTCATCACAAATAAAACTGGTGAACCCTAAGGTGATGCACTAGGCCTAATGAAGCCTTTGTCAAGCAACTCCTGTAGTTGAACCTTTAGTTCCTTCAATTCCAAAGGAGCCATCCTGTAGGGTGCCTTTGAAATAGGATCTGTACCAGGTAGAATTTCTATAGACAACACAACATCCCTTTCAGGTGAAAGACTAGGTAAGTCTTCAGGGAACACATCAAGAAATTCTTTCACCATTGGAATCTCTTGGAGATTCATAATCTCTTTTCTTGAATCAAGCACAAGTGCTAAGAAAGCTTCACACCCCTTTCTTAGAAATCGCTTAGCTTGCATAGCTGTTATTACATTAGCTATGGGTTTAGATCGAATGCCCTGAACTATAGTTTCTTTACTATCAGCACCAATAAGAGTTACAGTTTTAGCTTCATAATTAATCACTGTATGATGTCTAGACAGCCAATCCATACCCAGTATAATATCAAACTCCTGAAATGGCAATTCAATAAGATTAGCAAGAAATTCTTTCCCTTGAATTACAATAGGACACTGTTTATGCACTCTATTAACAACAACACTGTGAGCCAAAGGGTTGGTTACACATATATCATATTCCAGTTCATGTACAGTAGACTCATTTCTACCCATATCTCCAGTGCAAACATAAGAATGAGTGGAACCAGGATCAATCAGTGCATACATGTCAGAATTAAAGAGAGAGAAAATACCAGCTATGACTTCTGGAGCACTCTGATCCTCTCTAGCTTTCATTACATAAGCCCGAATAGGAACAACTGGAACTGTGGGTCTATCAACTGATTTAGAAATGTTCCTGGACTGGGATCCATAATGACTCGATCCCCCATGTCCTCTTCCTCTGCCTCTACCTGAAGATGGTGCATTAAAAGTTCCTTTACTGCCCTGCTGTCCAACACCCTATTCCCTCTTCGAAGGACAGTTTGCCATGAAGTGATCGGTACCACCACACTTGAAACATGCCCTAGTCAATTTCCTGCAACTACCCCAATGTTGTCTAGTACAATGGGGACACATTAGAGGCTGCCCCCCACTCTGTTTCCCTGAAGCTTCCCTTCCCTGCTTAGACACTGCAGATGATTCTTGTCTCCTGTCCCTTTTTGTAGAACTATAGCCAGACTCAGTTGGCTGATTTCCTTGAGCTCCTCTAGCTCTCTTTCCAGTGAAAGATGCACCCTTGGACCCACTCCTTCTCTATTCTCTCTCCCTTTTTGCAATTTCATTCTTTTCAACTCGCAAGGCTGCTGTAACCAGTTGAGTGACGTTAACCACTTGTAAAGATGTAGATCCAATTAACTTTTCCCTGATACGACCATTTAACCCATCTTCAAACTGTCTACATTTAAAAGCATCAGTTAACATCTCATTAGGAACATATTTACATAGGTGACTGAATTCTTTCTCATATTCAGCCATAGACATAACTCTCTGCTTCAAGTTGAGAAATTGCTTTAACTTCTCTTGCTTATATGCTTCAGTAACATACTTTTTCTTGAAATCAGCTGTGAAAAATTCCCATGTAAAGGGATCTGGTAACTGGGGTTGCTTCAACACCAACATCCACCAATCATAAGCCGCTCCCTGTAATAAGGACACATCACAAGATGCCTTATGACCCACTGGACAATGAATTTCATCAAAAATTCTCTCTAGCCTTTCCAGCCAAAATTCAGCTTCCTTAGATTGTTCCAGATTATTGCCTAAAAACTCTTCAGCACTATGCTTCCTAATTTCAAATATTGGGGCTTTAGGTGCTATCATCCTTTGAAGAATTTAAGCCATATCCTGTGATATCTTTAATAATGCTTCTGCAGGGATGGCTGCTAGGACCTCATTTGGATTGGATGATGAAGATCTAAAATTAGAAGGATTGGTTTTAACCGGCCTGTTACTTTCAGCCGATTCCTCAAAAGCATCTCTAGAGCTCTCCATCTTTAATCTATAAGAAAACAGGGACTTCTGCATCAGGCCAACAAAACACTATATCATACTATAGAATCCTAGGTTCATTTTTACCCAGAAAAGGCTAAACCTAGGCTCTGATACCACAAATTGTTACACCTCCTATACAAATAACCTATTTATCTGATAATTTAAATACTGTTAATCATGCTTATACTACATTCACTTAACCATCATTTTACCATTAATAATGTCATACGGTTTCATATACTTATGTATGTGCTACAAGTCTATTCATGTTTTGCATTTCATACTTAGTATCATGCATACTATACTATATGAATATTACTTTATGTATATCACATGCACACATACTCTTTCTTAGCTTTACTACTAGTGAGTTACAATACTTCACATCAAGTATACATATTTTATAAGATAACTAGCCAAAAAGCAAAACATATGATAATAGTAATACAAAAATATCCTACATCAAGGGTAATAGTCGATGGTTGGCCCTTCCTAATGCAGAGATCATCCCTCAACAAAAATCTTGTTAATTGTACCTACAGGGATAAATAACTCGTGCTAAGCTATAAAGCTTAGTGGGGAATATCTACAGATGGATTACCACTCACAACGGACATCAAAATATACATACAATATGTACTATAATTATCATGTACAACATAACATGACAATAATAAAAAATACTTTAAAGCATAAAACATATCCTCATGTACATAAACATTGTACCCAAGAGAGTAACAAATATTCTCATATTCATAATTCATATAGACAGCAATTTTCCATGTGAACATATTCAAATGAAACATAATTTCTATGGGCAAACCAACAATATAATCCATACTATCAATCTTTAGTCAGATAAACTTTAACTGTTTAATTTTGATCATTACTATAAATAAAGTTTAGCCTACATTAGCTTTATCAGTGGATAACAGGAACTATCGATACACATCGGTATCAAAATGAAGAATATCCGAAGATATCGGATCTATAGACCCAAACGGGGCCAAAATATACTTCAAACTGGTCAAGCAGACCCAAACTGGGTCGCCTATAAACTCAAATGGGGTTGTTCATGATCCAAATGGGATCAAACATAGACCCAATTGGGCCAGACTATGGCAGCTACAATTTTCGTATAGGCGCCTATCTATCCACATCTGAAACTCTATGGCAGGCAAAACTATATTCATGTTCAATTCACATATTAATACTGTATTAAGAGTATATTATTTTTACATATATAGAGTCTTGTAAAACTATGAGATCTCTGGTGTATAAACAGATATATGCACATTTCATATGCTAAGTTATACAATTAGCTCATCCAATTTGTGTGACTATAACTTTGCATCATGACATATAGGCATGACATATAATCATCATATCATATACTTGATCATGTTCTCATTAAGCATCTCACATGTTTATAGTCATGCTACAACATCTTCTATCTCATAGGGAAATTATATGCTCATACACTCACGTATATAATTGTAAATGTACATACCTGTAGGTACATTCGCATATAGTAGGCTTATTCCTATAAAGATGTTTACCAATATATATGCCTTTATTATCATTTAGATCATGTGCACTTTCATGTCATAGGATTACATATGTATACATCAATTTGGCATATGACAATCATGTACAAGTCTAATTACATGTATAGCTTAGATATTTCATCACTAATCTTTATTCATATATAAAAATGAATGTACATGTATGCATATAAATCCTTCATTGATAGCCATATTACATGCCCTATCCAATTTATTTTACTATCACATAAACAACTATTTGTCTCAATTAATTAAAAATCATAATATCAAGTTTAGCAATAATTTGCACAAGGCAGCATTCTGGACTCGACTTGTGAGCCACATTTGGAATGGAAGATGTCATTTTTAGTCAAAATGATATTTTACAATCTTATCCCTCTATGTCTAGTTTCCATAAAA
The DNA here is from genome assembly GCA_037975025.1 of Excoecaria agallocha. Classification (NCBI taxonomy): domain Eukaryota; kingdom Viridiplantae; phylum Streptophyta; class Magnoliopsida; order Malpighiales; family Euphorbiaceae; genus Excoecaria; species Excoecaria agallocha. The sequence goes on from CM075819.1 coordinate 29,123,451, forward strand.
TCAAGATTCATCTTAATATCTGACCTATAGCTCGAGTTATTTGAGAAATACTATAGGCTATTTTTAAAACCAAAACAATGTGGACTGTCACTTAGAAAATTCATAACGTAAAATTTAGAAGGATTTAACCAAAATTTCTACATCAAAGTTAGACTTTCATGTCTCTAATTTTACCATAATTTTATTTTTTAACATTTCAACATCTCTACAAAAAGTTATGCCCATTATTGCAAATTCTATTTCTGTGAGCAGTCTAGGGAACTAGTCTGGATTTAACCCTAAATTCCATATACTTAAAGGCAGATTTAAGTTTAGGTTTCTCCATATGAAATATAGGTATGGAAGTCCGTTTTTCAATACAAAAAGAATCATTCAATTTTCTATTCTATAGCTCAACTTATGAGCAAAACAATCCAGATAGGTCAATCAATCGTGAAGAAGCATTCGACTTGTGAAGAGGTTCACGAGTGAAGCTAAAAGGCCAAAACTCACATCTCGTGAAGGGGTTCACGAGTGGAGAAGAAAAGCTACATTTCACAACTCATAAAGAGCTTCACGAGTCGGACTATAATTCACGACTCGTAAAGGTATTCATGAGTGAAAACCAATGATCACGAATGACCCAAAAGAATAAGGTGCATGACTCGTGAAGAGCTTTACGACTCGGCAGTGACTCTCACATATGATATTCTGTTCTTCAAAATTCATACCGAAACCCTAATAAAACCTAGAAACATAATCCTAAATTCCCATACCTTGGCTGAAATTCCTATATCTTCAACCTCTTGCAATATCCTTTCCTTTGCTCTTTCTTCCTTCCTCTTCTCCTTCATAAACATCATCACCATTTAAAATTTCCAACACTTGATTAACATTTCCTCGGCCAAAATGAAAAGAATAAGAAGAAGATGATGATGATGATGAAGGGTTAAATTAATAGCTTAATTACCTTAAATTAATGCATTAAACTCTTGATTAACCACATGCATAAATTTTCCTCTTCAAGATTACTCGAAGAAATCAATTTAAATCTTAAATGAGAGTGGAAGAAGAACATTATGCTTTTCTTGAAGAAAATATCATTCACTCACTCTCTCTCTCAAATCTAACTCTTTATATAAGCAAGGGATAATTCCCTTATAAGTCCTTAAGCCTTTTGCATGCCACAAAATCACCTAGCTAATCTTTGCATGTTAAACTTTAACCCCTCCATGTAATTCCTTTCAAACATTAACCTATCAATTTATTCTTTCTCTCAAATTGACCTCTAAAAATAAGCTTCTATCCACATTTGATCCTTAAGTTTCATAAATTATAAATTTATCCCAAATTAATACCTTTTTACTTCAATTGCACCCTCAATTAATATTAAACCATACTCTTAAATTTTATTTTCATGCAATTAGCATAATAACATGATAATTTACCCCCCTGACCCTTACTTATACAAAATCCTCATTTAATTTAATCTTAATCAAATAAAAATCCCATTCAAAAATATGCAAATTAAATTAGGGTCATGTTAGGGGCCTTACACACCCTAACTCTAACTCTCTAATTATTGAAGGATTAAAATCCCTCCAAATCTAAGAAAATCCTTAAATCATCCTTATCTTTAGTTTTGAAAACTAGAAAATGTGGGAATTATGAAAATGTATGTATAGGCAGACGTCCATCTAGATAGACGGTCGTCCCTCATATAATTCCCTAAAAATTATAAAAATGCCTCTGATCTGTCCTGAACAGGAGTGAAGTGGCCACCGACGATCGTCCCTCACCTGACGGATGATCTTCTATCATGGCTAAAGGCTAAATTCAAGGTTTTTTATGCTCTTTTGTTAAAACCTCCAAAACACTTGGAAAACCACAAATTTTCTATGAAAAATGTGGAAAATCCAAGTTGAAGCTTCGAGATCCATATTTTTTAATCATAAATATATTATTTTTTCATCATTGGGTAACCCTAATCTAGGCTGCCACAGGTCACGATGTCTACATTGATATTGTGCTGAGGAGGTCGGTCCCCTAAAATTTATAAATAGCCAATCTAGGGAACATTTTCATACCTTTTATAGGATTTTGTTTTCTTTTTCATAGTTTCACACTTCACCCTTTTATGTTTCTAAATTTAGATTCTGAAGTGTATTGTGTTCAAATTTGGAGACTTTTGCCAAGTATGTTTTCTTTGCTTTAATGTCTTGCCATTATAATTATATTTCAAACTCAAATTCTTTATCTTTATCTTCGCCTTTATCTTCCACTTTGTTGGGACCTTTTTTTTAGACCTTTTAGGGTCTGCTTCCTGGTCATAAATTAGGGAATTCTTTTTGGTTACTCCTCCTTTAAAGATGGTTTTGGGCGACATCCCAAGTGGGTCTAGTTCTAATGAAGCTTTTAACCTTAGTTTTTTAGAGTCATGTAAGGGTAAAGATCCCGTGAAAAAGCATACATCATTAAAAGCTGTTCAAGTGAGGGAATTAAGTGAGAAGTGTAAATTGCCTAAAGATGTACCTCTCTTTTTTTGCCTACTATCTATGCCAGTGATAGATGGATCATTTGGAGTCCTCCATAATGGTTTATTAGGTTCCAAATTTGTCTAACGAATGGCTTGGGGTTTCACTTGCCTCCCTTCGACCAAAGTGTTCTCCGTGGTTATAGGATTACCTTGAACAAATTCAATCCGAATGGATGAAGAACAATTGTTTGCTTTAGAATTCTCTATGGCCAACTCAGAATCGTTCCATCTATTAAACTTTTTACTTATTTTTTCTATTTTTCTGGATAAGAAAAAGGGATGGGATATCATTTTACCTCTAGGAATAAGAGAAGGCTTTTCACTTCACCCATTTTCGTGAAAGGATTTAGGAAGAACTATCTCCTGGTTTAAAGAAAAGGACGCTTTGGTGTGAGTTTACACCAATCATTAGAGCCTTTTTGTTAAAAGGTATAACTTTATGTATTCAGACATATGGTTCTGATACTCAAAAGTTGACAAAGTATGTGCAGGATCATGACAATGACAAGATTAAATGGAAGAACTTGTTTTTTTTGGATTAAATACATATGAGTCTTTAGAGCTTTAGATGAATTTTGGCTTTAAACTAATGCCTGATTTGTGTTATGTGTCTGAATGATCATGTTTGTCAAAAGAAATTGGCTGATCAGAAAGATCAACTGATAAACCATATAGGAGATCTTCAAAGTGACCTTATTGCTTGTATTCAATTAGAGTGTTATAGACGCTTCCATAGCCAAGATTTCAATTTTATGGATGACCCTTCTTTGCTTCTCGATCTCTCTGCAAAAGAGGAAAGGCAAGAAAAGGCCAACGAGAAAAGAAAGAATCCAGACAATTCAAATTTTATATAAAGATTGTAGTTCTTATACTTTATTTGCTTGTATTGGGAACTTTGTATTGATAAAGTTGCTTTCATTCCTTTTTCATATGAAACGTGGTGCACTGCCAGTATTTTAGATGTGTCGCTAATTGCTCACTATCTTATTAAGAATGTAGTCATCAAGTTTTGAATGTATGTTAATAAGAAATGTGAATCCTAAACACAGGATAAATGAGAAATTTAAAGCCGGTGTGCATACTTGGCCTTTTTTATCAACATATGGGAGGCATTTTTTTTATCATCTATGGATCTTACCAAATTGCATGATTCTTTAGTCTTATTTAAGTTCACCATGAGATTGAGATTCACGATCCATTAATTAATAATGTATTTGGTTAAAGGAGTGAAGGCTTCAATAGTAATGTCATCAGTCTTACGACTGGGATTCAAAAATATAAATATACATTTAGATCGAGAAGTCATCACTTAATGAGAGGGATGAGTTATTAACCTCACCATTAAGGGGGTGCCTTTGTATTTATTCGTAATTTGATTGTCTCATTTCAATTAATTTAGACGTGTCACCTAAGCTCATTAAGTGCAGACATTTGAATTGTCACATCCTTTGATGGTGTCAATTCAGAAGGAAAGCCAAATAATTGACTTCTTAACTCGTCATTTTGTTTCCTAAGTTTTAAATACAGTGATTAAATTTCTTTTCATTATGATGCTTCGGTTTTGACTTCTTATTTATTAGAGGTCACTTTGTAATTGCCTTCATTAAAGATCCTTTCTTCTATAAATAGGCTCATTTCTTGGGGTGTTGAGAACCCTTCTTTGCTTCTTTACAAATTTTCTATGGGGATTTTTCAGTACTGGGAGATTCTTTAGGCTTCTTCTTCTTCTTCTTCTTCTTCTTCTTATTCTTATTCTTCTATTTTCTCCAATTTTAAAAAGATGAATGAAGTTTTGCCCCTAGATGGGACTTTCTCCATCATGCAATCACCTATTGAAAATAGGTGATTAGCCATTGAATCTGTATTTGTCTCTCTAATTCCCTTATTCCACCCTTTACTTTCCATTTTTCACCACTTGTGATTGTGGTTTGTGAATGGAGAGTGGCTTGGGCTTTGTGAACTTGTTGGAACCAAAGAGGAATAGGATTATACCACTACTTGAGTAAATGGAAAGTGGTCTCGAAGTGTTAGGCAACTATTCAGTATGGATTTGGATAGGAATTTTCATTATCCAATGTATCTTTATACTTAAATTTTTAGTAAAATTCCAATTTCTAATTCATAGTGGTGTTTCTTCTTTCTTATTATTTGATGACTATCAACAATATGAGAATAAAAGTAAATAATCACACTAATAATTTCTGAAACTTTGATTGTTACTTTTCTTAGCAAATGATTTAATTCGAATGATCGAAAACATGCTTGAATCCTAATTTGATAAATAAAAGGCATTTTTCTTAATTAGATAATCGTGATCAATAATGGCCCAAGTAAAAATGACCCTATGTAAATGATGTCGACTATGTGATTGATACTCGTTAGACAATGACAGTAATTCACTTATCAATCACTTTAATCAAATTATGTACATCGATTTTTCAATCAAAAAATGTAAAAATAAATACATAAATCTTTAAATTGGGATGCATCAATTTGAAAAATTAATTTCACATCAATCATTTTGATTGAAATTTAAGGCTTCAATTAGGAACACTTTGATAAGGCTATACACATGTAATGTGAAAAACATAGGGAGGAAATTACGTGTTGTACCTTTTAAGGGCTTTTCTCTACGAGCTCTTCGTGGTGCCTTTTCTATGCTTGGTTGGTTGCCATATATGCTTGCATAAGAATGGATTTCAGCTTAAATTCTGGGAAATTCTTGATCGTCCATAGAGGGAGGTCTAGAGATTTAGAGAGCTTTACTTAGCCGTGCCTACCCTTTGACCGAATTGATTAGACTTTCCCTCTTCCATTTTCCTTACCCATGCATCCTTTTTATTGGATAGGTGTGATCACCTTTTTTATGTGCCCAGTAGCTTCATCTAGTCGGATGGTCATGGGGACAGGGTGCCGTTCATTTTTTCTCGACTTAACAAGAGCGCGAATTCTTTCATTTTGGCTTGAAACAAGAGCATTTCTAGTACTGCAATGTATTTTCTCCCCTTTTGGGTAAGAAGGAGAGAATGTAGCTCTAAAATTTTCTCTTTCATACCCTTTTACGGATAGGTATGAGGATTCTCATGCATTGATTAGAGGGATGTTGCATCTCCTTATAAAAGGGTCCCTTGAAGATTAAGAAGGGACGTTTCATCTCATTTTAAAATAGGGGCATTTTTACGCCATGCTTCCTTCTTTATTAAGCTTAAGAATCAGTTGTTTGGAAAGGCAAATATATCAACACTCAAAGCTCAGACCAATGAGCCCTTTAACCGGCTTCCCTCATGCATAGGGAGGAAAGAGGCAAGTCCAATACCCCCTCATGCACTCTTTTTAGCGAAGAGCACTTAGGGGTTTGTGCACCAGAGTGTGGTGACTTAGGAGGGATCTTGGCATAAGTTATTTTATCTTCCTTTATCTCGAAGCTTTGTATAAATTTTGTAGGGACTTTTCATCAGCATGCTCATTATTGTTTAAGGCATGCATTTTCATCCCATAATTGGCTTTCAACGAAAGCACCAAATGATAAATTCAAGGATTTAATATAAAAAGGCCAATAGTGGGAGTTAGACAAAGGTTGTGTTTGGAGAGATCATTCCTATGGTTACCGATGGAGTAAGACCTAGGAGTTTCCTACAAGAAAAAATAAGTTTTCCCGAATGGACCGGGCATTAGCACTCTGAAGCTTAAGTTAGGTATACTTGGATCGGGGGAGTGTAAGAGAGAAAAAGATTAAGAGAGTTTAACCTGTCGTGCATTTATGAAGGTTCAATATTTATGGGGTACCTATAGAGCCACTTGAGTGGTTTATCTGCACGTTAGAGTATGTAACACCATAATCCACTAAACATGCATAAACATCAATCACCATCATAACCTAGCAAGATAAGGCATAGATAATAATAAACAGCACAGGCCATAATAATTACATGTCACAATAACTTAAAACAAACTTATAATTAAAAGGCCTAACATAATGCCAAAGAAAATACATAATGAAATCCTCAAGTAACTGCACTCAGTCAGATCTTCTCTTAAAAGGCTGACTAGCCATCAGCTATCGATCCACTAGAGCTTAATCAGTACCTACACGGATAACAAACCCGTGCTAAGCTATAAAGCTTAGTGGGGAACCCAACTCCAAGGATAAACTCTGATAAAATATCGTAAAATAATTACACCCTTTAAATTTATGTGAACATATAAGTCTAAAGTATTAAACGATCTCACCCTTGCTATACCAAATGAATTTGCCATCCTAAACATGAATATTATTCTTGCGATAATCTAGGCCTCATAGTAATTGATAGTACAGCTTTCATCGTAAGCATTTAATCACATTTATTATGTATGATATGCCTTTAATGTTCAATTAAAGCATAAGGGAGTATATATATCATGCATCATCTATTCGAGTTATTTTAGGCATCAATACTTCACATATGTCATGCAATCTTAGTTATATAATACAGAGCAGAGAACTACATTTCATTGAAATCATTCTAGCCAAAAAGAAATTTAAACCAAGCAATATAATAGGCCATTATCATTTTCACATTATATAGGTGAAGCAAATGATATATATATATATATATATATATATATATATATATATATATATATATATATATATATATATATATATTTCTTCATTTCGAGTAAATTGCTTAATCTTTTAAACTTTTAATAGCCTGGCAAGTACTAGTTCAAAGGGTGGATAACGGGAATAATGGATACCGAAGGAATCAAACAATGGACCCAAAGAGCTGAGCTATGGTTCCATAAAGGAACAAAACATTAGACCCAAATGGGGTTATCAATGGTTCCAGCAAGGAACAAACAATAGACCCAAAGCACCGAACGATGGTTCCATAAAGGAATAAGACCCAAACGAGGTCAACTATGGTAGCTGTAGAATCCCTCTAGGCATGCCTATCTAATCCACAACTGAACTAAGACCCACATGCTTTATCACTTTAAGAATATCTTTCATTCATAATATTCTTTCTTATTTAATATAACATTTACCTAAAGCCATTTTCCACAATTGAACATATATTATTCACTTCCGTAGCAATACTGGCTTAAAGCCTGGATATTCAATGATACATATTACCTGTTCATATACTTACATAGCTACTAGATAACTTATATCATGCACTAGGATGCTTTAGCATAATGGTAACTGAGTATTATGCAATACTAGCTCAAAACAATGTTTTAAGAACCTAATGCAATACACATTATTGAACATAAGATCATGAAGTAACAACATGATTCGAATTTTAAGGTTGACTCTAGTAATACCAATGATAGTTCATGAAAATGAAACCATACATATAGTCATATAAGCCATGATCACATAACTCCACATGTAAAACATATTCACTGAAGAAGAATGTACCTGAGTGGTTCTTCAAAACCATTTCCTTTGCTTCATTATACTTAATTTAATCTTCTCACATTTAGTTCATCCTATATATATTATACACATACATTCGATGTCTCACAAATAGTGAAAGTACTCACATTTGAGATTAACATCTACCTATGTCATTCATAATGCCTTAAAAAGACTTCACAGCTCAATTATTTCATTTAAAAATCATAAGGTTTATTAACTACCACCTTAATTAACTTAATAATCATGTACCTTACTTATGGTCCATTTAATTCTCTCCAATTATATTCTATAATATGGGATTCATGATTCATAAAGAATTTACAATTTAGAGTGTGAAGTTAAACCATAAAAAGGAAACATATGAGTGGCCGTGCCCAAGAAAGAAAAGAAGGCATACACAGCCAGGCAAGGAGAACAAAGGCCAAACATGTGGCCATGTAAGAGGAGAATGGAGCCATTCACGTGGCCATGTAAGAAGAAAGGCAGCCATTCACGTGACCACACAAAGAGAAAGGGCAATGCAGTGTGCGGCCACACAAGAAGAAACCCAAGCTATCACATGGCCATGTATGAAGAACCAAAGAAAACCCATGGCCACGCCTAGAAAACCAAAGGAAATCACGTGGCCACGCAGGAAGAACCAAAGGAAACACACGGCCACGCATGGAAAACCAAAGGAAATCATGTGGCCACTCAAAAAAACAACTAAAGGGGAAACAAAGGCATGCGTGGCCACACAGAGGAAGAAAGGACAGGCTGCACGGCCACATATAGGGACTCGACAGCAAGGGTTCAAAACCCATATTTGTCGATTATGCAAACATGAAATTAAATCACAACCCTCACCCTCACTTACTTAAATGATTATTCAAGTCTCAATTCATCTTATACTTATCAAAACTCACTAGATTAAGCCTTTAATCTTACTAACAATACCCATACACAAAAGAGAAAAAAATTATATACGGTAACAGATGAAACCAATTCCCGTACCTCATACCAGCTTCATCTTCTTCAAAAATCCACAGATCTAGCTCTTTCTTCCTTCTCCTAGTCTTGATCTATCTACTTCTCCTCTCTCCTTTAATCTTAACTCACAAACCCTAGCTCTCCTTCTCCAACCCTTAACCAGCAGAGAGAGAGAGAGAGAGCTATCCCTCAAAATGCCGATCCCTTCCCTCTCAAAATCCTTGCTTTCCTTTTCTAAGAAGCTATTGAAATATCTCATTGTGAAATTCCAAAATTGCTCGTATTCAACTTAACCCCAACAACTTATTTTCTTAACATTTAACACTCAAACTTCTTATTTGCTTCAGCTATATCCCTCTTTTATCTTAATTTTAACCATATTCAATTTACATACATGTTGAAATTATCAAAATATCCCTAATAGGACTTAACCTTAACAATGTAAAATAATTAAATATTTTCCTTAATTAACCATAATTCTCGTTACTTTACTATAATCTGGTTAGGGCCATGATTGGATCCTTACAGAGTAGATATTTGGCGACCTGACACTGAGTAACTGATGGACAACACGGTGGCATGTGTCAGTTATTTTTTGAAGACTGAGCTATAGCAGTCCGATCAGGTTGCCTTATAATCTTGATTCTTATGCTCAATTGTTGTCTTCGTGTCCAGATTTAATAAAGGACATGTATCTAGGCTGCAAGGTCCTCTTATCCTAAGATGGACTTGGGTTTATTGGGCTAATTTTGGTAAATGACAAATCGAGTATTATCAGGTATAATAAAGTGATTATGTATTAATATAATTATATTAATCGTAAAATTTGATTATATATAATAACTATATATAATTATATTTTTAATTTATATACTTATATAGGTATTATGTAAAAAATAGACGTATACTAGTTGATAAGGATAAGAATGTATGAGTTAATTAGTCTATGAGTAAAAAAAACTAACTAGTCCATTAATATCCGATTTTTAAAAATACTAACCATTAATCAATTCATTACATTCAGTTAATAGATCCATTCATTTTGATTTTTTGATTTGGTTAACCAATATTTTTTCGTTAACTATTAAAATTAATAATATAAAATTAGAAAAAAAATAGTCAGAATTCAATGAAATTTCAAATGTGCAAAGTAATTAAAAAAAAATCACAAAACAAACATAATTTACTAGCCAAAATTCATGTTCAACAAATTAATAGCTAATATTATAAAATAGAATTTATATTTGTTGAAAATTTACGTACTTGATTTTAAGTCATATAAAATTTTAGATAATATTAAATGTTAAAACATAAACTCTAAAATATAAAAAATATATAATTAAATGCTATTAAGTAAAATATAAATACCAACATACGATAAAAAAAATAACATATATAAAAGTTAATAGGTTATTACATATAAATATTATTATTTACTTAAAAAAGATATAATAATGACATAATATAAATTTACTTTAAAGTATTATATAAAATTTATAGAAAAATATAAAAAAATTAAGATATAAAAATAAAAAATATAATTTAAACATTTTTTAAAGTATTATTTTATGTAAATTTTTTAGAGAAATTAAAAAAAAAGAAAATTTTTTAAGGTATAAAAATAATATATATATATATATATATATATATGAATCAGATAACCGTGTACTAATGGTTAACTAGTATCTAAAAATTAAAACTATAATCAAAAACTAAAAATGTTAAAATAAAAAACCATAACCGAGTCCATCGAATCGGTTAACTGAAAAAATTAGTTTGATTTCGGATCGATTTTGTAGTTAACCATATTTTTGGTATTTTTGCTCACGACTACTAGTTGAGTAACATTGAAAATAAATAAACTTACTTGGTAAGATGATTAGATGATAAATTGTTTAATTTACGTACCATGCAAAACAAATTAAGTAATATTTATGTGAGTAAATTAAATTAAATATAAATTGCTTTAATTACATATTTATATTCATATAGGCATAATAATTATTATAATAATTAAAATATTTAATAAAAATAATTATGAAGTTAAATTTATATAATCAATGTATAATAGAAATTATATATAATATTTATATATAAATTATTAATATTATATATAATAATTAATAAATATGGGTTTTTTGGTTCAATTTGATTCCATAACAATTCGGTACAGTTTAAAATATTTCTTGGTTCGATTCTAAACAAAATAACTAAATATGTTCTAAATAAAGCTAATGGTACATTTTGGTTCAGTTCTAATAAAAAAGTCAATAGTACAATTTGATTTTAATTTTTTTTTCGATATTTCGGTTTAGTACATTAATATTTACATTCGTGTAAACCCCTATATGATACCAATAATAACGAGTTTGCTTTATATTAGTACCTCTCTTATCTAAAAATATAAAAGTACTTAGAAATCTTAAATCTACTTTGAAAACTAAAATTATTTTGAATTATAGAACTTCTTAGATATTTTAAATTTATTTTGAAAATTAAAATTATTCTAAATTTTGGTGAATTCTAAATCAAACCATAAAAGGAAAAGAGTTTAATAATAATTCTGGAGGAGATATTTTTTATGATTATTTAAAAGAATTTAGTGCCTAAAATAATTTTAAAATTTGTTATTACCTTTACATTTCTTTTAAGATATTCATAAAATTCCTAGTATAAAGTAGATTGAAATGCTCAAAAAATTTCAAACTAAGTAAATACTACTATTCGATCAAAAAAGTGCTAATGAAATCCAAAATGTACTTTATCAAATAATGAAAAGTACTACACATGGCGGGTTTAAGGATATATAAATGACTAGTGTTTAGCAAGTGTACTAGATTGGCTAGTAATATAGAAAAATATAATTAAGACCCCAAGAATATCGAACCTAAGATGATATAAATTATCAAGTAAAATATCTATCTAATTGAATTGAATTAATCTGATATTATTTCTCAAGTTTTTAATTGAAAGCAAGAACTAAGCTAAATGGACAATTAAGCAAATAAAAAACTGAGACTAGACTAACATTCATTACAATAACATAAGTAATTATGTTCATTACAATGACTCAATAAAAAAATAACATAAGTAATTATGAAAAACCAGTTAAATAAAAATAGATATCTTATTTAGAATATTATTCTAAGTACTAAATCCTCTATTTAGGAACAATATAATACTTAACATAATGATTTCATTTTAAACTCCTAAACCTTCATTAGACCCTCTCGAGGGAGATCTAACTCTAGCACATTATTAATTCAACATTCTTAAATTTAACTCAACTCAAGAACAACAAAGTACTGCCTCAATTCTAAGAATGCAATAATACATTGACATAAGTGAAATAACCTTAGAACATGTAAACCATTGATCAAAGATTAAATTATTAATTAATCATCTATTCGATACGTTAAGCATCAATCCAACCATAACCAAATATAAGATTTAGCCCAAGAATTAAGAAATAACTCACTTAAATTGAAAATTAAACTCAAATAAAAGTCATTACAATAAAAGAACAATGGTTCATGTTTCCCTTAACAAAAGTAAGGGATTACTCACCGAACATGATTAAAACAAAAGAAAAATTAACATAAAAAGATACAATACTCATAAAGCTTCAAACTTGCTCTTGATGACTTCTTAGCACGGTAGTAAAAGCATAAATCTTTAAAAGAATTGAAAACTAAGAATAAAATAAAAACTAAGTCTAAACTACTATACAGTTAACTAAAGAAAACTAGGGCTAAAAACCTAAGTAAATTTGTCTCTATCAAACTGCTCTCCCTTGAATTCTAGTGTTTTGCTTCCTTATATAAGTTTGATTGAAGAGGTCAAGTGCCAATTAACTTCAAAATCTAGAAGAAAATAGACTTTGATTATAATAGGAAGACTTCCCCTCGGTAGAGGACTTTTTTCCCTCGGTAGAAGGATTCTTTTCCTCTTCTTCTTTGTGCCTTCCCTTGGTAGAGGGCGTTTCTCCTTATGTAGAGGGCTTCATCCCTTCGATAAAGGGCTTTTCACCCTATGTAGAGGGCATTGCTCCTGGACTAAATGTGCTTCTTTTCTTCAATCTTCCTAATTTGCTCCAATTTCTTTCTTTCTCCAAATAGCTTTCTCTTTTCTCCAATTTAGCACTTAGAAACACCAAATTGTAATTAAGTCCACATAAATCACAACTTACAAAATTAAACACCAAATTAATCAAATTAACCACTTAATCACCCAAAAACGTACGAATAACATCTTTATAATTCACAATTATCAATAAATATATACAATAAATTAAGAAAGACATTAAAAGAAAGGTTAATTAAATTAAGTCAAAAAGCTACCTATATTTATTCAATTAAAATTTGCATTTGGAAAGAAATTGAATTTACAAAGTTAGTAAATAAAATAAATAGTACATAAGGGAAAAAAACTTTTATAATCTCTCAAATTTCCTCAAGGAGACTTAGATTGTGAGAAACTTAGGAATAAGGGATTAATAGAGGATTTAATAAGGACTAGATTGAAATTTGCTATGTCAGCCCCTTGACACCGTTTCTTTCTTTTTTCCCGAACCACTGCCATTTTGGATGGGTTTTTTTTTCCTCGCCCTTTGTTGCATTCTAACGAGTTCTCCAGCCCCCATCTTTTTCTCTTTCTTTATTTTTCACGCAAGGATGTTAGAACCCATCTTCTTCCGCCATTAAAAGCACCACTGCTGGCGACTCCTTTTCTTCCCTCTTTATTAGAAGCTACAATAGTAGCAGTAGTTCTTCTTTTTCTTTCTCTACATTTCATGCTTTCCTCACAATCCACTTCACCATTTTCCTTCACTGTTGACCACATGAGCCACGTCGTTTAACTATAAATGGCAGCTGATAGAGCAGCTAAAGATTTGAAAACCATGAAAGTTAGAAAGGATGAGCCTCCACCGGCATACCCGACGTATAAAAAAAAAAGACAAAGAAATCAGATTTTGTTAGGATTTAAAAATTTTAAAAAATTAAATGATATTTTATTATTTTTAATTTACATTTAAATTACAATAATTTTTATTAATTATAGTCTTTTAATTATTTATATTAATATTTATTATAAATAATAAATGAAGTATGTGTATGTATAAATATAAAATTATATAAAAATATATAAAAATAAATGAGTTAATTACATCCGTACTTATCGAATTGGGGCTTTTAAGTGATCGGTGTCTAACAAGTGTAATAGATCGGCTAGTAATATAGGGAAATAAGATTTTTGTGTAAAAGTTGTGCATTTAGATTTTTGAATAAGTGATGTGTGCAAAAAATTCCCAAGTTTAAAGTGATAAAGAACTAGCTAAATCAAAACATAAATTTTAATAGCTAGAGTAATGAAACTAAAGTAATTAATCATAAACTTAACCAAATTAACATAAACTTAAACAAAGCGAGATATAAAAGATGGTAAAATTCAATAATAATAGACACTTCAATTAAATGACTATCCACCTCAACTTTTATTGTAATGACTCAATTAAGTATAACATAAGTGTTTATGGAAACCAGTGTAAATTCAGATATCTTATTTAGAATATCATTTTAAGTATTAAACTCTCTTACTCTTTTTAGGAACAATCCAATATTTAGCATAACAATCCAATTTATAAATTTCTAAACATTCATTAGACCCTTTTTTAAGAGATCCAATTTCAGCCTATTCTCAATTCAACTTTTTTACTTTCAATTTCATTCTTTACCAACACAGAATTATCTCAATTTTTCGGACACAATCATGCATCAATACAAGTGAATTAAACTAAAAACATGCATATCATAAGTCATACTTGAAAGTGATCATTAACCATTTATTTAGTACATTAACAATCAACTCAATTATAACTCAAAATAAGAATTTGCTCAAGAATTAAGAAATAACACACTTGCATAGAATTAGAAGCTCAAATTAAAGTCATTACAAATAGAAGTATGAGAGTTCATGTTCCCTCGGCAAAATTAAAGAAAACTAATCACTCATTATCTTAAAGACAAAAGAAAAATTAAAATAAAGATACAAACACAAAGAGCTAAGAATCTTCTATTGATCTCTTCTTAGAACACCAAGTTCTAGCCTCTAAACCTTTTGTTTTTGTGTCTTAAAGTCTAGGTTAATAACTTGAGTAACAATTCATAATTCTAACAATCCTCCTTAATTCTGGTCTTTTAGTTTGCTTAAATACTTTCAAAAGAAGAAGCTTGATGTCTTGTAACTTCCTAAACTCAAAGACAGAAGAATTTTATCGACATAGGAAGTCTTCCCCTCAAGTGAGGGCTTTTCTCCCTCGGATGGGGGCTTGTTCTCTTTAGGTGAAGGCTTATTCCCCTCAGGAGAGGGCTATTTACTCTCAGGTGAGGGTTTTGTCTCTGTATTCAACGTGTAACTTGGCTGCAAAATTAATTAATTGCTCTAATTTTCTTCAATTAACTTCCTCTTTTCTCTAATTTAGTCCCTAAAAACACCAAATTGCAATTAAGTCCACATAAATTACACTTAATAAAATTAAATACCAAATTAACACTAAATTAATAATTAAATCACTTAAAAACATACTAATAACATAATTATAATTCATAATCATCAAATACCCCAAACTTAGTCTTTGCTCACCCTAAAGCAAAATTGAACAAACCAACTTCTCAAAATAATCAAACTTCAACCAAGAATCATACATTTCAAAATAATGCTTAGCAATTAACAAGAGCACTTAACAAAACTTTAACTAGATCAAATTTAAGCAAGACAATATAAGCTAGTTTCCAGTGTATGTGTGCAAGACAAAAACATTTTAAACTTTTTTTAAAATAAAATACCAATGCAAATTCACAGTCAATCTTAGAATTAATGTACACCTGAGTGTACAAATGGTTTCGCACTCAAAATTCTAGTAATACCATAAGCCTCTCCTTTAGCACCGGAACCTAAAGGTTAACTTCGCTAAACAACTCAAAAGAAAACATAGAATCACTAGGTCTTCATAAGGTTGTAATCTGGTTAGGGCAATGGTTACAAAGAATGGATAAAGATAAACAAAAAGAATAACCACTCTTTGACTAAATAGACCAACAATTCTAAAATTCATCCCACTAACTCAAAAATATTGTACTTAACCAAACTTGATTGTTTAACCTTTTATACTCAAAGCACTCTTGAGAGAAAAATTATTGAAGCTCCTCTCAATTTCACAATTCATCCTATTGTAGAAGTCACAGTGCTTTTTCCCCTTTGTAAACACCCCACACTTAAACTTTTGCTATAAACTGCTAGCTTTATTGCAAACTTTTTTTTTCTTTTTCTTTTTTTTTATACTAGCTTCATTGCTGGCAATTAATGATAATATCAGTGTTTACAAGGTCAATTTTCACTAATTACTTGACTTCATACATAACCCTTGCCAATAGTACCAAAAATCCTCTTTACTACACTTTTCAACTACTCAACAACTATTAATCCATCCTAATCCTAGAGAGGCCAATTCTTAGAAGGGAAAATAAAGGTTGTATGGTAAAAATAGTGTAACAGATAAAATAAACATGGCACACATTAAACATGCCCCATTGGGTTTAAAATGGCTAACGAAGGATAAAAGCACCAATAGGATAGGTAAACAGTCTTTATATGGCTTAACAAAAAAAATTTACCTAGATCACTTTCTAAGGTTTTTGAGTTGCTTTTATACTTCAAAAGGTGATGAGAAAGGTTCTGGTGTCCTAAAATTCCTTGCGCAACTATTTCAATGCACTATTTTTTTTCTATTTCAAAAACTAGTCTTTTAGTGCTCAAAAAGTAAAAATCACAAATATACTTCAAGTTGAATGCTAAACTAGCTAAAATTTTATTAAACAACATGTTTACCTTAGTGCTAAATAAAAAATTTGACTATTGTACATTCTAAATTAAAGTTTAACATGATCAATTTTTGAGAAAAACTAGGGTGAACTAAGATTAGTGTAGGCTAAGTGACAATTTGAACTAACTATATCATTAGCATAACAAAAAACAAAGAACATACTAAACTATCAAAAGACTGCCAAAATAAAAGCATTATTATTACTGCTAAAAAAATGACAAAGTTACTAACATAACTGTTACAATAAAAGCAACAAACTAATAAAATAGAAAAGATAACTAAACAAGCAAGAATAAAACACAAAACACAAAACAAACAAACTAAGAGCTTTCATGAATTAAAAAGGGTAGGTTGAAATTTTACTTCCCGAATCTAAATAAAGTTCAGCTTTAATGAGCTTTACCCCTCTCAAAAGAAACTTGTTGTCCTCAACAAAATGGATCTCAAATCATTGTGAAGAGGGAGATGGTGGTGGGAACCGCTGCCAAAAATTTGTAGTGAAATAGTCAAAGCTAGAGGTAAGATGCTTAAAATTCATGGCGAGATACTCTAAGCTACTTTTCAAGCTGTCAATTTGCCCAGCTTGCATATCTAATCTACCATTAACCTAGTTTATAAAAGCAACCAATTGGGGTGAAGGATCTTCTTCAACTGGTGGTGCTTCCTGGTGCTCAGCCTTTGCCTCATTTTCATCTAATGGTTGTTCATCATTTCCAACACGAATCAAGTTTAAGTATTTAGTCCTATTCTTCTAGTGGTGACATGGTTTGTCCTATATTACCTTCATACACTTTAACATTGTATAATTAATGTATTGGGCATCGCAGGAAGAGGATCCCCCATATCTAAGTGTTTCACAGCCTTTGCCATGATAGTGGTAATCCATCCAATAGAGATAACCTTGACAACGTGAGGCTTATTTTGTAGATCCTCCATCTTTCACTATAGATAGACTGCACCATTGATTCAGATCCCTTCAACCATACATTGCAATAGCGTTGACTCACCCGCATTGATTGCACTTGGGCCACCAAGACAATTATAGATTATGATGGAGAGAAATTGGTTTAAAATTTGTAGTGTATGATCTCTCAAAGAATGAGCCTTAGTTTGACTCGCATTTCGCGGCATTGTGTTTAGAGGATCTCTAATTACTGCCCAATTCTTACTTAAGGTTGCATTAGGCAATTCACCAATCCCATCCAATAGAAAGCTTAAATGCTTTGTAAATTTAGGGAAATTCATTGTGTAGGTTTTCCTCTTAAGTTTGAAACTCAGAGTGTCAGTATCCTCCTCATCCTCAAAGTAGCAACGAAAGGAAGTGAGGAAGTCTCTTATAAGTGTGGGGTGAACTTTCGACTTTTTCTGGATAAAGCTTTCCTAACTAATGTTTCTGATAAGTGGCAAGATCTCATCTTACGAATTTCCATCAAGGTATCTAGGAAAAAATCATTCAAGTAAGCTGGATTGACATATGTTACAGTCCCAAAGTATTCATATAATGGAATATTCTCTACATCAACATATGATGGAATGTCCAATCCTAAAAAGCTTGAAGCACCACTATTTCTTGGTCTCTTAGGTGCCAGTACATTAAGCAAAATAACATAAATAAGTGACTAACATTGAAAGTTCAAACATTTATTCCAAGAGAAACAAGTTAACTTAACTCAAGTTTATTCATGTCAAATGCACATTATCAAGTCATCACAAAGTAGAAACTAAGAGTGGAAATAAAATAATGATATATGAGAGTGATTAAACATGGTTTAGACTAAGAAAATTTAAGCCAAAGATGTAAACTTATTCACTTAGGCATTTTGTCAAACACCTGGTGTGCACGAATTAGCTGAGCTATAATGAAAACAATCTCAACCTAAAATCAAGCCAACAAATGAAATTAAGCATCAATTGTAAACAATAACCAAACTAAATGTAAAGAAAATGCAAAGGAAACAAGGGTTTAGCTTAAAATTTAGCTTTAATCAAACCTAGATTTAAGAATAAAAAAACCTAAATTCAATTCAAAACAAGTGAGCTATCATTCAAAGTTAAGAATTAAACTAAATGAAATGCACTTGTTTGATTTTAGATGATAGATGAAGAAAGATCAAAGCTTTGCTAAATTACCTTGGGTGAGGGAATTGAGTTCGTGGGGGAGGGAGTTGGGTTTTGGGTGAGGGGCTTATAAGAAGTGGAGGCCTTGGGAGAGTGGTAGAAATTGGGAAAACGAAGCAAAGCCCCTCGGGGGAGGGCTTGGCCCCCTCGAACAAGCCGTGAAAATTAGGAAAGGAAGGCCAAAAGGCCCTCGAGTGAGGCAGAATCCACTCGAACGAGGTGATGAAGAAGGACAAAAGGGCTAATAAGTTCTTAGGAGAGGGGAAAACCCACTCGGCCGATGAGCTATTTTCGAGGTGCCAAGGCCAAAACCAGTCAAACCCAAATTTTCAAGCATTTTAAGCACAAAACCCATAATTCAACTCAATCCTCATGTGATTTACATCATTCCCTCCCACAATTAAGTTCTAAATTTCCAATCAATCTACACATAAAATGCATCAAATAATTAAATACAACTCGCCCTAATGAGTCTCCTCTTTGAACAATAAACCAACTCCTAGTCAAGACCATGCATGCACTCAATTAAAGTTAAATTACAAATCCAATCCACTTTAAACTTAAAACATCAGTAAACTCTCCCTTTAATTCATGACTCATCAAACTAATAAAACTAAAACAAACTCACACTTCAATAACGAAAAACAACTAAAGAAAAACTTAGCAAATCAAATCAAACTAAATAAATACATAACAAATCAAAGTATAGGAAAGAGTTTAGTTCTAAATTTATCAAGTCTTCAGCTAGACTTTTAGAACTACCTTACTTGTCAAGTAGAATCAAAGTTGCCTCAACAACCTCTTGATGAGCAATAAAATAAAGTTTAACCTTTGGCCATTAACTTTATGCTCACGTCAATCATTTGGATTCTTGATGGTGAACACTTTGAATTTATTACTTGAGACCACATGATATGGCCCCAATCATCTAGATTTTAGCTTACTTAGGAATAACCTCAGTCAATTATTATACAACAAGACCAACATCTCGAGAGAAAGTTCTTTTTGATTTAGCTTATTGTCATGCCAATGCTTTTTTTTCTCCTTGTATAGAGTAGCATTGCCATAAGACCAATGTCGAAACTCACCAAGTTCATTGAACTGCAAACTTTTTTTTTTCTGCAGCACATCTAAAATAAAAATTAAGTAGTTTTGTAGCCCAATATGCCTTATGCTCTAACTCAATAGGCAAATGACACAGTTTTCTAAAACCAACTTAAATGGAGATATGCCTATAGGGTTTTATATGCAATTCTAGAGGCCCCAAAAGAACTATCTAACTTATGATACCAATCTTTTCTTGCATTGTTCATTGTTTTCTCTAAAATTGATTTGAACTCCTTATTAGACACTTCCACTTACCCATTTGCTTGAGGATGATACAAGGTTGTAATTTTATGCCCAACACCAAATTTCCTATGCAATGCTTTGAATTGATGGTGTGATGAGCCGAACACCGTAGGCATTCGATTTTCTCTCGAAAGTTTACTTTTAGGACTCGAGATCAGATTAAGGTTTATTTAACTTGTGAAGATTGATAACTTAGCAATGGGTAGGGATTCAACCTAATCCGCAATGCCTCGGGCCTCAAAAAGGCATGAGACAGTGGCTTGGGGTATCCCTACTCATTTGCTAATGATTAACCTACGAGGGTGCCTACTGGGCACACAAGATAGGTATCATGAAGTTGCCACCCAATAAAATATTGGAAAATGAGTTCTAGCCTTATGAGGCCGAAACTAGAGATAGTTTGGGACCTCACTCCTATTTATACATTTGGTTAATGTTATATAAATAAATTTTAGTGATTAATATATTTTATCTCTTTCCTCACATGAGTTAACATGCTAGAAAAATAAAGGCGCACTCAAACATGTTAAAAGCTGTAAAGCATATATATGAAAGTTGTAAAGCATTTAAGAATAAATGTAAAAGTAAATTCATACATAAATTGGGGAGTTAATTGAGTTCATTTGGATGAGGACATTGGTCATCGCAAACATATTTGCAAAAAGGCAGTATTTTGAGTCTATTTTCGATGAAAAGGGGAATATTGATTCCTTTATGGATTTGAAAAGAATTGCGTTCAGTGTTTAATTTTAAGGTAGAAAATAGTTTGATGTATTTTTATATTATTGTTCAAAAAAATCAATATTTAAAAATAAATAAAGACATGAAAAATAATAATAATACAAGTAAAACATGCATAAATCGAAATATTGATTAAATTGGGAATATCGGCTCTCTCATACATATTTATAAAATTCTTTTATATGATTTTTGGAATAAAATAGGACATTGATCCATTTTATGAGAAAAATCCAATTAATTAAGTTGAAATATTTTCATGTCATTTTTAGTTAAAGCGTGTATAAAACTATTTTTACTAGCTATTACAGACAATTAAATAAAAGGCATGAAAAAAATATTACAAGCCCAAAAACAAATAGGGAAAGATAAAGGAAATCTTAAGCTAACTCGCTTCAGTTCTCCAACTCAACCCGGGATGAAATTGCACATATAAAAAATATGACAAGAAAAGGTAATTAGTACATAATGATAAAAATGACACAAAAATTAAGTAATAATATTAATGATAATATTAAATAATAATAAATATAAATATTACTAATAACAATATTTGCAATAATAAAATGAACACCAATTAATAATATCAATAATAATAATAATAATAATAATAATAATAAAATAATTAACAATAATAATAATAACAATAATGATAACAATAATAACATAATAATAACAACAATAATATTAATAATGACAGCTAATAATATTATTATAAAATCAACACTAAAATAATAATAATAATAATAATAATAATAATAATAATAATAATAATAATAATAATAATTATTATTATTATTATTATTATTATTATAAAATCAGCAAAAAAGGATAATTAAACATTAAATTAACAATAATTCATTTAAAATTAACAAAAAAATATGTTAACAATTGAAATAATAGTAAAATAACAATAAATAAAATAAAAAACTAATCAAATATATTAAACACATAATTTACAAAATAAACAAATAATTTACCTATTAACATAAATAAATAACAAATAAACATAAATAAATAATTTATTTATTAACCGGTATAATAAATTAATTCATAAAATTAGTTAATAAATTACTAACTAATTCACAATTAATTAAAAATTAAATTAATGAAAGAAATTATCAAAATTAACATAGATCTACAAGATTAACTAAATAATAAATTAAAAAATTATTTACATAATTAATTAAAAATTAAATATTAGATTTTTGAGTTTCGGGACTTAAGAATATTACCTTCAATGTCGGTTCTGTCGTGGGACAAGGATTTGGTGCTCAATAGCTTTTTTCCTATTTTTTGTGATTTTTTGAAGTTAAAATTATTGGTTTTCCATGGGAGAATAAGAGAGAGAAGATGAAGAAAAAGAGAATGGAGGAGAGAAAAATCATCATTAAGGCTTAACAAAACCTTAAATATCCCAAAATTGGATAAGTATAAAACTTAGATTTTTTCCCCCAATTTTCCCATGTTATCAGGTGTAAAATACACTCTGGGAGTGACTCAAGGGCTCAACTCACATAATTGGTTTGTGAGTCAACCAATGACTCATGGACCATTGACTTTTTCATCGACTTTTGCCTTTTGCCCTCCTTTTTCTCAGCCAACTGACCTCTAACTCAAAATATTTTTCCATTTTAAGGCATTACGATGCCATTTTTTTTACAAAATGTCTCTACAAATTTGTTTTCCTATTTCTTAGATTTCCAATGAATTGAAAAACAATCAATTTGGATTTGTAGATTAGGATTTATGGCCAAAATACTGACGACTGCTTCTAGGAAATTTTCAGCGATAAAATTGGTGTTCTAACTTTGAAAAATTACTGAAAATAATGGGTTCAAATTTAGGTCATGATGTCTTCATAAAATTTGCTCCAAAAGGATTTTATTTTGTATTAAAATTATATTTATATCAATATGAGCTCTACAGAGGGTGTTATATCTAAATTACTATAGACTGATTCGGGTGCAAGGATAGATTCAGGTTATCTATGTTCAAGCCTAATTTTGAGAATTTTAAGGGCTAAAATGGGTTTTGATGTCTTCATAAAAGTTTTAGATCTATGTCGTAAGATTCAAATAGCTTTTAAATCACCTAATTATGAGATTTATAGGCTGAGATAAAGCTAAAATATTCCAAACTGCTTCAAGTTTTTAAAACCAATTTTCTCATTTTGCATGTTTGGAAGATAAATGGGTGAAGCCCAAAAAAAATGCTATTTTGAAAATATTAAAAACCCATGAAAGCTTAATACATCTAATCCTTGTCTATTTATGAGAAATCACTTTCTCATTTGGTAACTTTGATCAAGAGCTGTATTAGGACTTAGTGTCTATAGTTGCCCCAAATTTTGGGGAACTTAGTGTACTAGTGCCTAAGTAAGCTAAAATTCAAAGTAAAGAATTAGGACACGTACTTGAGGTGGTTGTCTCTTTGACTATGAAGGCTTGGTGATGAGGTAACCTATGTAATCTTGGCGATAAAAATCACACCACATAATCTTTACTTCAAGCTCATGACCTGGTTATCTATAGAAAATGCCTCTCAAAGGGGACTTTAGATCTTTTTCTCCGAAGAGACTCTGAACACCTTTTAAAGAGGATTTGGAATTTGTTGGCCAAATCCGTCGTTTGTAGCAGTGTCTGGATTTGAGCTTTAAAATTATAATACCTCTCAAAGAAGACTTCAGATTTTGGTTGAGTTTGCTCTGAAGAGACTTGAAAATACCTTGAAAGAAGGTCTTGATAATATTCATGAAGATATTTGGAAGTGCCTCAAAAGAAGGTCTTGAGAATGCTCATGAAGATTCTTAGAAATGCCTTGAAAATGGTCTTAAGAATGCTTATGAAGAGTCATGGAAATTCCTTGAAAGAAGGTTTTGAGAATGCTCATGAAGAGTCTTGGAAATGCCTCAAAAGAAAGCCTTGAGAATGCTCACAAAAAGGGTTCATCTATGTTTTCCTTCCAAGAAATTACTTGTGTGAGTATGCACGAGGAATCATATAAGTGTAGGATTTGTGTGAAGTTTATTTGCATATGCGCAAATATGTACATGAGCTGTGTCACGCATGTAAGGCCCCTAACATTACCCTAATCTAATTTGCATATTTGAATGGGATTTTTATTTGATTAAGATTAAATTAAATGAGGAATTTGTATAAGTATGGGTCAAGAGGGGGTAAATTATCATGATATTATGTTTTGCATGAAAATAAAATTTTAAAGCATGGTTTAATGTTAATTAAGGGTGCAATTGAAGTAAATGGTGTTAAGTTGGGGTAAATGTATTGTTTTGGAAACTCAAGGGTCAAATGTGGATAGAAATGATTGTTTAAAGGTCAACTTGAGAGAAGGAATAAATGGATAGGTTAATGTTTGAAAGGAATTAAATGGAGAGGTTAAAGTTTAACATGCAAAGATTTGCTAGGTTATTGTGTAGCATGCAAAAGGTTAAAGGACTAAAGGGGGAATTATCCTTTGCTATTATAAAAAGCCGACTTTGAAGAGAGAGAAGAAAGAATGGAACGACATTTCTTCAAGAAAAACACAGAAATGTTTCTTTCTCTCTCTTTTATGATTCAAAGTTGATACCTTAAGTAATCTTGAAGAGGAAATTGTGCATGTTGGTTAATGAAGAGTATAATGCATTAAACTTAAGGTAATTAAACTGTTAATTGGACCCTTCATCATCTTCTTCTTCTTATTTTCATTTTGACTGAAAGAACGTTAATAGTGCTGGAAACTTGTATGTCGTTCATTTTGTGAAGGAGAAGAGGAAGTAAGGAAGAGCAAAGGAAAGGGTATTGCTAGAGGTTGAAGACTTTGGGTTTGTCAGCCAAGGTATGGGAATTTAGGCTATTCATATTCCATGTGAAATTAATTGTTGGAACTGGGTAGGATTTACTGAATTCAAAGTTACGTTTTGCTGAATTTTATCGATGTGAGGTTGAAGAAGACTGTCTTTACCGAGTCGTAAAGGTCTTCATGAGTCGTGAACTTTTGTTCAACTCGTGAAGCTCTTCACGAGTCGTGCATCTTCTTCCAATGTTGGGTCACTCGTGAAGCTCTTCACGAGTCGTGAACATTAGTCCGACTCGTGAAGCTCTTCACGAGTCCTGAAGTATAGTTTTTCTTCTCCACTCGTGAAACTCTTCACGAGACGTGAGTTATGGCCTTATAAGCTTCACTCGTGAACCTCTTCATGAGTCGAACATATTGTAATGATTGAATGACCTGTCTGGAATGTTTTGCTGATAGGTTGAGTTATAGAACAACAAATTGAATGATTCTTTTTGCATTGGAAAATAGATTTCTCTACCTATATTTCATGTGAAGTAACCTAGACTTGCATCTGCCTTTATGTACATGGAATTTAAGATTGAATCCGGACTAGTTCCTTAGACTGCACACAGAAAAAGAATTCACAGTAATGGGCATATCTTTTTATAGAGAGGTTGAAATGTTACAACATGAAATTCTAGAAAAATTAGAGACATGAAAGTCTAACTTTGATGAAGAAATGTTGGTTTAAATCCTTCTAAATTTTAAATTATAAATTGTTATAAATGACATTCCACATGATTTGGTTTTAAAATAGCCTATAGTATTTTTCAAATAACTCAAGCTATAGGTCAGATATGGAGATGAATTTTGATGCACTTGACTCTATGATTACTAATTAAATTGAGATGAATAGTTGTTTTTATGATAGTAAAATAGAATTGGATAGGGCATGTAATATGACTATCGATGAAAGAATTGTATGCATACATGTACATTTGTTGTGTATATGAATAAAGATTAGTGATGAAATACCTAACCTATACATGTAATTAAACTTGTACATGATTGTCATATGCCTAATTGATGTGTACACATGTAATCCTATGATATGAAAGTGCACATGATCTGAATGATGATAAATGCATATATATACATATATATACATATATATATATACATATACATATATACATATACATATATATATATATATATATATACATATATATGTATATATATATGTAAACATGCTTATAGGAATAAGCCTACTATGAGCGAATGTACCCACAGGTATGTACATTTACGATTATGTACATGAATGTATGAGCATGTAAATGCCCTATGAAATAGAAGATGTTGTAGCATGACTATGAACATGTGAGACACTTAATGAGAACATGATTAATTATATGATATGATGATTATATGTCATGCCTACATGTCACGATGCAAACTTATAGTCACATGAATTGGATGAGCTAATTGTATAATTTGGCTTATGAAATGTGCATATATCTATTTATGCACTAGAGAACTTATAGTTTTACAAGACTCTATGTATGTACAAATAGTATACTATGAATACAGTCTTAATATGTGAATTGAACACGAATATAGTTCTGCCTGCAATAGAGTTTTAGATGTGGATAGATAGGCGCCTATGGGGAAATTGCAGCTGTCATAGTTTGGCCCAATTGGGTCCATAGTATATATGATCCCGTTTGGATCATGATCAGCCCCGTTTGGGTTGATAGGCGACCCCGTTTGGGTCTGCTTGACCGGTTCATAGTACAGTTTGGCCCCATTTGGGTCTATAGATCTGATATCTTCGGATATCCTTCTTCTTGATACCGATGTGTATCCATAGTTCCCGTTATCCACTGATAAAGCTAAGGCAGGCTAAACGTTATTCATAGTATTGATCAAAAATTAAACAGTTAAAGTTATTTGACTAAAGATTGATATTATGGATTACATTATTGGTTTGCCCACAGGTATTATGTTTCATTTAAATATGTTTACATGGAAATTGCTGTCTATATGAATTATGAAAATGAGAATACTTGTCACTTTTTTTTGGGTACAATGTTTAGGTACATGAGAATATGTTTTATGCTTTAAAGTATTTGTTGTTAATGACATGATATGTTGTACATGTTATTTATTATACACATTGTATGTATATTTTGATGACCGTTGTGAGTGGTCATCCATCTATAGATATTCCCCACTAAGCTTTATAGCTTAGCACGGGTTATTCATCCGTGTAGGTACTATTACCAAGACTTTTGCTCAGAGACGATCTCTGCATCAGGAAGGGCCAACTACCGACTATTAATCTTGATGTAGGATGTATTTGTAATAGTATTATCATATGTTTGCTTTATGGCCAGTTATGTTATAAGATGTATATAACTTATGAGAAATGTTGTAACTCACAAGTAGTAAAACTAAAAAGAGTATGCATGCATGTGATATACATAAGTAATATTCATATAGTATAGTATGCATGATACTAAGTATGAAATGCAATACAGGAATAGACTAGTAGCACATACATAAGTATATGAACCGTATGACATGATTAAGGGCAAAATGATAGTTAAACAAATATATTACATATGCATGATTAATAGTAATCAAATTATCAGTTAAATAGGGTTTTGCTTAGAGGGTGCTACAATGCATGCCACGTTTGCGATTAGTGTAAAGAGTAATCTACTAAGAAGTATCTAAAATTTAAAGTGATTGTAACTCATCAAGCACTTTAAGCTGGAATTTTACTCATACTTGAATAAGTTAAATGGACCAAATTCTCAACTAGTTTAATCTCAATAAGAGAAATTAGGGGTCATTCTCAATGAGGGAACAAGAGAATAGGCATGCTGATACTGAGGCCTATTGAACCAGCATATAAGCACAATGCATACCAAGTAATTTATGTGTATATGTGTACTTAGGGCCAAAATAGAATTTTTATCTTTTGAAAGCAAATTTTGAATGCAAAGTTAGGAATGAGATTTAACTCAAATGCATAAATGCATTCATGGCTTTCCACTTAAAGCTCGAGAGACACCATGTGCCTCTTCTTACATACCAAACCTTATTAGAAGGTCATCTCTATTAGGTTGGACGAGATTAAACCCAGAATCAGGAGGTCTTACATTGGTTGTAATGTTAGACCTGGGTGAGTGGCTATCAAAGAAGGGTCAGGTCACTAGGGGAAAATGACCACTATGCTTCTTTAATTGATGGGAAGACTATTCTCTACCCATTTTCCCATCATCCAAAGGCTTTTTGGATTTGGCTCTAGTGATTAACTGACTAGGGATTGTTTGAGAGATAATAACTTAAGGTCTCCCTTTCCTTTTCATTTTCATTTTTTTTATTCACGTAGTCGTGATGTTGGCTTCAAAGGTTTCTCATTCCCCTCCTGTTTCTTTTTTTCATTTATTTTTCTTTTTCCTTTTTTCTTCTTTTCTTCCTTTTCTTTGTTTATCTTTTAAGCTCATTTCATAAAAAATGTTCGATTCACTATTAGTGAAATTTGTAAAAAGAATTGGTAGAAATTAATCTTCCTATCCTTTATATGAGAAATCAGCTTTATCACAATGGTCACCTTCCTAAGGGAAAGATAAAATCGTTTTGGTTTAAGGGGTTGTTCTAATGTGTGTAATAACAAAATGAGCACACATTTAGCATGCTCAAAATAAAGGCTTAAGGGGCTAGAAAGTGATGGTGAAATTAGGATAGAAAAAGTCATTTAGAAGGCTATGCAAAAAAGGACTACATGAATCAATTTCTAGATTATGTCTCATCTTGGGGTTACTTTGATGGGTAATCAGAAAAATTCTAGTGCTCTTATTAAGTTTTACCCAATCCCCTCGTCTGTAAATAGTTTTTTCTTTAAAAAACTAGCAAAAATGAACTATCTCTTATTCAATTCAGTAGATAGAGATAAAGCATGAACTATCTCTTATTCATCTCATGTTTGAATGAAAGATAAATTTCTAAGGTTGAGGTCAAACCCATTCACAGTTAAGAATAACTAGGATGATGTAAAATTTCAAATCAAAACTAAATTAATAAGAAGCAATCATGTCAAAATTTTGGACATTGTTCAACAAGATAAATTAAACTTAAAGCACAAATTGCTTTAATTGAAAATGCTCCCTATATTTAGGAAAAAAGGATTGTGTAGTGGCAGTCATTGTGAATGCATTACGGAGACAGTGACCCTTGAATTGAATTTGGCTAAAAGGGATGACACTGCAGTAATTGTCTTAGATGCAATAGGGAAATAGTGATCCTCGAGTTCCTATTGAGGAAAGGAAGGTGGTCCTCGAACTTGAAACTAGCAAAAATGATTATGTTGAAATGATTATGTAAGGACCCAATCATGGCCCTAATCGGATTATTGTTAATTAATGAGGATTACCGTTAATTAAGGCAAAATTGGATTATTTTTCAATTATCGAAGTTAAGTCCTATTAGGGGTAGTTTGGTAATTTCATCATGTATGTATATTGAGTACAGTTAAAATTAAGATAAAGGAGGGATATAGTTGAAGTAAATTAGAAGTTTTGGGGATTAAATGTTAAGAAATATAAGTTGGGGTTAAATTGAATAATTGTAATTTTGGAAATTCACCTAAGGAGATATTTACCCCACTAACTCCTTTTATAGCTTCTTGGAGAAGGAACTCATGGGGATGGGTAGAAGTTGGATCGGTACTCTCTCTCTCTCTCTCTCTCTCTTTCTCTTTTCTTTTTCTCTGTTGGTTACGGGTTGAAGAAGGGAGTTAGGGTTTGTGAACCAACATCAAAGGTAATATTTCCCCTTAAAGATCTCTTCTTTCTCTTCTTTTAATTTATGATTTTTGATGATGAGGGATTACAATATCCTGTTATTGTCAACATGTGTAAGGAGAAGAGAGAAGCAGACAAATCAAGTAAAAGAGGAGAATGAAATCATGAGTAAAGGAGTTGGATTTGAAGATTCAATAAGGTATGGGACTATTATGATGATTATGTGAATGGGAGCTGTTGATTATTGTTGTATGTAGATGAAACTAAAGGAATTAGGGTTATGTTATCTGGATACGTAAATCGAGATTTTAAGATGAGAATGGAAGATTGTTTGTTTAGGGTGCTGAGTTGTGAACTTCTTCGCGAGTCGTGAACCATTTTCTCTAGGTCACTCGTGAATGTGTTATTCCTCTTTGGTTACTAACTCGTGACTCCTTTCACGAGTCGTGCATTCTTGTCCGACTTGTGAATCCCTTCACGAGTCATGAAATTCAACCTTCTTGCTTCACTCGTGAGCCTTTTCACGAGTTATGAAATTAGACCTCTTGCTTCACTTATGAGCCCTTTCACGAGTCATGAAAATGAGTCTTCTTGCTTCACTCATGAACCCCTTTACGAGTCGTGAAGTTTAGCCTTCTTGCTTCACTCGTAAGTCTCTTCACGAGTCAAATGTTTCTTCACGACTAACAGACCTATCTGGACTTTTTTGCTTCTAAGTTGAGCTAGAGAACACCAAATTGAATGATTATTTTTGAGTTTGAAAATAGACTTCCATACCTATATTTCATATGAAGAAACCAAGTTCTAAATATGTCTCTAACTAGGTCGTATTTTAGTTTGAATTCTGGAATAGTTTGCTGCCTAGTCACTAGGAGCAGACCTCAGTGTTTTGTAAATATATGAAAATATAAGAATGATATAAAGATGATTATTGATGTTTTAGAAACTAAGAACATAATGGAACAAGTTTTTAGAAGACCATATTTGCTAAAAATACCTTTTACTAGGTCAAAAATTTCTTACAAGTGGAACCATTGTTTGGCCTCATTTTGGGTATATAGTTTGTTCCTTGCTGGAACCATTGTTTGATCTGGTTTGGGTCCGTTGTTTGATATCTTTAAATATCCATAGTTTGATACCTTCGGGTATCTATTGCTCCCGTTATCCACCTTTTGAACTAGTACTTAGGCAGGCTATTAAAGATGATAAAATATACACAAGATAAAGTAAAACATGCATTAATTGCTCCATTTATGTGATGTAAGCATGAGGAATGACCTATTGTGTGATTATCTTAAATTCTTTTCGATTATAAATTGTTTTTATGAAATGAAATGCCATGCTATGTAATACATTATTGAGGTGTCTCATACCAATTAAGGAAGGTTCCCGGATGAGTGCCAGTGTGTGTTGGTTCCATCGATGGGATTCCACATAGATTATATGGACCCTAAAGCATACAATATTGTACTAGAAGTTATATGAACTATAACATGTGCTCTAAGTTTTGTGTACTCTGTTTATAAAATGCATACATGTGACATTGAGACTTTGTCTTATAATCATGATATGTAAGTCTTGTTCTTTATGATCACATGCAACTTCGCCAGTCTGTTTATTTATATATAAATGCCCACACACATGTAGACATAATGATAACATTCATTTAACCCAGTGCAATGCATGACATAGAATGATGATTGTAAGAGAATTAGGTTACCATGCGAAGATAACATGAAGGATGTAAAGTTTGTGAATCTAATACGAGAATTGTATAATATATGTGAAGTAATTATGCCTACCAGGACTAATTGTAGATGTTATATGACTTAAGTACACCTTTATATTATGAATTAATGTCAAATGTCTATCTTAGGTGACAATGTGATTTAATGCAATAAGTGGAAATCTTATACCATTAGTAACTATGATGTCTAGCTTATTGATTAAAAAGGATTATAAGATGCATGATTTATACTAAGGTAAGAAAAGTAAAGGGTATGATGATGGTGATAGTGATGAATGGCTAAGCTTTTAGGAAGTGAGATGAGTTTCATAACGCGTTCAATTATTCTAAACATAATACCCATTAGTAAGTTCAAAGACTCTTATAAGAATGTTATTTATGAAATGAAGAATATAATAGACTCATATGTTATCCTGTGTGGTTGTAAAATTTTTATACATGTATGTGATGAATCGTGGAAATAGGTTATCTTTATCTATATATAAAGTTTTGTTCCCCAGTAAGCTTTATAGCTTAACATGGGTTTGTTTATCCGTGTAGGTTCAAGTTAAGCTCCAGAGAGGATCGGGCCGGTTGCAGAT
This sequence comes from Excoecaria agallocha, assembly GCA_037975025.1. Taxonomy (NCBI): domain Eukaryota; kingdom Viridiplantae; phylum Streptophyta; class Magnoliopsida; order Malpighiales; family Euphorbiaceae; genus Excoecaria; species Excoecaria agallocha. The sequence goes on from CM075819.1 coordinate 29,155,346, forward strand.
GTGTTGAGGATTCTATTATCTATTATTGGCCAATTATGTTAGCCCTCTTATTTATAAGTTGATTTATTTGTTGTGGCATGTAATCATGGGGCCTGTGTTATTGTTATTATTAGTATTTCTACTTGATCTCTATTAGGTATGATGATGATTGATAATGATTGATGATTATCCATGGTTAAGGGATTAGGGTGTTACATTAGGCTTGAAGCCCAAGCTATTTTAACAAGGGTACTCCTTGAGATTGGAAAAAGGATGGTGTTGCAATAGTTGTCCTAAGTGCATTGGGGAGGCAGCAACCCTCGACTTGTTCTTAAGAAGAGGATAGCGCTATGGCTATTTTATCCATCAAAGAGGTAATGATCCTCAAACCTGTAAATTAAAAGGAAATTATGTCACAACTTTGGGCATAACTTGGCAAGATAAATTAAATTAGAAATATTCCCAAAAATCGAAAAAAGGATGATGTTGTGATCATCTCAAATGCACCAGGGAGGTGATGATCGTCAGACTTGTAAAATAAAATTATGTCAGAACTTAGCAAGACAAACTAAGTAAGGAATAATCCCTGAAGTTGGCAAAAAGACAGCATTGTAGCGGTCATTGCATTGACACAAGAAATCTTTGAATCTCTAAGCTATCATACATAAAGGCCCACGCAAATCATTAAGGTAAGGATGGTAAAGCCAGCTTCCACTTTACTTACAAGGTTATGTACATGGAAACATATACAAAAGTTACATGTAACATATACAAGAATGCATGCAAGCATGCAAGAATGTATGCATGAAATGCATGGCCAACACTATAGGTGGTTAGGGGACTTCGCTTGGAATGCAATCTGATAGATGACCCTCGTTCATCTTTCTCAGTGTTCTTGATCTTCATGCAAGCTTTATTTGGTCATCTCCTTTAGTTTTTTCTGCTTTGCTCTTTGTCTAAGTTCTCTTATTGTTCTCAGGGCAAAATAGTCCATCCTGCTCATACTAAAGATAACCTACCCTTTTTATAAACTACAGACCATTGGATGCCCCAAGGACTTAGAAATGGTGAAATAAGTCTTTACCATGTGAGGCACTACCATTATTACCTTAGAATTAAGCCCACTTCAACATGTATCTCCATATATGTAACACCCTTATCCCCTATATAGTTGTAAACACTATATCCTGTATCATTAAGCATGCTTTCCAGGTTTAATGCTTGAAATATTTTTTTTACTTCAAACATAAATCTGACATATAAACTATACTATTAACACTTTACTGCATACTTAAAAGTATTTTTAAACAATACAATATTTACATCTATTAATATTCTGTACATCACATCCTTGTCAAAGTAAATAAGAATCTTGTAATCAAAATGCATTCAACAGTAGACTATACTTTCAATCTCTCTCTTGTGTTAGCCATCCCATTGTAGATATCATCCCATAGAAAAATCCTTACTTGCAACAAACACGGATGAAACACCCGTGCTAAGCTATAAAGCTTAGTGGGGAACAAAAACATGTGGACAACCCCTTTTAAATGTCGTCAAGATGAAAACCCACATATAAACATCTTAAAGTAAATAAACCAATCATTATAAATAATATTCACAATAATCTCCCATAATTATATTCTCTTTTGATATACTTATAACCAATATCAATACCTATTGATATTTCCTTTGCATATCAATTTATTACCATTATCATTATTCATTCATTACTTTGAATCCTATACATCAAGCTTACTTTATGGATTTCTATATGTTACTCTTGACCAATTACTTTGAATTATTAGTCGTCAAACATTGATGACTACATTATTCATGTATTAATATCAATTGCCAAACACTTTAATAACTATGCCATATTTCTATCACTTATTTACAAATATTCATATATACTTCATCTATACTTTATGAGTTCCCACATTTTGATTTTAGTGATCACTTTGATATACTTAACTATCTTAGAAACATGGTACTGTATTCAGATACATTATATTCCTTATACATATGTATAATATATTGCATGTATATGATGCATTCTCATTCGTTTGAATACTTACTATTTTTATTAAACTATTATATCTTTACCTTGTATATTTTTTAACTTTTAAAGCCTTTCGATATTACCATTGCTTCATTAGTAATCACACTCAGCACACTTTATATATATATAAATATTTATTTAACATGTAATCAATGGATTAGAAAATCTTGACAAATCTAACAACTTCACACAGTAAACAACAAAAGAATTTGCAAAGCTTAATAGTTAACTTAGCATGCTTGTATTGTATACTGACTGAGAATTCTTCATTTATTTAACTCATTTAAGCAATTTCAAACATTTGGAACCAACTATAAATAGCATACATATAATGTGTTACTTGGTAACCTCTATTTATTTAAACTTATGGAACAATACAAGCAAATCATGTTAGACATGTAATTAAGAAATGTCCTTAACTCTTATATGATGCTTGATTTGTACTTTATACTTTAATGTCTGTACTTATAGTTTAGCCTGCCTAAGTTCGAAAGGTGGATAACAGGATTGGTGGATACTCGAGGGTATAAAAATAGTGGATATCCGAGGATATCAAAACTATAGACCCAAACGGGGTCAACTATACGGTGGACCGATCAAATAGACCCAAACGGGATTAACTAACAACCCAAATAGGGTTGTGCATGATCCAATAGGATCAACTATACTTTAGACCTAAAAAGGTCAACGGTGGCAGCTGTAACATCCCTATAGGCGCCTATCTATCCACAATTGAACTCTAATTGCAGGCAATACTCTATTTAATTTTCTTTTCATATATCATGTTTGCACTCAACTAGTCAATTTGCACATGTATAACCATAAAATAAACATATTATTACCATGCCATAATTATGTAAGCAAGGTTCCTATAATGCTTCACATACTTTATTAATCATGCTATCATCAAATTTCACATTTTAACATGATTATACTATGACAATCATGTAATGTGTCGTACCTGTTCAAGTGCTTATCATATAACATGCCTTGTTATAATAACTTTGTACTATAGCACATCATATGGGTTTGATCATGTAAAAAGATTTATAATCACAAATATATATATATATATATATATATATATATATATATAGATACACACGCATATGTATTCATATAGGCATATAACAAGACAAGTACTTACTATTAAGCATATGTCATCACATTATGTACTTTAACATGTTATCAATAAGGCACTATATGTGAACATGATCATACTAATGTATTTCTTAATTTCATAGTATAAGTGCATGTTGAAATACACATTTAATCTTCATAGGAGTACATACATATAAATAATTTTGCATATAACAAGCAAGTATTTAATTTCAATCACATATGCATATTTGATATAATTGTCAGCAATCTTTACTTAAATACATATGTGAACATGTATATATGTATATATATTTAGGGACTTTTATCAATAATCATATCAAATGCTATATCCAATCCAATGTGTTATCATATAAACACATATTTAACATAAATATATTTAAAGAAAATATAGAAAACAAATTAAAATTTTGCCTACACAAATCTGCATAGGGGTAGCATTTTGGACCCAACTTGTGAGCCACTTATGATTTTGAAAACATCATTTTTAGGCTAAATAACCTTCTGCAATCTTATTCCCGTTTGGGACTAGTTTCCGAAGCATCAAAATTCACCTTAATATCTTATCTATAGCTTGAGATATATGAGAAAAACTATAGACTATTCATAGAACCAAAATAGTGTTTGTTACCAATTATAAAAATTCATAGAATAAAATTAAGAAGGAATTAGACCAACATTTCTTAATAAAGGTTATACTTCCATTTCTCTAGTTTTACTAGAATTTTACTTTGTAGCATTTTAAAAACTTTACCAAAAGTTATACACAATTTACTAAGGTCTGTTCCCTAATAGTACATCCAGTCCCTACGAATTTCAAGTCAACATTTGACATGCTTGCATACGATTTTAATTCAAACTTCCTACATACAAAATGTGCATTTAGGAGTATATTATGTATAGGAATTAATATCATGGCATTCTGACAATTGTACACAAAGATATCTCATTTTTACCACAAACTGTTGCATAATTAGCTTTTATGGATGTTTCTTTAATAGACACTTGCAATTACATTAAATTTAAGTTGTAAATAAACTCATGGTATAATAGGAGTTAAGCACACAATTACATTTATTCCAACCCCAGTCATAGTATGGCAACAGTATTTAGGTGAGGTAGCTATAGAGGCTTTAATATAGATAAAATACAATCACAAAATAAATTGCTTTCAATATTATCAAAGTTGATACACTATGAAAATGGCTTTTATCTTTTCTTTTTATGAAGGCAATTATATTGTTTCTACTTTTTCACATAACTCTAAGCCAATGAAAAACATAATTTATTATTAATATCAACTTATCTTCTATATATCTCATCATCTCTCTTTATTATGAATTCAATTTTACTATATTGCACTCCTAAACAATGTATATTATTTATGCTATCTAAATTTTCTATACGTTGTCAAGCAATTTAAACTCTAAATCATTTAATGGCACTTATATGTATATACTTAATGCTATGACATTAGACTCTAATTATATACATAAAGACATCAACATATAATTACTCTCATATAATGACAAGTTATTAATAATTATTAAGGTCAATTATATACTTTCATTTATGTACATATCTATGCCATACTATAGATTAAATTATTAAGTTAAATTAATCTAAAAACCCTTAGTTCCTAATTTATAGATATTATAATTATCCACTAACATGCTCATCCTAGTAAGCTTGTTGATTGAGAACTTGTTAATTGAGTCCTTAAGTGATTAACAATGTATTTGCAATTGTTCCTTCATGCTAAACATACTCACTCTCTACTGCTCACTGTCCGATTTTTGCATAATATTTTTCACATGGAAAACGACATTTTTCAGGAAACATTTCTTCTTAACAATTGATACTTAAGAGCTTAACTATATACTATTAAAATTTCAAGTCATTTTGATATATATCCCAGGAGTTATAACATAAGAAATACCTACTACTCCAATGACCCGCCAAAGGCAAAAGGGCTACTATTTTGGGCATTTTTGTGGACCTTAAAGGAAAAATTTAACTATTGTTATTTCTATAACATTTGTATCCCAACTAGAATCATCAAATTTGGAGTTCAAAAGCATAACTTATGATCAAAATAGTCATTAGAGGTTAATCTAAATTTCTAGATAGCACTTTCAAATTAATGCCTAATATCTTAATTCAAGTTAATATACGTATAAAATCCATAATCAACACAAGTATTAATGCATGTAAGAAATAATAGTTCCCAAACCTGGACATGCAAATCAATGCTTCTTTAAAACTCTCCTTTTTCTCTCACTATCTTCTTCTTTCAAGATCCTAATTTTCTCCTTCTTTTCCTTTCACAACAATTTCATCCATTAACACAAACTTCCAGCATTTAACTCAATCTACTATCAACCAAAACAAGAAGATGAAGAATAAGAATTACTAATTAATAAACTTACCTTAATGATACATACTAACTTCTCTTGATTAATTAAACATGCATGAATTTCTCTTCAAAGATTTTTCTTAGAGAAAGATTAACTATAGAATATAAAAGATGAGAAGAAGAATAAATTTCTAGAACTCTCTCTTTAGAATTCCATCCCCCTCCACTTCTCTCTCTTTCTTGTGAATTATAATATATATATATATATAGTGGTAAGGTAAATTCCCTCAAAATTTTGCATGTTCTAGTAACTTCTCTCAGTTTCTTGCATGTTACACCTTTGCCTCTCATCTTCTTGCATGTTATAAATTGGCCTATCCAATTATTCTTTCTCTTAAATCAACCTCTCAAATCACTCTTTCATTCACATTTGACCCTCAAGATGCCGAATTTACAAATTGACCCCCAAAACTAATACTTTATACTTCAATTATACCCTTGAATATTATTAAACCAACAATAATAATTTAATTATGCCCTTATAAAATTCATACCATATAATTCACACGTTTATCACATAAATTAATGACAACTTAATAACATTTATACCCTAAACAATATCTTAACTATATTTTTGCTCCAATTATACACTATAATATCAATTAACTATTATATACTCTATCACATAAAATCATGAATTCATCAGATCGTAACTACTAATAATTCATCCAATAATGCTTAATTAAACTTTAATAATGTATAATTGCCCTTGAATTCTACTAGGGCCGATTTAGTGTCCTTACAAATCTCTCCCCCTTAAGGAATTTGTCCTCGAAATTCACATTTGTATCCTTTGCTCAAATGTATCACTATTAATTCTTAGACTTCTATGTCTAGCATTATAAACTTTCATTCCATACTATCTTGACAACTTTTTCCTTGATGCTTACTTTGAATTAATTCGATTCTCTTATAACTCAATCTCCATAAAGAGCGATATTATCATACAATTACATCATTACTATACTCAACATATATCCTATCAGTTTCCTTTATCAGTTGGGCCCTGTACATGTAATATGATGCTTGATGCTATGCTATGTGTGAATGATGCTTTTGTGTAAATAGTAAGATGCAAATGCATTTTCTCAGGTGTTGTATATGTTTTTGCTCCATCCCATGTATAATGTTTCATCAATTGCCCGTACTCGATAAGAAAAAACTGACAGGCATATAGAGCATTATCATCACTCCTCAACTTGATATCTCAGAACCTTCCACTATTGATATTTTTATCAACTAAACAAAACTCCATCTCATGCATCATAATTAAATAATCACTACTTATTTTATTAACATACCTATTTCATAATCCTGTATATTTTCATATGAACAAATTATGTACTATTCAATCCAGAATTAAGATCCCAAGAAAGTACTATTATACACATAATCCATTTTTGAAACTTCAATCATATACCTTTACGCACATATAACTATCCTTATATCCTGTTTATCAGATTCTATCAAATCATCACACTTCAATATAACCATATCAAGACCAAGATATCCGCATTGGCCAACACTCCCAAAGCTTCCTATGATAACAACTCCAAACACCTATAGCCCAGAAATGGCTAAACCAAAGCTTTGATACCACTAATTGTAACACCCTTATCCCCTACATAGTTGTAAACACTATATCCTGTATCATTCAGTATGCATTTCAGGTTTAAGGCTCGAAATATTTTTTTAGTTCAAACATAAATCCGACATATAAACTATACTATTAACACTTTACTGCATACTTAAGAGTATTTTTAAACAATACAATATTTACATCTATTAATCATCTATACATCACATCCTTGTCAAAGTAAATAAGAATCTTGTAATCAAAATGTAATCAACAGTAGACTATACTTTCAATCTCTCTCTTGTGTTGGCCATCCTGCTGCAGATATAATCCCAAGGAAAAATCCTTACTTGCAACCAATATGGATGAAACACCCATGCTAAGCTATAAGGAACAAAAATATGTGGACGACCCCTTTTAATGGTCGTCACGATGAAAACCTATATATAAACATCTTAAAGTAAATAAACTAATCATTATAAACAATATTTACAATAATCTCCCATAATTATATTCTCTTTTGCTATACTTTAAACAAATATCAATACCTGTTGATATTTCCTTTGCTTATCAATTTATGACCTTTATCATTATCAATTCATTACTTTGAATCCTATGCATCAAGCTTACTTTACGGATTTCTATATGTTACTCTTGACCAATTACTTTGAATTATTAGTTGTCAAACATTGATGAATATATTATTTATGTATTAATATCAATTGCCAAACATTTTAATAACTATGCCATATTTCTATCACTTATTTAGAAATATTTATATATAATTCATCTATACTTTATGAGTTCCCACATTTTAATTTTAGTGATCACTTTGATAAACTTAACTATCTTAGAAACATGGTACTGTATTCGGATAAATTATATTCCTTATAAATATATATAATATATTCCATATATAAGATGCATTCTCATTCGTTTGAATACTTACTATTTTTATTAAATTATTATATCTTTACCTTGTATATTTTTCAACTTTTAAAGCATTTCAAAATTACCATTCCTTCATTAGTAATCACACTCAGCACACTTTATATATATATATATATATATATATATATATATATATATATATATATATATATTAACATGTAATCAATGGATTAGAAAATCTTGTCAAATTGAATAACTTCAGGTAGTAGACAATAAAAGCATTTGAAAAGTTTAACAGTTAACTTAGCATGCTTGTATTGTATACTGACTGAGAATTTTTCATGTATTTAACTCATTTAAGCAATTTTAATTATTTGGAACCAACTATAAATAGTATACATATCATGTGTTACTTGGTAACCTCTATTTATTAAAACTTATGAAACAATACAAGTAAATCATGTCAGACATGTAATCAAGCAATATCCTTAACTCTTATATGATGCTTGCTTTGTACTTTATACTTTAATGTCTGTACTGTACTTATATTATAGCTTGCCTAAGTTCAAAAGGTGGATAATAGGATCAGTGGATATTCGAGGGTATCAAAATGGTGGATATCGAAAGATATCAAAACTATAGATCCAAACGGGATCGACTGTACGGTGGACCAGTCAAATGGACCCAAATGGGGTCAACTAACACCCCAAATAGGGTTGTGCGTGATCCAATAGGATCAACTATACTTTCGATCTAAAAAGGTCAATAGTGGCAGCTACAACATCCCTATAGGTGCCTATCTATCCACAATTGAACTCTAATTGTAGGCAATGCTCTATTTAATTTTCTTTTCATATATCATGCTTGCACTCAACTAGCCAATTTGTACATGTATAACCATAAAATATACATATTATTGCCATGGCATAATTATGTTAGCAAGGTTCCTATAATGCTTCACTTACTTTATTAATCATGCTATCATCAGATTTCACATATTAACATGATCATACTATGACAATCATGTAATGTGTGGTACCTGTTCAAGTGCTCATCATGAAACATACCTTGTTATAAGAACTTTGCACTATAGCACATCATATGGTTGTGATCATGTAAAAAGATTCATAATCACAAGTGTACACACACACACACACACACACACAAACACACACACACATGTATTCATATAGGCATATAACAAGATAAGTACTTACTAGTAAGCATATGTCATCACATTATGTACTTTAACATGTTATCAATAAGGCACTATATGTGAACATGATCATACTAATGTATTTCTTTATTTCATAGTATAAACACATATTTAACATAAATATATTTAAAGCAAATATAGAAAACAAATTAAAATTCTGCCTACACAAATCTACATAGGGGCAGCATTCTGGGCCTAATTTGTGAGCCACTTATGATTTTGAAAAAGTCATTTTTAGGCTAAATGACATTCTACAATCTAATTCCCTTTTGTGTCTAGTTTCCAAAGCATTAAAATTCACCTTAATATCGTATCTATAGCTTGAGATATATGAGAACAACTATAGGCTGTTCATAGAACCAAAAGAGTGTTTGTTACCACTTATACAAATTCATAGAATAAAATTAAGAAGGAATTAGACCAACATTTCTTCATAAAAGTTATATTTCCATGTCTCTACTTTTACCATAATTTTACTTTGTAGCATTTTAACAACTCTACCAAAATTTATACCTAATTTACCTAGGTTTGTTCCATAACAATGTATCCAGTCCCTACAAATTTCAAGTCAACATTTGACATCCTTGCATATGATTTTAATTCAAACTTCCTACATAAGAAATGTGCATTTAGGAGTATATTATGTATAGGAATTAATCTCATAGCATTATGACCATTTTACACAAAGATATATCATTTTTACCACAAACTGTTCCATAATTAGCTTGTATGGATGTTTCTTTAATAGACACTTCCAATTACATTAAATTTAAGTTGCAGATAAACTCATGGTATAATAGGAGTTAAGCACACAATTACATTTATTCCAACCCCAGTCATAGTTTGGCGACAATATTTAGGTGAGGTAGCTATAGAGGCTTCAATATCGATAAAATACAATTACAAAATAAATTGCTTTCAATATTATCAAAGTTGATGCACTATGACTATGGCTATTATATTTTCTTTTTATGAAGGCAATTATATTGTTTTTACTTTTTCACATAACTCTAAGCCAATGAAAAACATAATCTATTATTAATATCAACTTATCTTATATATACCTCATAATCTCTCTTTATTATGAAATCAATTTTACTCTATTACACTACTAAACACTGTATATTATTTATGCTATCTATATTTTCTATACATTGTCAAGCAATTTAAACTCTAAATCATTTAATGGCACATATCTGTATATGCTTATTGTTATGACATTAGATTCTAATTTGATACATAAAGACATCAGCATATAATTACTCTAATATAATGACAAGTTATTAATAATCATTAAGCTCAATTATATACTTTCATTTATGTACATATCTATGCCATACTATAGATTAAACAGCACATATATCTACGAGTGTATATGGGTACGCTCAATGCTAATCTTGAAAGATGATGTGTTGTTATTATTGCATAAACATATAACCATTATGATATGAATGAAAGAAAATTGATTCAAGCATACAATTATATGATGACATCTATATGTAATAGAGCCTAAAGCTCAACATTGATGTATGATAAGAATGATATGCCTTCTTTTATGAAAGTGGCTTTAAGCCAAATGATGTGCTAAGTAAGGAAGGACATGTTAAATTAAAGATCTCTTAAAAGTTAAGCTTATGGGTCTTAGTTCAATTGTGGATTAGATAGGCATGCATGGAGGGATACAGCCACTGCTGCTATATGTTGACCCCGTTTGGGTCTTGTTCCTTAATAGAACCATCGTTTGACCCTATTTGTGTCCATAGTTTATTCCTTGCTGGAACCATTGCTTGACCCCGTTTGGGTCCATTGTTTGATATCTTTGGATATCCATAGTTTGATACCTTCGGCTATCCATTGCTCCTATTATCCATCTTTCGAACTAGTATTTAGGTAGGCTATTAAAGATGTAAATGATACAAGAAATAAAGTAACGTATGTATCAATCACCTCACTTATATGTATTGGAATCATGATAATGATATATTCTATTGCTTTATTCTAAATTTTAGTTAGCTATAAACTATTTCTATGAAATGAAATACCATGTTATGTAGTACTTGATGGTGATGTCTTACATTAATTATGAGAAAGGTCACCATGTGAGTTGGTTCCATGGTAAATAGATGGGCCGCATGGGCCACAAGCTTACAATATTGAATTAAATGTTACATGAACTATGGCATGCATAATAATATTTATGTATGGGAAAAAATAGAAAATGTTTGCATGTGGATGGAGACCTTGTCAGTTAATCATGAGGTGTATTACCTATTCCTTGGAATGGCATGCAAATTCGTGAGTATGTATATGAACATTTATATATGTATGTGTATATGTATAATTCTAACATAAATCAAAGTACCAAGCATAGTATGATATGAATCTGTATCATGTTTAAAGTGCAATGATAATATAGCATTAAGAAAAACATGTGCAGAAACCCGAACAAAATGATAAGTTTGTAATGTATGTAATGAAATCATGTCTAGCAATATCTATTGCAATGTTATGTAACATGAGCACTTTCTTTTGGCTATGGATAAATGATAAATGCAAATGTTAGGTAACAATTTGGTTAATGGCATAAGTTGAAGGTTGTACGAATACAATGATAACATTGGTATTCTTGAATAGAAGGATTACAAGATGTATGGATTTTTCCTAGGAAATAATAGAGGGCTAAAGATGATCGTTAATTAACAAGTTTCAGGTATAAAGATAGTTTTTACAATGCTATCGATTTTAGTAAGATGGCATCTATGGTTAAGGTTGAAAACTCCCTAGAATGTCCATTGTGGTGTGATAAATAATGTAAACTCATATGCTATGGATAAATGATAAATGAAAATGTTAGGTAACAATTTGGTTAATGGCATAAGTTGAAGGTTGTACGAATACAATGATGACATTGGTATTCTTGAATAGAAGGATTACAAGATGTATGGATTTTTCCGAGGATATAATAGAGGGTTAAAGATGATCGTTAATTAACAAGTTTCAGGTATAAAGATAGTTTTTGCAATGCTATCGATTTTAGTAAGATGGCATCTATGGTTAAGGTTGAAAACTCCCTAGAATGTCCATTGTGGTGTGATAAATAATGTAAACTCATATGCTTTTTATACTATTGTGATAGTTGTATTTGATTTGATGAAGAAAATTATAAGAAATTGTCCAAAGATTTTGTTCCCCGCTAAGCTTTATAGCTTAGCACGGGTTTGTTTATCCATGTAGTTTTCAGGAAAAATTCCAGAGGATTGGATAGGATGCAGTTGCCTTGAGAATTTCAGGATGCTTGAAGGCCTTTTTTCGTTATGATTATTTATCCATAAGTTTTATTTATTTATGTCATGTAATCATGGCCCGTGTTTTTATTATTATTAGTATTTATCTCTGATCTTGTTTAGGTATGATTGATGATGATTGATGGTTATCCATAGTTAAGGAATTAGGATGTTACAGTTAGTGGTATCAGAGCCCAAGTTTAGTCTTTTCTGGGTAATAAGGAATTAAGGAATTATTCTAGAAGATTAAGATGATATTGGTCTAGACCATGGTGTTATTGTTAATGGCATACATTTTGATGATTATGTCAGGTGTTTGACCTATGATTTATATTTATTGCACCATTAGCAAGATTTTGGCAGAGATTGTGAGATGATATCTGAGGAATTATCAATATCTCTCGCCTCCTGGTATTAGAAGTGCTCAAATGCCTTAATGTTTTATGATTGAGCTACAGCATAAGATTGATTATAAGTGTGTCTAGATTATATATTAAGATTTTTGAGGAAAAGTTCATATGAATAGAAGAGAACTTGATTCCTGGCATAGTTGAAGATGCAAGATGTTAAGGTTATTAAGATACTTAGGATAAGAAATACAACGAGAATAAGAGTATATGGACATTAGAGACATATACATATGATTATAGATGATGAGTTTTGTATGCATGTAGAGAATGTTTATGGTTATAGTTGCTTATAGCTAAAGCACAGTTAAGAATTATTAGCAATAAAGATAAAGATTGCAAGTTTTGAATTTTGAGGACGAAATTCTTTTAAGGAGGAGTGATTTGTAAGGTCCTAATCATGACCTTAATCGGATTATTATTAATTAATGAGGATTACCGTCAATTAAGGCAAAAATTGGATTATTTTGCAATTATCAGGGTTAAGTCAAGAGGGGTATTTTTGTAATTTTAGCATGTAAGTATATGAGTTAAGTTAGATTAAAATTGAAGAAAAGGATACAATTAAAGTGAATTAGAAAGTCTTGGGGTTAATTTGGAAGAAATTGGAATGATATAGGTTTAATTGTATGTAAGGGTATAGGGGTAATTTTCCTAGGGACATATTTACCCCACAAACTCTTGTATTTAGCTTCTTGAAGAAGGAACCCTTGGGGATTTTGGAGTCTGGTTCGGCATTTGAAGGAGATAGCTCTCTCTCTCTCTCTCTCTCTGGTTAGGGTTTAGAGAAAATGAAGAATAGGGTTTGCTGTTTAAGCATCATGAAGGTAATGTCCCCTTCCATAGATCTCTTCTTCCATGCTTGATTTATGATCTTAGGGTTGTAGGAAGAGATGATAAGTTATATTTGTCATCTCTATGTATAAAGAAATGAAGGAGAGAGTGAGCTAGATCAATAGATGTTGAAAGAGTTCAAGCTTCAAAAGCTAGGTATGGGAATTAAGTTTTGGTATTGTTCATGTGAATGATTTAGGGTTTTTAACTCTTTTTCTGGTATGTGTATTTTGATATGAGTTTAAAGGATAAATCTAGTAAGCTTTGATGAGTATAGTATGCTTGAAAACTTAAATGATCATATAAGCAAGAGGGGAAGTGAGATTTGGGGTTTAAATTCAAGTTATGCACGATCAAGATTCTGGTTTTTCTTTTTTCCTTTCCACATGCAGCCACGCACCCTTTCCTCCTTGAGAATGCATGGCCACTCACTCACTTTCATGTGTAAACACACAGCCATGTGTGAGTTTGCTCTTCCTAACCTGTGGCCACGTGTGTTTGTTCTTCATAACACGCGGCCACGTGTGATTTTGCTCTTCCTAACCCGTGGCCACGTGTGTTTGTTCTTCATAACACATGGCCACGTGATGTTTTTCTTCTTCCCACCCGTGGCCACGTGTGTTTGTTCTTCATAACATATGGCCACGTGATGCTTTTCTTCTTCCCACCCATGGCCACACACGTTTATTTCCTTTCTTGCACACGGCCATGCATGTTTGCTTTCTTTCTTGCACATGGCCATGTGATGTTTCTCTCTTCCTTGTACATGGCCACGTATGGTTTTTTCTTGCAAACGCATGACCACTCACTCTTTCTCTTTGAGAATGCATGGCCAGCCAAGCATGTTTTCTCCTCTCCATAGTATATTCTCACCTAAGATTCAAGCCATGTAACTAGATATGGAACACTATATTATGTGATACATAAAACCATTAAGAGAGCAAGAATTGAGGTGAAATGGCTAGTAATAAATAAGATGGAGGATTAATGGCTATTAAGTAAAGTTGGATACATTACTTATTAGAGTAATAGATTATGAAAGTCTCTCCTTAATGCTAAAGTCTACAAAGATACGTTTTAGAAAGGCTTGAATATAACATGAATTATTATGAAAATTTAAAAGACATAAATACTATAATAAAAGGAATAAGAGCAAATTAAGCTGTAAGTGATCCAAGGTATATATATCTATTTATACCTTGATACACATAGAGTAGAGTGAAAAGCTTTAAGACAATAATCCTATAAAGTCATGAATTGAAGTCCACTTGAAATCTAATTAGGAGGACTTTACATATGATAATGCTAAAATAATTAGGCTACTAAAATGTGTTTTTGTGCATAATGGCATGAAACTATGAAGAGTGAGAAGAAATATAAGAATCACAAGAGTATGCTATTTGATATGCCCCTTTATAGTATAGTATAAAGTATAAGCTAGGCCAAAGCAAATGGTTCTACCTAGATATTATACTTTGATGATCCTTTTCAATGGCACGAGAATAATATGATTTAGCCTAGTTGATAAGAAGATAGTTGTAATGTTACATGTAATCTAGTAACTGTAAACATACATGCTAATTAATGTATTTTACATACAAGTATAAGGTATGTAATATGCCTAAGTTAAAAAGAGAAGGAACGTTTTAAGGGATATTATAAAACAATAGAAGCTTCATTATACTTCAAGTCATAATGGGAATTAATGGTGAACCTTGATGTAAAGGATCAGTTTGTTATTCATGCCCTATGATGTAAAATGAAAGTTACAAGTCTTCAAGTATTGTTCTATTGTTTAAGATGAGATAATCTTATACAACTCACCTAAGAAAATAATGTTATAAAATAGAAAGAACAATAAGATGATCATGATATATGTGATAATGTTAAGGTAGATAATCTATTGCCTATGATATAGTAGACTATAATCGTGAACTAAAGGGGCTAAAGATGAATAAGTGTTAACCTTAAGCTATATGAGAACATAGTTATTCTATCATATGGATGATGACTTTTTGAGTGCTGCAATATATGTTATGTCATTATGTGATTAATTATGAGAATAGGAAAACTACTCACGGCAAGCAGTAACAAGGTACGTCATCGAGAACTATTCATGAGTTATGTAAGTGTATGTGGTAAAATTGATTCGGGCATGCTATGATGAGTAGCTTGATTTAATATGTGAACAAGTATGAGTGATGAACTTATGTATTGCCATGTTTAAACTGCACATATATGTACGAGTGTATATGGGTACGCACAATGCTAATCCTGAAAGATGATGTGTTGTTATTATTGCATAAACATGTAACCATTATGATATGAATGAAAGAAAATTGATGCAAGCATACGATTATATGATGACATCTATATGTAATAGAGCCAAAAGCTCAACATTGATATATGATAAAAATGATATGCCTTCTTTTATGAAAGTGGCTTTAAGACAAATGATGTGCTAAGTAAAGAAGGAGATGTTAAATTAAACATGTCTTAAAAGTTAAGCCTGCGGGTTTTAGTTTAGTTATGGATTAGATAGGCATGCCTGGAGGAATACAGTCGCAGCTGCTATATGTTGACCCCATTTGGGTCTTGTTCCTTAATGGAACCATCATTTGACCCTATTTGGGTCCATAGTTTGTTCCTTGCTAGAACCATTGTTTGACCCTGTTTGGGTCTATTGTTTGATATCTTTGGATATCCATAGTTTGATACCTTCGAATATCCATTGCTCTCGTTATCCACCTTTCGAACTAGTACTTAGGCAGGCTATTAAAGATGTAAATGGTACAAGAAATAAGGTAACGTATGTATCAATCACCTCACTTATATGTATTGGAATCATGATAATGATCTATTCTATTGCTTTATTCTAAATTTCAGTTAGCTATAAACTATTTCTATGAAATGAAATGCCATGTTATGTAGTACTTGATGGTGATGTCTTACATCAATTATGAGAAAGGTCACCGTGTGAGTGCCAGTGTGAGTTGGTTCCATGGTGAATAGTTGGGTTGCATGGGCTACAAGCTTACAATATTGAATTAAACGTTATATGAACTATGACATGCAGAATAATATTTATATATAGGAAGAATTAGAAAATGTTTGCATGTGGTATGGAGACCTTGTCAGTTAATCATGAGGTGTATTACCTATTCCTTAGAATGGCATGCAAATTCGTGAGTATGTATATGAACATTTATATATGTATGTGTATATGTATAATTCTAACATAAATCAAAGTGCCAAGCATGATATGATATGAATCTGTATGATGTTTAAAGTGCAATGATAATATAGCATTAAGAAAAACATGTGCAGAAACCCGAACAAAATGATAAGTTTGTAATGTATGTAATGAAATCATGCCTAGCAATATCTATTGCAATGTTATGTAACATGAGCACTTTCTTTGGGCTATGAATAAATGACAAATGCAAATGTTAGGTAACAAATTGGTTAATGGCATAAGTTAAAGGTTGTATGAATATAATGATGACATTGGTATTCTTGAATAGACGGATTACAAGATGTATGGATTTTACCTAGGAAATAATAGAGGGTTAAAGATGATCGTTAATTAACAAGTTTCAGGGATAAAGATAGTTTATGCAATGCTCTCAATTTTAGTAAGATGGCATCTATGGTTAAGGTTGAAAACTCCCTAGAATGTCCATTGTGGCATGATAAATAATTTAAACTCATATGCTTTTTATACTATTGTGATAGTTGTATTTGATTTGATGAAGAAAATTATAAGAAATTATCCAAAGATTTTGTTCCCCACTAAGCTTTATATCTTAGCACGGGTTTATTTATCCGTGTAGGTTTCAAGAAAAACTCCAGAGGATTGGACATGATGCACTTGCCTTGAGGATTTCAAGATGCTTGAAGGCCTTTTTTTTGTTACGATTATTTATCCATAAGTTTTATTTATTTATGGCATGTAATCATGGCCCGTGTTGTTATTATTATTAGTATTTATCCCTGATCTTGTTTAGGTATGATTGATGATGATTGATGATTGTCCATGGTTAAGCAATTAGGGTGTTACAACCTACACGGATAAAACACCCGTACTAAGCTATAAAACTTAGTGGGGAACAAAAACATGTGGACGACCCCTTTTAAAGGTCATCAAGATGAAATCCCATATATACACATCTTAAAGCAAATAAACCAATCATTAAAACAATATTCAAAATAATCTCCCATAATTATATTCTCTTTTGCTATACTTATAACCAATATCAATACCTATTGATATTTTTTTCTTATCAATTTATTACCTTTATCATTATTAACTCATTACTTTGAATCCTATAAATCAAGCATACTTTCTGGATTTCTATATGTTACTCTTGACCAATTACTTTGAATTATTAGTTGTAAAACATTGATGACTATATTATTAATGTATTAATATCAATTGCCAAACATTTTAATAACTATGCCATATTTCTATCACTTATTTACAAATATTTATATATACTTCATCTATACTTTATGAGTTCCCATATTTTGATTTTAGTGATCACTTTGTTATACTTAACTATCTTAGAAACATGGTACTGTATTCAGATAAGTTATATTCCTTATACATATGTATAATATATTCCATGTATAAGATGCATTCTCATTTGTTTGAATACTTACTATTTTTATTAAACTATTATATCTTTATCTTGTATATTTTTTAACTTTTAACGCATTTTGATATTACCATTCCTTTATCAGTAATCACACTCAGCACACTTTATATATATATATATATATATATATATATTTATTTATTTATTTATTTATTTAACATGTAATCAATGGATTAGAAAATCTTGACAAATCTAACAACTTCACGTAGTAAACAATAAAAGCATTTGAAAAGCTTAACAGTTAACTTAGCAATATTGTATTTTAAACTGACTGAGAATTCTTCATGCATTTAACTCATTTAAACAATTTCAAACATTTGGAACCAACTATAAATAGCATACATATCATGTGTTACTTGGTAACCTCTATTTATTTAAACTTATGAAACAATACAAGCAAATCATATCAGACATGTAATCAAGCTATATCCTTAACTCTTATATGATGTTTGCTTTGTACTTTATACTTTAATGTCTGTTCTATACTTATAGTTTAGCCTGCCTAAGTTCTAAAGGTGGATAATAGGATTGGTGGATACTCGAGGGTATCAAAATGGTGGATATTTGAAGATATCAAAACTATAGACCCAAACGGGATCGACTGTACGGTGGACCGGTCAAATGGACCCAAACATGGTCAACTAACAAACCAAATAGGGTTGTGCATGATCGAATAGGATCAACTATACTTTAGACCTACGAAGGTCAACGGTGGCAGCTGCAACATCCCTATAGGAGCCTATCTATCCACAATTTAACTCTAATTGCAGGCAATACTCTATTTAATTTTCTTTTCATATATCATGCTTGCACTCAACTAGTCAATTTGCACATGTATAACCATAAAATAGACATATTATTACTGTGGCATAATTATGTATGCAAGGTTCCTATAATGCTTCACATACTTTATTAATCATGCTATCATCAGATTTCACATATTAACATGATCATACTATGACAATCATGTAATGTGTCATACCTATTCAAGTGCTTATCATAAAACATGCCTTGTTATAAGAACTTTGCACTATAGCACATCATATGGATGTGATCATGTAAAAAAATTCATAATCACAAGTGTGTATATATATATATATACATGTATTCATATAGGCATATAACAAGACAAGTACTTATGATTAAGCATATGTCATCACATTATGTACTTTAACATGTTATCAATAAGGTACTATATGTGAACATGATCATACTTGTGAGGGCCTAACCTTGACCCTAGCAGGGAATATGTTTAATAGTATGATGATATATGTACAATTAAAAATTTTTATGGTTATAGCCACTCTGGGATAAAGCTTCTTGAAGGGCAATGTGGTAATTTTGGTTAAATTCATGAAAAATGGATTAATTGAATAATAAAAGAGATGTTGGGATAAGATTTATGATTTAAGTTTCTTTTGAGGTTAAATAGTAAATTTTGAGATGGAGGGGTACTCTTAAGAGAAATACTTGGAGAATAAGGCTAAAAGAGTAATTGATGGTCTCCCCCACGTGATTCCAGTGAGGATATCACTGCCTATCAAAAGGGGAAGACCATCACACTCTCTCTTTTACGTTTTCTCCTTCTTTCTTTCACTGGGTTTGGAACTAGGGTTTGGTAAGAGGAACTCCTCTCATATATCTTTACTAACTAATGCAATATTTTAGGAGTACAAGAAGGAAAGCTTAGTATCTTTTGTGGCTTGTTACAGGAGAGTCAAGCAAGGATAAGGGCAAGGGGATCTTGAAGGAGTAAGAACGTCACTAAGCAGGTATGGGAGTATCGTTGTTTCTATTGTTTTCTACAGGTGTTTTATAGAAACTAGGTTTCTTATCTGAGTTATTTGGTTTTATAGAGGAAGTTAAAGATGATGAATGAAAGATATTTGATTTAAGATGAGTTTTGGTGAGATGTTATAACCTACGAAGTTCTTGTGTTCTTATCGAACCTTTACGATCCTTGAACCCAAGCAACCGTGGTCACGTAAGCCGTGAAGCTGGTGAGGCCATGGTCATGCAAGCCTTGAAGCTTGTGGGGTTGTGGTCACGCAAGCCTTGAAGCTTGTGAGGCCATGGTCACGCAAGCCTCAAAGCTTGTGGAGCACGTGGCCACGCAAACCTTAAGGCTTGTGTATCACGTGGCCATGCAAGCCTTAAGGCTTGTGTAGCAAGTGGTCATGTAAGCTTTAACACTTGTGTGGCACACGGCCACGTGCCAATCCACTGCCCTTCAATTCTCTATTTTGCACATATGTCCCGATTATCATACAAATTACTTCCCCATTATTATCCACAAAGCCAACACTTTTTATAACAATAATCCACCCTTTTAAAGCAACCTAATAGGCACATTTTAAGAGTATGTTTACTAAAAGTAATATATGATTGTTTTATGCTGTGCTTTTACTGTCAAGCCATAACAATTAAGGTAAAGTGATCATGGTAAGTTATCGAGTAGTGTTAATTACAACTTACTTCGATATGTGATTGTAATAATAGTAATGTTATAATTTCATGAAATTACTGTGAAATATGTATGTTTATGCAAAGTATGATGATAACTATCCTTAAATGAGATCGAATATGTGGTATATGAGTTATAAGTCGGGGTAATAAATATGTATACCATCATATGTGTATGAAATGTGCATTCGGATGTGAATTGTGGCTTGAACCAATATTGTAACGTGTAAGAAGGAACATGATGAATCAAATATTCTCTTGATTAAGTAGTTAAGCCTGCGGGTCTTAGTTTAGTTACGGATTAGATAGGCATTCCTAAAGGGATATAGTTGCAGCTGCCATAGTTGACCCCGTTTGGGTCCATTGATTGTTCCTTTGATGGAAACATAGTCTGACCCCTTGGGTCCATTGTTTGATATCTTCTAGATATCTATTTTCTGATACCTTAGGGTATCCATTGCTCCCGTTATCCACCCCTTTGAACTAGTACTTAGGCAGGCTATTAAGTTTAAGAGAATTGTTAAAGAAAGAAATACATGTATCAATTTCTTCATTTGTATAATGCAAGCATGTGAGTGATTGATTACCATGTTTTATCTTCGCTTCCTTTGGCCGTATTGTCAAATTGAAACAACCTCCTGATATTAGTATGATGAGGTGCTTATTGAAATGTTGTGTAAAGATATTTCCATTCGCTTAACTTTATTGGCCGATTATACTATTATTATTATTATTATTATTATTATTATTTTTGTATGTTATCTCCCCGTTAAGCTTTATAGCTTAGCATGGTTGTTTTACATCCGTGTAGGTTTGGCTGGTGATCATTCAGGGACTTAATTCTGCATCGGTTGGCCAACAAGAGTCAATTCAAACTATTTGATGTAGGATATTTTGTAGATAGTCCTTTTTGTCTAGTCTTGTATTTTTTTGTCATGTTTCTTTGGCGGTAATGTAATATGGAGGACTGTAACCTTAACTTAAATTACCATGCTTGCTTGCCCTTCCATTATTGTGGTGGTTAATGTATGATTGCTACATTATAACTCTTGCATGACTTTCCAGTTTAACTATTGATGTATGCATGCACCTTATTTGTATATGATGACATGTTGATGTAAGATTGTTGTGAGTTTTGGTTGCTGAAGGCATGATAGATGTACCGTTTGGGAGTCGGTATTAGGGTATGATAATACTAATGTATTTCTTTATTTCATAGTATAAGTGCATGTTGAAATACACATTTACTCTTCATAGGAGTACATACATATAAATAATTTTGCATATAACAAGCAAGTATTTAATTTTAATCACATATGCATATTTGATATAATTGTCAGCAATCCTTACTTAAATACATATGTGAACATGTCTATATGTATATATATTTAGGGACTTTTATCAATAATCATATCACATGTTATATCCAATCCATTGTGTTATCATATAAACACATATTTAACATAACTATATTTAAAGCAAATATAGAAAACAAATTAAAATTCTGCCTACACAAATCTGCATAGGGTAGCGTTCTGGGCCCAACTTGTGAGCCACTTATGATTTTGAAAACGTCATTTTTAGGCTAAACGACCTTCCAAAATATTATTCCCCTTTGTGTCTAGTTTCCAAAGCATCAAAATTCACCTTAATATCTTATCTATAAATCGAGATATATGAGAAAAAAATATAGGTTGTTCATAAAACCAAAATAGTATTTGTTACCACTTATAAAAATTCATAGAATAAAATTAAGAAGGAATTAGACCAACATTTCTTCATAAAAGTTATACTTACATATCTCTAGTTTTACCTTAATTTTACTTTGTAGCATTTTAACAAGTCTATCAAAAGCTATACCCAATTTACTAAGGTTTATTCCCTAACAGTACATCTAGTACCTACAAATTCAAGTCAACATTTGACATGCTTGCATACAATTTTAATTCATACTTCCTACATACAAAATGTGTATTTAGGAGTCTATTATGCATAGGAATTAATCTAATAGCATTCTGACCATTGTACCCAAAGATATCTCATTTTTACCACAAACCGTTCCATAATTAGCTTGTATGGATGTTTCTTTTATAGACACTTGCAATTACATTAAATTTAAGTTGTAGATAAACTCATGGTATAATAGGATTTACGCACACAATTACATTTATTACAAATCCAGTCATAATATGGCAACAGTATTCAGGTGTGGTAGCTATAGAGGCTTCAATATCGATAAAATAAAATTAAAAAATAAATTACTTTCAATATTATCAAAGTTGATACACTATGACTATGGCTATTATCTTTTCTTTTTTGAAGGCAATTATATTGTTTCTACTTTTTCACCTAACTCTAAGCCAATGAAAAATATAATCTATTATTGATATAAACTTATCTTATATATACCTCATCATCTCTCTTTATTATGAAATAAATTTTACTATATTGCACTCCTAAACAATGTATATTATTTATGCTATCTATATTTTCTATACATTGTCAAGCAATTTAAACTCTAAATCATTTAATGGCACTTATATGTATATACTTAATGTTATGACATTAGACTTTAATTTGATACATAAAGACATCAGCATATAATTACTCTTATATAAAGACAAGCTATTAATAATCATTAAGCTCAATTATATACTTTCATTTATGTACATATCTATGCTATACTATAGATTAAATTATTAAGTTAAATTAATCTAAAAACCCTTAGTTCCTACTTTATAGATATTATAATTATCCATTAACATGCTCATCCTAGTAAGCTTGTTGATTGAGAACTTGTTAATTGAGTCCTTAAGTGATTAACAATGTATTTGTAATTGTTCCTTCATGCCAAACATACTCACTCTCTACTGCTCACTGTCCAATTTTTGCATAATATTATTCACATGGAAAATGACATTTTTCAGGAAACTTTTCTACTTACCAATTAATACTTAAGAACTTAAATATATACTATAAAACTTTGAAGTCATTTTGATGTATATCTCAAGAGATATAATATAAGAAACACCTACTACTCCAATGACCCTCCAAATGTAAAAGGGCTACTATTTTTCACATTTTTGAGGACCTTAAATGAAATATTTAATTATTATTATTTCTATAACATTTGTAGGCACAGAAGTCTTGGTTCTATCCCAACTATAATCATCAAATTTGGAGTTCAAAAACTCAACTTATGATCAAAATAGTCATTAGAGGTTAATCCGAATTTTTAGATAGTACTTTCACATTAATGCCTAATATCTTAATTCAAGTCAATATACTTATAAAATCCATAATCAACACAAGTATTAATGCATGCATAAAATAATAGTTCACAAACCTTGACATGCAACTCAAATCTTCTTTAAAATTCTCCTTTTTCTCTCACTATCTTCTTCTTTCAAGTTGCTAATTTTCTCATTCTTTTCCTTTCACAACAATTTCATCCATTAACACAAACTTCTAGAATTTAACTCAATCTACTATCAACCAAAACAAGAAGATGAAAAAGAAGAATTACTAATTAATAAGCTTACCTTAATGATACATACTAACTTCTCTTGATTAATTAAACATGCATGAATTTCTCTTCAAAGATTTTTCTTAGAGAAAGATTAACTATAGAATATAAGAGATGAGAAGAAGAATAAATTTCTATAACTCTCTCTTTAGAATGATGTCCCCCTCCACTTCTCTCTCTTTCTTGTGAATTATAATATATATATAGTGGTAAGGTAAATTTCTTTCTTGGTCCCTCAAAATTTTGCATGTTCCACTAACTTCTCTCAATTTCTTGCATGTTACAGCTTTGCCTCTCATCTTCTTACATGTTATAAATTGGCCTATCCAATTATTTTTTCTCTTAAATCAGCCTCTCAAATCTCTCTTTTATTCACATTTGACCCTTAAGATGTCGAATTTACAAATTGACCCCTAAACTAATACTTTATACTTCAACTACACCCTTGAATATTATTAAACAGACAATAATAATTTAAATATGCCCTTATAAAATTCATACCATATAATTCACACATTTATCACATAATTAATGATAACTTAATAACATTTATGCCCTAAACAAGATCTTAACTATATTTTTGCTCCAATTATACACACTATACACTATAATATCAATTAACTATAATATACTCTATCACATAAGACCATTAATTCATTAGATCATAACTACTAATAATTCATCCAATAATGCTTAATTAGAATTTAATAATGTATAATTGCCCTTGAATTCTACTAGGGCCTATTTAGGGTCCTTACAAATCTCTCCCCCTTAAGAAATTTCATCCTCGAAGTTTACACCTGTATCCTTTACTCAAATGTATCACTATCAATTCTTAGACTTTTATATCTAGCACTATAAACATTCATTCCATACTATCTTGACAACTTTTTCCTTGATGCTTACTTTGACTTAATTCGCTTCTCTTATAACTCAATCTCCATAAGGAGCAATATTATCATACAATTACATCATTACTACTCTCAATATATATCCTATCAGTTTCCTTTATCAGTTGCGGCTTGTACATGTAATATGATGCTTGATGTTATGCTATGTGTGAATGATGCTTTCGTGTATGCAATAAGATGCAAATGCATTTTCTCAGGTGTTGTATATGTTTTTGCCCCATCTCATGTATAATACTTCATCAATTGCCCGTACTTGATGAGGAAAAACTGACAGGCATATAGAGCATTATCATCACTCCTCAACTTGATATCTCAAAACCTTCAACTATTGATATTTTTATCAACTAAACAAAACTCCATCTCATGTATCATAATTAAATAATCACTACTTATTTTATTAACACACCTATTTCATAATCCTATATATTTTCATATGCATATATTATGTACTTTTCAATCAAGAATTAAGATCCCAAGAAAGTACTATTATACGCATAATCCATTTCTGAAACTTCAATCATTTACCTTTACCCACATATAACTATCCTTATATCTTATTTATCAGATTCTATCAAATCATCACACTTCAATCTAACTATATCAAGACCAGGATATCCGCATTGGCCAACACTCCCAAAGCTTCCTATGATAACAACTCTAAACACCTATAGCCCAGAAATGGCTAAACTAAAGCTCTGATACCACTAATTATAACACCCTTATCCCCTACATAGTTGTAAACACTATATCTTTTATCATTAAGCATGCTTGCTAGGTTTAATACTTGAAATATTTTTTTTACTTCAAACATAAATCCGACATATAAACTATACTAATAACACTTTACTACATACTTAAGAGTATTTTTAAACAATACAATATTTACATATATTAATCATCTATACATCACATCCTTGTCAAAGTAAATAAGAATCTTGTAATCAAAATGCATTTAACAGTAGACTATACTTTCAATCTCTCTCTTGTGTTGGCTATCCCGCTGCAGATATCATCCTAGGAAAAAATCCTTACTTGCAACCTACACGGATGAAACACCCGTGCTAAGCTATAAAGCTTAGTGGGGAACAAAAACATGTGGACGACCCCTTTTAAAGGTCATTAAGATGAAAACCCATATATACACATCTTAAAGCAAATAAACCAATCATTAAAATAATATTCACAATAATCTCCAATAATTATATTCTCTTTTGCTATACTTATAACCAATATCAATACCTATTGATATTACCTTTGCTTATCAATTTATTACCTTTATCATTATTCATTCATTACTTTGAATCCTATACATCAAGCTTACTTTTTGGATTTCTATATGTTCCCCTCAGGAGAGGGCTATTTACTCTCAGGTGAGGGTTTTGTCTCTGTATTCAACGTGTAACTTGGCTGCAAAATTAATTAATTGCTCTAATTTTCTTCAATTAACTTCCTCTTTTCTCTAATTTAGTCCCTAAAAACACCAAATTGCAATTAAGTCCACATAAATTACACTTAATAAAATTAAATACCAAATTAACACTAAATTAATAATTAAATCACTTAAAAACATACTAATAACATAATTATAATTCATAATCATCAAATACCCCAAACTTAGTCTTTGCTCACCCTAAAGCAAAATTGAACAAACCAACTTCTCAAAATAATCAAACTTCATCCAAGAATCATACATTTCAAAATAATGCTTAGCAATTAACAAGAGCACTTAACAAAACTTTAACTAGATCAAATTTAAGCAAGATAATATAAGCTAGTTTCCAGTGTATGTGTGCAAGACAAAAACATTTTAAACTTTTTTTAAAATAAAATACCAATGCAAATTCACAGTCAATCTTAGAATTAATGTACACCTGAGTGTACAAATGGTTTCGCACTCAAAACTCTAGTAATACCATAAGCCTCTCCTTTAGCACCGGAACCGAAAGGTTAACTTCGCTAAACAACTCAAAAGAAAACATAGAATCACTAGGTCTTCATAAGGTTGTAATCTGGTTAGGGCAATGGTTACAAAGAATGGATAAAGATAAACAAAAAGAATAACCACTCTTTGACTAAATAGATCAACAATTCTAAAATTCATCCCACTAACTCAAAAATATTGTACTTAACCAAACTTGATTGTTTAACCTTTTATACTCAAAGCACTCTTGAGAGAAAAATTATTGAAGCTCCTCTCAATTTCACAATTCATCCTATTGTAGAAGTCACAGTGCTTTTTCCCCTTTGTAAACACCCCACACTTAAACTTTTGCTATAAACTGCTAGCTTTATTGCAAACTTTATTTTTTTTTCTTTTTCTTTTTTTTTATACTAGCTTCATTGCTGGCAATTAATGATAATATCAGTGTTTACAAGGTCAATTTTCACTAATTACTTGACTTCATACATAACCCTTGCCAATAGTACCAAAAATCCTCTTTACTACACTTTTCAACTACTCAACAACTATTAATCCATCCTAATCCTAGAGAGGCCAATTATTAGAAGGGGAAATAAAGGTTGTATGGTAAAAATAGTGTAACAGAGAAAATAAACATGGCACACATTAAACATGCCCCATTGGGTTTAAAATGGCTAACGAAGGATAAAAGCACCAATAGGATAGGTAAACAGTCTTTATATGGCTTAACAAAAAAAATTTACCTAGATCACTTTCTAAGTTGTTTGAGTTGCTTTTATACTTCAAAAGGTGATGAGAAAGGTTCTAGTGTCCTAAAATTCCTTGCTCAACTATTTCAATGCACTATTTTTTTTTCTATTTCAAAAACTAGTCTTTTAGTGCTCAAAAAGTAAAAATAACAAATATACTTCAAGTTGAATGCTAAACTAGCTAAAATTTTATTAAACAACATGTTTACCTTAGTGCTAAATAAAAAATTTGACTATTGTACATTCTAAATTAAAGTTTAATATGATCAATTTTTGAGAAAAACTAGGGTGAACTAAGATTAGTGTAGGCTAAGTGACAATTTGAACTAACTATATCATTAGCATAACAAAAAACAAAGAACATACTAAACTATCAAAAGACTGCCAAAATAAAAGCATTATTATTACTGCTAAAAAAATGACAAAGTTACTAACATAACTGTTACAATAAAAGCAACAAACTAATAAAATAGAAAAGATAACTAAACAAGCAAGAATAAAACACAAAACACAAAACAAACAAACTAAGAGCTTTCATGAATTAAAAAGGGTAGGTTGAAATTTTACTTCCCGAATCTAAATAAAGTTCAGCTTTAATGAGCTTTACCCCTCTCAAAAGAAACTTGTTGTCCTCAACAAAATGGATCTCAAATCATTGTGAAGAGGGAGATGGTGGTGGGAACCGCTGCCAAAAATTTGTAGTGAAATAGTCAAAGCTAGAGGTAAGATGCTTAAAATTCATGGCGAGATACTCTAAGCTACTTTTCAAGCTGTCAATTTGCCCAGCTTGCATATCTAATCTACCATTAACCTAGTTTATAAAAGCAACCAATTGGGGTGAAGGATCTTCTTCAACTGGTGGTGCTTCCTGGTGCTCAGCCTTTGCCTCATTTTCATCTAATGGTTGTTCATCATTTCCAACACGAATCAAGTTTAAGTATTTAGTCCTATTCTTCTAGTGGTGACATGGTTTGTCCTATATTACCTTCATACACTTTAACATTGTATAATTAATGTATTGGGCATCGCAGGAAGAGGATCCCCCATATCTAAGTGTTTCACAGCCTTTGCCATGATAGTGGTAATCCATCCAATAGAGATAACCTTGACAACGTGAGGCTTATTTTGTAGATCCTCCATCTTTCACTATAGATAGACTGCACCATTGATTCAGATCCCTTCAACCATACATTGCAATAGCGTTGACTCACCTGCATTGATTGCACTTGGGCCACCAAGACAATTATAGATTATGATGGAGAGAAATTGGTTTAAAATTTGTAGTGTATGATCTCTCAAAGAATGAGCCTTAGTTTGACTCGCATTTCGCGGCATTGGGTTTAGAAGATCTCTAATTACTGCCCAATTCTTACTTAAGGTTGCATTAGGCAATTCACCAATCCCATCCAATAGAAAGCTTAAATGCTTTGTAAATTTAGGGAAATTCATTGTGTAGGTTTTCCTCTTAAGTTTGAAACTCACAGTGTCAGTATCCTCCTCATCCTCAAAGTAGCAACGAAAGGAAGTGAGGAAGTCTCTTATAAGTGTGGGGTGAACTTTCGACTTTTTCTGGATAAAGCTTTCCTAACTAATGTTTCTGATAAGTGGCAAGATCTCATCTTACGAATTTCCATCAAGGTATCTAGGAAAAAATCATTCAAGTAAGCTGGATTGACATATGTTACAGTCCCAAAGTATTCATATAATGGAATATTCTCTACATCAACATATGATGGAATGTCCAATCCTAAAAAGCTTGAAGCACCACTATTTCTTGGTCTCTTAGGTGCCAGTACATTAAGCAAAATAACATAAATAAGTGACTAACATTGAAAGTTCAAACATTTATTCCAAGAGAAACAAGTTAACTTAACTCAAGTTTATTCATGTCAAATGCACATTATCAAGTCATCACAAAGTAGAAACTAAGAGTGGAAATAAAATAATGATATATGAGAGTGATTAAACATGGTTTAGACTAAGAAAATTTAAGCCAAAGATGTAAACTTATTCACTTAGGCATTTTGTCAAACACCTGGTGTGCACGAATTAGCTGAGCTATAATGAAAACAATCTCAACCTAAAATCAAGCCAACAAATGAAATTAAGCATCAATTGTAAACAATAACCAAACTAAATGTAAAGAAAATGCAAAGGAAACAAGGGTTTAGCTTAAAATTTAGCTTTAATCAAACCTAGATTTAAGAATAAAAAAACCTAAATTCAATTCAAAACAAGTGAGCTATCATTCAAAGTTAAGAATTAAACTAAATGAAATGCACTTGTTTGATTTTAGATGATAGATGAAGAAAGATCAAAGCTTTACTAAATTACCTTGGGTGAGGGAATTGAGTTCGTGGGGGAGGGAGTTGGGTTTTGGGTGAGGGGCTTATAAGAAGTGGAGGCCTTGGGAGAGTGGTAGAAATTGGGAAAACGAAGCAAAGCCCCTCGGGGGATGGCTTGGCCCCCTCGAACAAGCCGTGAAAATTAGGAAAGGAAGGCCAAAAGGCCCTCGAGTGAGGCAGAATCCACTCGAACGAGGTGATGAAGAAGGACAAAAGGGCTAATAAGTTCTTAGGAGAGGGGAAAACCCACTCGACCGATGAGCTATTTTCGAGGTGCCAAGGCCAAAACCAGTCAAACCCAAATTTTCAAGCATTTTAAGCACAAAACCCATAATTCAACTCAATCCTCATGTGATTTACATCATTCCCTCCCACAATTAAGTTCTAAATTTCCAATCAATCTACACACAAAATGCATCAAATAATTAAATACAACTCGCCCTAATGAGTCTCCTCTTTGAACAATAAACCAACTCCTAGTCAAGACCATGCATGCACTCAATTAAAGTTAAATTACAAATCCAATCCACTTTAAACTTAAAACATCAGTAAACTCTCCCTTTAATTCATGACTCATCAAACTAATAAAACTAAAACAAACTCACACTTCAATAACGAAAAACAACTAAAGAAAAACTTAGCAAATCAAATCAAACTAAATAAATACATAACAAATCAAAGTATAGGAAAGAGTTTAGTTCTAAATTTATCAAGTCTTCAGCTAGACTTTTAGAACTACCTTACTTGTCAAGTAGAATCAAAGTTGCCTCAACAACCTCTTGATGAGCAATAAAATAAAGTTTAACCTTTGGCCATTAACTTTATGCTCACGTCAATCATTTGGATTCTTTATGGTGAACACTTTGAATTTATTACTTGAGACCACATGATATGGCCCCAACCATCTAGATTTTAGCTTACTTAGGAATAACCTCAGTCAATTATTATACAACAAGACCAACATCTCGAGAGAAAGTTCTTTTTGATTTAGCTTATTGTCATGCCAATGCTTTGTTTTCTCCTTGTATAGAGTAGCATTGCCATAAGACCAATGTCGAAACTCACCAAGTTCATTGAACTGCAAACTTTTTTTTTTCTGCAGCACATCTAAAATAAAAATTAAGTAGTTTTGTAGCCCAATATGCCTTATGCTCTAACTCAATAGGCAAATGACACAGTTTTCTAAAACCAACTTAAATGGAGATATGCCTATAGGGTTTTATATGCAATTCTAGAGGCCCCAAAAGAACTATCTAACTTATGATACCAATCTTTTCTTGCATTGTTTTCTCTAAAATTGATTTGAACTCCTTATTAGACACTTCCACTTACCCATTTGCTTGAGGATGATACAAGGTTGTAATTTTATGCCCAACACCAAATTTCCTATGCAATGCTTTGAATTGATGGTGTGATGAGCCGAACACCGTAGGCATTCGATTTTCTCTCGAAAGTTTACTTTTAGGACTCGAGATCAGATTAAGGTTTATTTAACTTGTGAAGATTGATAACTTAGCAATGGGTAGGGATTCAACCTAATCCGCAATGCCTCGGGCCTCAAAAAGGCATGAGACAGTGGCTTGGGGTATCCCTACTCATTTGCTAATGATTAACCTACGAGGGTGCCTACTGGGCACACAAGATAGGTATCATGAAGTTGCCACCCAATAAAATATTGGAAAATGAGTTCTAGCCTTATGAGGCCGAAACTAGAGATAGTTTGGGACCTCACTCCTATTTATACATTTGGTTAATGTTATATAAATAAATTTTAGTGATTAATATATTTTATCTCTTTCCTCACATGAGTTAACATGCTAGAAAAATAAAGGCGCACTCAAACATGTTAAAAGTTGTAAAGCATATATATGAAAGTTGTAAAGCATTTAAGAATAAATGTAAAAGTAAATTCATACATAAATTGGGGAGTTAATTGAGTTCATTTGGATGAGGACATTGGTCATCGCAAACATATTTGCAAAAAAGCAGTATTTTGAGTCTATTTTCGATGAAAAGGGGAATATTGATTCCTTTATGGATTTGAAAAGAATTGCGTTCAGTGTTTAATTTTAAGGTAGAAAATAGTTTGATGTATTTTTATATTATTGTTCAAAAAAATCAATATTTAAAAATAAATAAAGACATGAAAAATAATAATAATACAAGTAAAACATGCATAAATCGAAATATTGATTAAATTGGGAATATCAACTCTCTCATACATATTTATAAAATTCTTTTATATGATTTTTGGAATAAAATAGGACATTGATCCATTTTATGAGAAAAATCCAATTAATTAAGTTGAAATATTTTCATGTCATTTTTAGTTAAAACGTGTATAAAACTATTTTTACTAGCTATTACAGACAATTAAATAAAAGGCATGAAAAAAATATTACAAGCCCAAAAACAAATAGGGAAAGATAAAGGAAATCTTAAGCTAACTCGCTTCAGTTCTCCAACTCAACCCGGGATGAAATTGCACATATAAAAAATATGACAAGAAAAGGTAATTAGTACATAATGATAAAAATGACACAAAAATTAAGTAATAATATTAATGATAATATTAAATAATAATAAATATAAATATTACTAATAACAATATTTGCAATAATAAAATGAACACCAATTAATAATATCAAAAATAATAATAATAATAATAATAATAATAATAATAATAATAATAAAATAATTAACAATAATAATAATAACAACAATGATAACAATAATAACAACAATAATATTAATAATGACAGCTAATAATATTATTATAAAATCAACACTAAAATAATAATAATAATAATAATAATAATAATAATAATTATTATTATTATTATTATAAAATCAGCAAAAAAGGATAATTAAACATTAAATTAACAATAATTCATTTAAAATTAACAAAAAAATATGTTAACAATTGAAATAATAGTAAAATAACAATAAATAAAATAAAAAACTAATCAAATATATTAAACACATAATTTACAAAATAAACAAATAATTTACCTATTAACATAAATAAATAACAAATAAACATAAATAAATAATTTATTTATTAACCGGTATAATAAATTAATTCATAAAATTAGTTAATAAATTACTAACTAATTCACAATTAATTAAAAATTAAATTAATGAAAGAAATTATCAAAATTAACATAGATCTACAAGATTAACTAAATAATAAATTAAAAAATTATTTACATAATTAATTAAAAATTAAATATTAGATTTTTGAGTTTCGGGACTTAAGAATATTACCTTCAATGTCGGTTCTGTCGTGGGACAAGGATTTGGTGCTCAATAGCTTTTTTCCTATTTTTTGTGATTTTTTGAAGTTAAAATTATTGGTTTTCCATGGGAGAATAAGAGAGAGAAGATGAAGAAAAAGAGAATGAAGGAGAGAAAAATCATCATTAAGGCTTAACAAAACCTTAAATATCCCAAAATTGGATAAGTATAAAACTTAGATTTTTTCCCCCAATTTTCCCATGTTATCGTGTGTAAAATACACTCTGGGAGTGATTCAAGGGCTCAACTCACATAATTGGTTTGTGAGTCAACCAATGACTCATGGACCATTGACTTTTTCATCGACTTTTGCCTTTTGCCCTCCTTTTTCTCAGCCAACTGACCTCTAACTCAAAATATTTTTCCATTTTAAGGCCTTACGATGCCATTTTTGTTACAAAATGTCTCTACAAATTTGTTTTCCTATTTCTTAGATTTCCAATGAATTGAAAAACAATCAATTTGGATTTGTAGATTGGGATTTATGGCCAAAATACTGACGACTGCTCCTAGGAAATTTTCAGCGATAAAATTGGTGTTCTAACTTTGAAAAATTACTGAAAATAATGGGTTCAAATTTAGGTCATGATGTCTTCATAAAATTTGCTCCAAAAAGATTTTATTTTGTATTAAAATTATATTTATATCAATATGAGCTCTACAGAGGGTGTTATATCTAAATTACTATAGACTGATCCGGGTGCAAGGATAGATTCAGGTTATCTATGTTCAAGCCTAATTTTGAGAATTTTAAGGGCTAAAATGGGTTTTGATGTCTTCATAAAAGTTTTAGATCTATGTCGTAAGATTCAAATAGCTTTTAAATCACCTAATTATGAGATTTATAGGCTGAGATAAAGCTAAAATATTCCAAACTGCTTCAAGTTTTTAAAACCAATTTTCTCATTTTGCATGTTTGGAAGATAAATGGGTGAAGCCCAAAAAAAATGCTATTTTGAAAATATTAAAAACCCATGAAAGCTTAATACATCTAATCCTTGTCTATTTATGAGAAATCACTTTCTCATTTGGTAACTTTGATCAAGAGCTGTATTAGGACTTAGTGTCTATAGTTGCCCCAAATTTTGGGGAACTTAGTGTACCAGTGCCTAAGTGAGCTAAAATTCAAAGTAAAGAATTAGGACACGTACTTGAGGTGGTTGTCTCTTTGACTATGAAGGCTTGGAAATGAGGTAACCTATGTAATCTTGGCGATAAAAATCACACCACATAATCTTTACTTCAAGCTCATGACCTGGTTATCTGTAGAAAATGCCTCTCAAAGGGGACTTTAGATCTTTTTCTCCGAAGAGACTCTGAACACCTTTTAAAGAGGATTTGGAATTTGTTGGCCAAATCCGTCGTTTGTAGCAGTGTCTGGATTTGAGCTTTAAAATTATAATACCTCTCAAAGAAGACTTCAGATTTTGGTTGAGTTTGCTCTGAAGAGACTTGAAAATACCTTGAAAGAAGGTCTTGATAATATTCATGAAGATATTTGGAAGTGCCTCAAAAGAAGGTCTTGAGAATGCTCATGAAGATTCTTAGAAATGCCTCGAAAATGGTCTTAAGAATGCTTATGAAGAGTCATGGAAATTCCTTGAAAGAAGGTTTTGAGAATGCTCATGAAGAGTCTTGGAAATGCCTCAAAAGAAAGCCTTGAGAATGCTCACAAAAAGGGTTCATCTATGTTTTCCTTCCAAGAAATTACTTGTGTGAGTATGCACGAGGAATCATATAAGTGTAGGATTTGTGTGAAGTTTATTTGCATATGCGCAAATATGTACGTGAGCTGTGTCACGCATGTAAGGCCCCTAACATGACCCTAATCTAATTTGCATATTTGAATGGGATTTTTATTTGATTAAGATTAAATTAAATGAGGAATTTGTATAAGTATGGGTCAAGAGGGGGTAAATTATCATGATATTATGTTTTGCATGAAAATAAAATTTTAAAGCATGGTTTAATGTTAATTAAGGGTGCAATTGAAGTAAATGGTGTTAAGTTGGGGTAAATGTATTGTTTTGGAAACTCAAGGGTCAAATATGGATAGAAATGATTGTTTAAAGGTCAACTTGAGAGAAGGAATAAATGGATAGGTTAATGTTTGAAAGGAATTAAATGGAGAGGTTAAAGTTTAACATGCAAAGATTTGCTAGGTTATTGTGTAGCATGCAAAAGGTTAAAGGACTAAAGGGGGAATTATCCTTTGCTATTATAAAAAGCCGACTTTGAAGAGAGAGAAGAAAGAATGGAACGACATTTCTTCAAGAAAAACACAGAAATGTTTCTTTCTCTCTCTTTTATAATTCAAAGTTGATACCTTAAGTAATCTTGAAGAGGAAATTGTGCATGTTGGTTAATGAAGAGTATAATGCATTAAACTTAAGGTAATTAAACTGTTAATTGGACCCTTCATCATCTTCTTCTTCTTATTTTCATTTTGACTGAAAAGAACGTTAATAGTGCTGGAAACTTGTATGTCGTTCATTTTGTGAAGGAGAAGAGGAAGTAAGGAAGAGCAAAGGAAAGGGTATTGCTAGAGGTTGAAGACTTTGGGTTTGTCAGCCAAGGTATGGGAATTTAGGCTATTCATATTCCATGTGAAATTAATTGTTGGAACTGGGTAGGATTTACTGAATTCAAAGTTACGTTTTGCTGAATTTTATCGATGTGAGGTTGAAGAAGACTGTCTTTACCGAGTCGTGAAGGTTTTCATGAGTCGTGAACTTTTGTTCAACTCGTGAAGCTCTTCACGAGTCGTGCATCTTCTTACAATGTTGGGTCACTCGTAAAGCTCTTCACGAGTCGTGAACATTAGTCCGACTCGTGAAGCTCTTCACGAGTCCTGAAGTATAGTTTTTCTTCTCCACTCGTGAAACTCTTCACGAGATGTGAGTTATGGCCTTATAAGCTTCACTCGTGAACCTCTTCATGAGTCGAACATATTGTCATGATTGAATGACCTATCTGGAATGTTTTGCTGATAGGTTGAGTTATAGAACAACAAATTGAATGATTCTTTTTGCATTGGAAAATAGATTTCTCTACCTATATTTCATGTGAAGTAACCTAGACTTGCATCTGCCTTTATGTACATGGAATTTAAGATTGAATCCGGACTAGTTCCTTAGACTGCACACAGAAAAAGAATTCACAGTAATGGGCATATCTTTTTATAGAGAGGTTGAAATGTTACAACATGAAATTCTAGAAAAATTAGAGACATGAAAGTCTAACTTTGATGAAGAAATGTTGGTTTAAATCCTTCTAAATTTTAAATTATAAATTGTTATAAATGACATTCCACATGATTTGGTTTTAAAATAGCCTATAGTATTTTTCAAATAACTCAAGCTATAGGTCAGATATGGAGATGAATTTTGATGCACTTGACTCTATGATTACTAATTAAATTGAGATGAATAGTTATTTTTATGATAGTAAAATAGAATTGGATAGGGCATGTAATATGACTATCGATGAAAGAATTGTATGCATACATGTACATTTGTTGTGTATATGAATAAAGATTAGTGATGAAATACCTAACCTATACATGTAATTAAACTTGTACATGATTGTCATATGCCTAACTGATGTGTACACATGTAATCCTATGATATGAAAGTGCACATGATCTGAATGATGATAAATGCATATATATACATATATATACATATATATATATACATATACATATATACATATACATATATATGTATATATATATGTAAACATGCTTATAGGAATAAGCCTACTATGAGCGAATGTACCCACAGGTATGTACATTTACGATTATGTACATGAATGTATGAGCATGTAAATGCCCTATGAGATAGAAGATGTTGTAGCATGACTATGAACATGTGAGACACTTAATGAGAACATGATTAATTATATGATATGATGATTATATGTCATGCCTACATGTCACGATGCAAACTTATAGTCACATGAATTGGATGAGCTAATTGTATAATTTGGCTTATGAAATGTGCATATATCTATTTATGCACTAGAGAACTTATAGTTTTACAAGACTCTATGTATGTACAAACAGTATACTAT
The DNA here is from genome assembly GCA_037975025.1 of Excoecaria agallocha. Lineage (NCBI taxonomy): Eukaryota > Viridiplantae > Streptophyta > Magnoliopsida > Malpighiales > Euphorbiaceae > Excoecaria > Excoecaria agallocha. Next base: position 29,193,074 of record CM075819.1, read on the forward strand.
GAATACAGTCTTAATATGTGAATTGAACACGAATATAGTTCTGCCTGCAATAGAGTTTTAGATGTGGATAGATAGGCGCCTATAGGGAAATTGCAGCTGTCATAGTTTGGCCCAATTGGGTCCATAGTATATATGATCCCGTTTGGATCATGATCAGCCCCGTTTGGGTTGATAGGCGACCCCGTTTGGGTCTGCTTGACCGGTTCATAGTACAGTTTGGCCCCATTTGGGTCTATAGATCTGATATCTTCGGATATCCTTCTTCTTGATACCGATGTGTATCCATAGTTCCCGTTATCCACTGATAAAGCTAAGGCAGGCTAAACGTTATTCATAGTATTGATAAAAAATTAAACAGTTAAAGTTATTTGACTAAAGATTGATATTATGGATTACATTATTGGTTTGCCCACAGGTATTATGTTTCATTTGAATATGTTTACATGGAAATTGCTGTCTATATGAATTATGAAAATGAGAATACTTGTCACTTTTTTTTGGGTACAATGTTTAGGTACATGAGAATATGTTTTATGCTTTAAAGTATTTGTTGTTAATGACATGATATGTTGTACATGTTATTTATTATACACATTGTATGTATATTTTGATGACCGTTGTGAGTGGTCATCCATCTATAGATATTCCCCACTAAGCTTTATAGCTTAGCACGGGTTATTCATCCGTGTAGGTACTATTACCAAGACTTTTGCTCAGAGACGATCTCTGCATCAGGAAGGGCCAACTACCGACTATTAATCTTGATGTAGGATGTATTTGTAATAGTATTATCATATGTTTGCTTTATGGCCAGTTATGTTATAAGATGTATATAACTTATGAGAAATGTTGTAACTCACAAGTAGTAAAACTAAGAAGAGTATGCATGCATGTGATATACATAAGTAATATTCATATAGTATAGTATGCATGATACTAAGTATGAAATGCAATACAGGAATAGACTAGTAGCACATACATAAGTATATGAACCGTATGACATGATTAAGGGCAAAATGATAGTTAAACAAATATATTACATATACATGATTAATAGTAATCAAATTATCAGTTAAATAGGGTTTTGCTTAGAGGGTGCTACAATGCATGCCACGTTTGCGATTAGTGTAAAGAGTAATCTACTAAGAAGTGTCTAAAATTTAAAGTGATTGTAACTCATCAAGCACTTTAAGCTGGAATTTTACTCATACTTGAATAAGTTAAATGGACCAAATTCTCAACTAGTTTAATCTCAATAAGAGAAATTAGGGGTCATTCTCAATGAGGGAACAAGAGAATAGGCATGCTGATACTGAGGCCTATTGAACCAGCATATAAGCGCAATGCATACCAAGTAATTTATGTGTATATGTGTACTTAGGGCCAAAATAGAATTTTTATCTTTTGAAAGCAAATTTTGAATGCAAAGTTAGGAATGAGATTTAACTCAAATGCATAAATGCATTCATGGCTTTCCACTTAAAGCTCGAGAGACACCATGTGCCTCTTCTTACATACCAAACCTTATTAGAAGGTCATCTCTATTAGGTTGGATGAGATTAAACCCAGAATCAGGAGGTCTTACATTGGTTGTAATGTTAGACCTGGGTGAGTGGCTATCAAAGAAGGGTCAGGTCACTAGGGGAAAAATGACCACTATGCTTCTTTAATTGATGGGAAGACTATTCTCTACCCATTTTCCCCATCATCCAAAGGCTTTTTGGATTTGGCTCTAGTGATTAACTGACTAGGGATTGTTTGAGAGATAATAACTTAAGGTCTCCCTTCCCTTTTCATTTTCATTTTTTTTATTCACGTAGTCGTGATGTTGGCTTCAAAGGTTTCTCATTCCCCTCCTGTTTCTTTTTTTCATTTATTTTTCTTTTTCCTTTTTTCTTCTTTTCTTCCTTTTCTTTGTTTATCTTTTAAGCTCATTTCATAAAAAATGTTCGATTCACTATTAGTGAAATTTGTAAAAAGAATTGGTAGAAATTAATCTTCCTATCCTTTATATGAGAAATCAGCTTTATCACAATGGTCACCTTCCTAAGGGAAAGATAAAATCATTTTGGTTTAAGGGGTTGTTCTAATGTGTGTAATAACAAAATGAGCACACATTTAGCATGCTCAAAATAAAGGCTTAAGGGGCTAGAAAGTGATGGTGAAATTAGGATAGAAAAAGTCATTTAGAAGGCTATGCAAAAAAGGACTACATGAATCAATTTCTAGATTATGTCTCATCTTGGGGTTACTTTGATGGGTAATCAGAAAAAATTCTAGTGCTCTTATTAAGTTTTACCCAATCCCCTCGTCTGTAAATAGTTTTTTTCTTTAAAAAACTAGCAAAAATGAACTATCTCTTATTCAATTCAGTAGATAGAGATAAAGCATGAACTATCTCTTATTCATCTCATGTTGAATGAAAGATAAATTTCTAAGGTTGAGGTCAAAACCCATTCACAGTTAAGAATAACTAGGATGATGTAAAATTTCAAATCAAAACTAAATTAATAAGAAGAAATCATGTCAAAATTTTGGACATTGTTCAACAAGATAAATTAAACTTAAAGCACAAATTGCTTTAATTGAAAAATGCTCCTTATATTTAGGAAAAAAGGATTGTGTAGTGGCAGTCATTGTGAATGCATTACGGAGACAGTACCCTTAAATTGAATTTGGCTAAAAGGGATGACACTGCAGTAATTGTCTTAGATGCAATAGGGAAATAGTGATCCTCGAGTTCCTATTGAGGAAAGGAAGGTGGTCCTCGAACTTGAAACTAGCAAAAATGATTATGTTGAAATGATTATGTAAGGACCCCAATCATGGCCCTAATCGGATTATTGTTAATTAATGAGGATTACCGTTAATTAAGGCAACATTGGATTATTTTGCAATTATCGAAGTTAAGTCCTATTAGGGGTAGTTTGGTAATTTCATCATATATGTATATTGAGTACAGTTAAAATTAAGATAAAGGAGGGATATAGTTGAAGTAAATTAGAAGTTTTGGGGATTAAATGTAAAGAAATATAAGTTGGGGTTAAATTGAATAATTGTAATTTTGGAAATTCACCTAAGGAGATATTTACCCCACTAACTCCTTTTATAGCTTCTTGGAGAAGGAACTCATGGGGATGGGTAGAAGTTGGATCGGTACTCTCTCTCTCTCTCTCTCTCTTTCTCTTTTCTTTTTCTCTGTTGGTTACGGGTTGAAGAAGGGAGTTAGGGTTTGTGAACCAACATCAAAGGTAATATTTCCCCTTAAAGATCTCTTCTTTCTCTTCTTTTAATTTATGATTTTTGATGATGAGGGATTACAATATCCTGTTATTGTCAACATGTGTAAGGAGAAGAGAGAAGTAGACAAATCAAGTAAAAGAGGAGAATGAAATCATGAGTAAAGGAGTTGGATTTGAAGATTCAATAAGGTATGGGACTATTATGATGATTATGTGAATGGGAGATGTTGATTATTGTTGTATGTAGATGAAACTAAAGGAATTAGGGTTATGTTATCTGGATACGTAAATCGAGATTTTAAGATGAGAATGGAAGATTGTTTGTTTAGGGTGCTGAGTTGTGAACTTCTTCACGAGTCGTGAACCATTTTCTCTAGGTCACTCGTGAATGTGTTATTCCTCTTTGGTTACTAACTCGTGACTCCTTTCACGAGTCGTGCATTCTTGTCCGACTTGTGAATCCCTTCACGAGTCATGAAATTCAACCTTCTTGCTTCACTCGTGAGCCTTTTCACGAGTTATGAAATTAGACCTCTTGCTTCACTTATGAGCCCTTTCACGAGTCATGAAAATGAGTCTTCTTGCTTCACTCATGAACCCCTTTACGAGTCGTGAAGTTTAGCCTTCTTGCTTCACTCGTAAGTCTCTTCACGAGTCAAATGTTTCTTCACGACTAACAGACCTATCTGGACTTTTTTGCTTATAAGTTGAGCTAGAGAACACCAAATTGAATGATTATTTTTGAGTTTGAAAATAGACTTCCATACCTATATTTCATATGAAGAAACCAAGTTCTAAATATGTCTCTAACTAGGTCGTATTTTAGTTTGAATTCTGGAATAGTTTGCTGCCTAGTCACTAGGAGCAGACCTCAGTGTTTTGTAAATATATGAAAATATAAGAATGATATAAAGATGATTATTGATGTTTTAGAAACTAAGAACATAATGGAACAAGTTTTTAGAAGACCATATTTGCTAAAAATGCCTTTTACTAGGTCAAAAATTTCTTACAAGTGGAACCATTGTTTGGCCTCATTTTGGGTATATAGTTTGTTCCTTGCTGGAACCATTGTTTGATCTGGTTTGGGTCCATTGTTTGATATCTTTAAATATCCATAGTTTGATACCTTCGGGTATCTATTGCTCCCGTTATCCACCTTTTGAACTAGTACTTAGGCAGGCTATTAAAGATGATAAAATATACACAAGATAAAGTAAAACATGCATTAATTGCTCCATTTATGTGATGTAAGCATGAGGAATGACCTATTGTGTGATTATCTTAAATTCTTTTCGATTATAAATTGTTTTTATGAAATGAAATGCCATGCTATGTAATACATGATTGAGGTGTCTCATACCAATTAAGGAAGGTTCCCGAATGAGTGCCAGTGTGTGTTGGTTCCATCGATGGGATTCCACATAGATTATATGGACCCTAAAGCATACAATATTGTACTAGAAGTTATATGAACTATAACATGTGCTCTAAGTTTTGTGTACTCTGTTTATAAAATGCATACATGTGACATTGAGACTTTGTCTTATAATCATGATATGTAAGTCTTGTTCTTTATGATCACATGCAACTTCGCCAGTCTGTTTATTTATATATAAATGCCCACACACATGTAGGCATAATGATAACATTCATTTAACCCAATGCAATGCATGACATAGAATGATGATTGTAAGAGAATTAGGTTACCATGCGAAGATAACATGAAGGATGTAAAGTTTGTGAATCTAATACGAGAATTGTATAATATATGTGAAGTAATTATGCCTACCAGGACTAATTGTAGATGTTATATGACTTAAGTACACCTTTATATTATGAATTAATGTCAAATGTCTATCTTAGGTGACAATGTGATTTAATGCAATAAGTGGAAATCTTATACCATTAGTAACTATGATGTCTAGCTTATTGATTAAAAAGGATTATAAGATGCATGATTTATACTAAGGTAAGAAAAGTAAAGGGTATCATGATGGTGATAGTGATGAATGGCTAAGCTTTTAGGAAGTGAGATGAGTTTCATAACGCGTTCAATTATTCTAAACATAATACCCATTAGTAAGTTCAAAGACTCTTATAAGAATGTTATTTATGAAATGAAGAATATAATAGACTCATATGTTATCCTGTGTGGTTGTAAAATTTTTATACATGTATGTGATGAATCGTGGAAATAGGTTATCTTTATCTATATATAAAGTTTTGTTCCCCAGTAAGCTTTATAGCTTAACATGGGTTTGTTTATCCGTGTAGGTTCAAGTTAAGCTCCAGAGAGGATCGGGCCGGTTGCAGATGTGTTGAGGATTCTATTATCTATTATTGGCCAATTATGTTAGCCCTCTTATTTATAAGTTGATTTATTTGTTGTGGCATGTAATCATGGGGCCTGTGTTATTGTTATTATTAGTATTTCTACTTGATCTCTATTAGGTATGATGATGATTGATAATGATTGATGATTATCCATGGTTAAGGGATTAGGGTGTTACATTAGGCTTGAAGCCCAAGCTATTTTAACAAGGGTACTCCTTGAGATTGGAAAAAGGATGGTGTTGCAATAGTTGTCCTAAGTGCATTGGGGAGGCAGCAACCCTCGACTTGTTCTTAAGAAGAGGATAGCGCTATGGCTATTTTATCCATCAAAGAGGTAATGATCCTCAAACCTGTAAATTAAAAGGAAATTATGTCACAACTTTGGGCATAACTTGGCAAGATAAATTAAATTAGAAATATTCCCAAAAATCGAAAAAAGGATGATGTTGTGATCATCTCAAATGCACTAGGGAGGTGATGATCGTCAGACTTGTAAAATAAAATTATGTCAGAACTTAGCAAGACAAACTAAGTAAGGAATAATCCCTGAAGTTGGCAAAAAGACAACATTGTAGCGGTCATTGCATTGACACAAGAAATCTTTGAATCTCTAAGCTATCATACAAAAAGGCCCACGCAAATCATTAAGGTAAGGATGGCAAAGCCAGCTTCCACTTTACTTACAAGGTTATGTACATGGAAACATATACAAAAGTTACATGTAACATATACAAGAATGCATGCAAGCATGCAAGAATGTATGCATGAAATGCATGGCCAACACTATAGGTGGTTAGGGGACTTCGCTTGGAATGCAATCTGATAGATGACCCTCGTTCATCTTTCTTAGTGTTCTTGATCTTCATGCAAGCTTTATTTGGTCATCTCCTTTAGTTTTTTCTGCTTTGCTCTTTGTCTAAGTTCTCTTATTGTTCTCAGGGCAAAATAGTCCATCCTGCTCATACTAAAGATAACCTACCCTTTTTATAAACTACAGACCATTGGATGCCCCAAGGACTTAGAAATGGTGAAATAAGTCTTTACCATGTGAGGCACTACCATTATTACCTTAGAATTAAGCCCACTTCAACATGTATCTCCATATATGTAACACCCTTATCCCCTATATAGTTGTAAACACTATATCCTGTATCATTAAGCATGCTTTCCAGGTTTAATGCTTGAAATATTTTTTTTACTTCAAACATAAATCTGACATATAAACTATACTATTAACACTTTACTGCATACTTAAAAGTATTTTTAAACAATACAATATTTACATCTATTAATATTCTGTACATCACATCCTTGTCAAAGTAAATAAGAATCTTGTAATCAAAATGCATTCAACAGTAGACTATACTTTCAATCTCTCTCTTGTGTTAGCCATCCCATTGTAGATATCATCCCATAGAAAAATCCTTACTTGCAACAAACACGGATGAAACACCCGTGCTAAGCTATAAAGCTTAGTGGGGAACAAAAACATGTGGACGACCCCTTTTAAATGTCGTCAAGATGAAAACCCACATATAAACATCTTAAAGTAAATAAACCAATCATTATAAATAATATTCACAATAATCTCCCATAATTATATTCTCTTTTGATATACTTATAACCAATATCAATACCTATTGATATTTCCTTTGCATATCAATTTATTACCATTATCATTATTCATTCATTACTTTGAATCCTATACATCAAGCTTACTTTATGGATTTCTATATGTTACTCTTGACCAATTACTTTGAATTATTAGTCGTCAAACATTGATGACTACATTATTCATGTATTAATATCAATTGCCAAACACTTTAATAACTATGCCATATTTCTATCACTTATTTACAAATATTCATATATACTTCATCTATACTTTATGAGTTCCCACATTTTGATTTTAGTGATCACTTTGATATACTTAACTATCTTAGAAACATGGTACTGTATTCAGATACATTATATTCCTTATACATATGTATAATATATTGCATGTATATGATGCATTCTCATTCGTTTGAATACTTACTATTTTTATTAAACTATTATATCTTTACCTTGTATATTTTTTAACTTTTAAAGCCTTTCGATATTACCATTGCTTCATTAGTAATCACACTCAGCACACTTTATATATATATAAATATTTATTTAACATGTAATCAATGGATTAGAAAATCTTGACAAATCTAACAACTTCACACAGTAAACAACAAAAGAATTTGCAAAGCTTAATAGTTAACTTAGCATGCTTGTATTGTATACTGACTGAGAATTCTTCATTTATTTAACTCATTTAAGCAATTTCAAACATTTGGAACCAACTATAAATAGCATACATATAATGTGTTACTTGGTAACCTCTATTTATTTAAACTTATGGAACAATACAAGCAAATCATGTTAGACATGTAATTAAGAAATGTCCTTAACTCTTATATGATGCTTGATTTGTACTTTATACTTTAATGTCTGTACTTATAGTTTAGCCTGCCTAAGTTCGAAAGGTGGATAACAGGATTGGTGGATACTCGAGGGTATAAAAATAGTGGATATCCGAGGATATCAAAACTATAGACCCAAACGGGGTCAACTATACGGTGGACCGATCAAATAGACCCAAACGGGATTAACTAACAACCCAAATAGGGTTATGCATGATCCAATAGGATCAACTATACTTTAGACCTAAAAAGGTCAACGGTGGCAGCTGTAACATCCCTATAGGCGCCTATCTATCCACAATTGAACTCTAATTGCAGGCAATACTCTATTTAATTTTCTTTTCATATATCATGTTTGCACTCAACTAGTCAATTTGCACATGTATAACCATAAAATAAACATATTATTACCATGCTATAATTATGTAAGCAAGGTTCCTATAATGCTTCACATACTTTATTAATCATGCTATCATCAAATTTCACATTTTAACATGATCATACTATGACAATCATGTAATGTGTCGTACCTGTTCAAGTGCTTATCATATAACATGCCTTGTTATAATAACTTTGCACTATAGCACATCATATGGGTTTGATCATGTAAAAAGATTTATAATCACAAATATATATATATATATATATATATATATATATATATATATATATATATATATATATATATATATATATATATATATATATATATATATATATATATATATATATATAGATACACACGCATATGTATTCATATAGGCATATAACAAGACAAGTACTTACTATTAAGCATATGTCATCACATTATGTACTTTAACATGTTATCAATAAGGCACTATATGTGAACATGATCATACTAATGTATTTCTTAATTTCATAGTATAAGTGCATGTTGAAATACACATTTAATCTTCATAGGAGTACATACATATAAATAATTTTGCATATAACAAGCAAGTATTTAATTTCAATCACGTATGCATATTTGATATAATTGTCAGCAATCTTTACTTAAATACATATGTGAACATGTATATATGTATATATATTTAGGGACTTTTATCAATAATCATATCAAATGCTATATCCAATCCAATGTGTTATCATATAAACACATATTTAACATAAATATATTTAAAGAAAATATAGAAAACAAATTAAAATTTTGCCTACACAAATCTGCATAGGGGTAGCATTTTGGACCCAACTTGTGAGCCACTAATGATTTTGAAAACATCATTTTTAGGCTAAATAACCTTCTGCAATCTTATTCTCGTTTGGGACTAGTTTCCGAAGCATCAAAATTCATCTTAATATCTTATCTATAGCTTGAGATATATGAGAAAAACTATAGACTATTCATAGAACCAAAATAGTGTTTGTTACCAATTATAAAAATTCATAGAATAAAATTAAGAAGGAATTAGACCAACATTTCTTAATAAAGATTATACTTCCATTTCTCTAGTTTTACTAGAATTTTACTTTGTAGCATTTTAAAAACTTTACCAAAAGTTATACCCAATTTACTAAGGTCTGTTCCCTAATAGTACATCCAGTCCCTACGAATTTCAAGGCAACATTTGACATGCTTGCATACGATTTTAATTCAAACTTCCTACATACAAAATGTGCATTTAGGAGTATATTATGTATAGGAATTAATATCATGGCATTCTGACCATTGTACACAAAGATATCTCATTTTTACCACAAACTGTTGCATAATTAGCTTTTATGGATGTTTCTTTAATAGACACTTGCAATTACATTAAATTTAAGTTGTAAATAAACTCATGGTATAATAGGAGTTAAGCACACAATTACATTTATTCCAACCCCAGTCATAGTATGGCAACAGTATTTAGGTGAGGTAGCTATAGAGGCTTTAATATAGATAAAATACAATCACAAAATAAATTGCTTTCAATATTATCAAAGTTGATACACTATGAAAATGGCTTTTATCTTTTCTTTTTATGAAGGCAATTATATTGTTTCTACTTTTTCACATAACTCTAAGCCAATGAAAAAATTAATTTATTATTAATATCAACTTATCTTCTATATATCTCATCATCTCTCTTTATTATGAATTCAATTTTACTATATTGCACTCCTAAACAATGTATATTATTTATGCTATCTAAATTTTCTATACGTTGTCAAGCAATTTAAACTCTAAATCATTTAATGGCACTTATATGTATATACTTAATGCTATGACATTAGACTCTAATTATATACATAAAGACATCAACATATAATTACTCTCATATAATGACAAGTTATTAATAATTATTAAGGTCAATTATATACTTTCATTTATGTACATATCTATGCCATACTATAGATTAAATTATTAAGTTAAATTAATCTAAAAACCCTTAGTTCCTAATTTATAGATATTATAATTATCCACTAACATGCTCATCCTAGTAAGCTTGTTGATTGAGAACTTGTTAATTGAGTCCTTAAGTGATTAACAATGTATTTGCAATTGTTCCTTCATGCTAAACATACTCACTCTCTACTGCTCACTGTCCGATTTTTGCATAATATTTTTCACATGGAAAATGACATTTTTCAGGAAACATTTCTTCTTAACAATTGATACTTAAGAGCTTAACTATATACTATTAAAATTTCAAGTCATTTTGATATATATCCCAGGAGTTATAACATAAGAAATACCTACTACTCCAATGACCCGCCAAAGGCAAAAGGGCTACTATTTTGGGCATTTTTGTGGACCTTAAAGGAAAAATTTAACTATTGTTATTTCTGTAACATTTGTATCCCAACTAGAATCATCAAATTTGGAGTTCAAAAGCATAACTTATGATCAAAATAGTCATTAGAGGTTAATCTAAATTTCTAGATAGCACTTTCAAATTAATGCCTAATATCTTAATTCAAGTTAATATACGTATAAAATCCATAATCAACACAAGTATTAATGCATGCAAGAAATAATAGTTCCCAAACCTGGACATGCAAATCAATGCTTCTTTAAAATTCTCCTTTTTCTCTCACTATCTTCTTCTTTCAAGATCCTAATTTTCTCCTTCTTTTCCTTTCACAACAATTTCATCCATTAACAAAAACTTCCAGCATTTAACTCAATCTACTATCAACCAAAACAAGAAGATGAAGAATAAGAATTACTAATTAATAAACTTACCTTAATGATACATACTAACTTCTCTTGATTAATTAAACATGCATGAATTTCTCTTCAAAGATTTTTCTTAGAGAAAGATTAACTATAGAATATAAAAGATGAGAAGAAGAATAAATTTCTAGAACTCTCTCTTTAGAATTCCATCCCCCTCCACTTCTCTCTCTTTCTTGTGAATTATAATATATATATATATATATATAGTGGTAAGGTAAATTCCCTCAAAATTTTGCATGTTCTAGTAACTTCTCTCAGTTTCTTGCATGTTACACCTTTGCCTCTCATCTTCTTGCATGTTATAAATTGGCCTATCCAATTATTCTTTCTCTTAAATCAACCTCTCAAATCACTCTTTCATTCACATTTGACCCTCAAGATGCCGAATTTACAAATTGACCCCCAAAACTAATACTTTATACTTCAATTATACCCTTGAATATTATTAAACCAACAATAATAATTTAATTATGCCCTTATAAAATTCATACCATATAATTCACACATTTATCACATAAATTAATGACAACTTAATAACATTTATACCCTAAACAATATCTTAACTATATTTTTGCTCCAATTATACACTATAATATCAATTAACTATTATATACTCTATCACATAAAATCATGAATTCATCAGATCTTAACTACTAATAATTCATCCAATAATGCTTAATTAAACTTTAATAATGTATAATTGCCCTTGAATTCTACTAGGGCCGATTTAGTGTCCTTACAAATCTCTCCCCCTTAAGGAATTTGTCCTCGAAATTCACACTTGTATCCTTTGCTCAAATGTATCACTATTAATTCTTAGACTTCTATGTCTAGCATTATAAACTTTCATTCCATACTATCTTGACAACTTTTTCCTTGATGCTTACTTTGAATTAATTCGATTCTCTTATAACTCAATCTCCATAAAGAGTGATATTATCATACAATTACATCATTACTATACTCAACATATATCCTATCAGTTTCCTTTATCAGTTGGGCCCTGTACATGTAATATGATGCTTGATGCTATGCTATGTGTGAATGATGCTTTTGTGTAAATAGTAAGATGCAAATGCATTTTCTCAGGTGTTGTATATGTTTTTGCTCCATCCCATGTATAATGTTTCATCAATTGCCCGTACTCGATAAGAAAAAACTGACAGGCATATAGAGCATTATCATCACTCCTCAACTTGATATCTCAGAACCTTCCACTATTGATATTTTTATCAACTAAACAAAACTCCATCTCATGCATCATAATTAAATAATCACTACTTATTTTATTAACATACCTATTTCATAATCCTGTATATCATATGAACAAATTATGTACTATTCAATCCAGAATTAAGATCCCAAGAAAGTACTATTATACACATAATCAATTTTTGAAACTTCAATCATATACCTTTACCCACATATAACTATCCTTATATCCTGTTTATCATATTCTATCAAATCATCACACTTCAATATAACCATATCAAGACCAAGATATCCGCATTGGCCAACACTCCCAAAGCTTCCTATGATAACAACTCTAAACACCTATAGCCCAGAAATGGCTAAACCAAAGCTTTGATACCACTAATTGTAACACTCTTATCCCCTACATAGTTCTAAACACTATATCCTGTATCATTCAGTATGCATTTCAGGTTTAAGGCTCGAAATATTTTTTTAGTTCAAACATAAATCCGACATATAAACTATACTATTAACACTTTACTGCATACTTAAGAGTATTTTTAAACAATACAATATTTACATCTATTAATCATCTATACATCACATCCTTGTCAAAGTAAATAAGAATCTTGTAATCGAAATGTAATCAACAGTAGACTATACTTTCAATCTCTCTCTTGTGTTGGCCATCCTGCTGCAGATATAATCCCAAGGAAAAATCCTTACTTACAACCAATATGGATGAAACACCCACGCTAAGCTATAAGGAACAAAAATATGTGGACGACCCCTTTTAATGGTCGTCACGATGAAAACCTATATATAAACATCTTAAAGTAAATAAACTAATCATTATAAACAATATTTACAATAATCTCCCATAATTATATTCTCTTTTGCTATACTTTAAACAAATATCAATACCTGTTGATATTTCCTTTGCTTATCAATTTATGACCTTTATCATTATCAATTCATTACTTTGAATCCTATGCATCAAGCTTACTTTATGGATTTCTATATGTTACTCTTGACCAATTACTTTGAATTATTAGTTGTCAAACATTGATGAATATATTATTTATGTATTAATATCAATGGCCAAACATTTTAATAACTATGCCATATTTCTATCACTTATTTAGAAATATTTATATATAATTCATCTATACATTATGAGTTCCCACATTTTAATTTTAGTGATCACTTTGATAAACTTAACTATCTTAGAAACATGGTACTGTATTCGGATAAATTATATTCCTTATAAATATATATAATATATTCCATATATAAGATGCATTCTCATTCGTTTGAATACTTACTATTTTTATTAAATTATTATATCTTTACCTTGTATATTTTTCAACTTTTAAAGCATTTCGAAATTACCATTCCTTCATCAGTAATCACACTCAGCACACTTTATATATATATATATATATATATATATATATATATATATATATATATATATATTTAACATGTAATCAATGGATTAGAAAATCTTGTCAAATTGAATAACTTCAGGTAGTAGACAATAAAAGCATTTGAAAAGTTTAACAGTTAACTTAGCATGCTTGTATTGTATACTGACTGAGAATTTTTCATGCATTTAACACATTTAAGCAATTTTAATTATTTGGAACCAACTATAAATAGTATACATATCATGTGTTACTTGGTAACCTCTATTTATTAAAACTTATGAAACAATACAAGTAAATCATGTCAGACATGTAATCAAGCAATATCCTTACCTCTTATATGATGCTTGCTTTGTACTTTATACTTTAATGTCTGTACTGTACTTATATTATAGCTTGCCTAAGTTCAAAAGGTGGATAACAGGATCAGTGGATATTCGAGGGTATCAAAATGGTGGATATCGAAAGATATCAAAACTATAGATCCAAACGGGATCGACTATACGGTGGACCAGTCAAATGGACCCAAATGGGGTCAACTAACACCCCAAATAGGGTTGTGCGTGATCCAATAGGATCAACTATACTTTCGACCTAAAAAGGTCAATAGTGGCAGCTACAACATCCCTATAGGTGCCTATCTATCCACAATTGAACTCTAATTGTAGGCAATGCTCTATTTAATTTTCTTTTCATATATCATGCTTGCACTCAACTAGCCAATTTGTACATGTATAACCATAAAATATACATATTATTGCCATGGCATAATTATGTTAGCAAGGTTCCTATAATGCTTCACTTACTTTATTAATCATGCTATCATCAGATTTCACATATTAACATGATCATACTATGACAATCATGTAATGTGTGGTACCTGTTCAAGTGCTCATCATGAAACATACCTTGTTATAAGAACTTTACACTATAGCACATCATATGGTTGTGATCATGTAAAAAGATTCATAATCACAAGTGTACACACACACACACACACACACACACACACACACACATGTATTCATATAGGCATATAACAAGATAAGTACTTACTAGTAAGCATATGTCATCACATTATGTACTTTAACATGTTATCAATAAGGCACTATATGTGAACATGATCATACTAATGTATTTCTTTATTTCATAGTATAAACACATATTTAACATAAATATATTTAAAGCAAATATAGAAAACAAATTAAAATTCTGCCTACACAAATCTACATAGGGGCAGCATTCTAGGCCTAATTTGTGAGCCACTTATGATTTTGAAAAAGTCATTTTTAGGCTAAATGACATTCTACAATCTAATTCCCTTTTGTGTCTAGTTTCCAAAGCATTAAAATTCACCTTAATATCGTATCTATAGCTTGAGATATATGAGAACAACTATAGGCTGTTCATAGAACCAAAAGAGTGTTTGTTACCACTTATACAAATTCATAGAATAAAATTAAGAAGGAATTAGACCAACATTTCTTCATAAAAGTTATATTTCCATGTCTCTACTTTTACCATAATTTTACTTTGGAGCATTTTAACAACTCTACCAAAATTTATACCTAATTTACCTAGGTTTGTTCCATAACAATGTATCCAGTCCCTACAAATTTCAAGTCAACATTTGACATGCTTGCATATGATTTTAATTCAAACTTCCTACATAAGAAATGTGCATTTAGGAGTATATTATGTATAGGAATTAATCTCATAGCATTATGACCATTTTACACAAAGATATATCATTTTTACCACAAACTGTTCCATAATTAGCTTGTATGGATGTTTCTTTAATAGACACTTCCAATTACATTAAATTTAAGTTGCAGATAAACTCATGGTATAATAGGAGTTAAGCACACAATTACATTTATTCCAACCCCAGTCATAGTTTGGCGACGATATTTAGGTGAGGTAGCTATAGAGGCTTCAATATCGATAAAATACAATTACAAAATAAATTGCTTTCAATATTATCAAAGTTGATGCACTATGACTATGGCTATTATATTTTCTTTTTATGAAGGCAATTATATTGTTTTTACTTTTTCACATAACTCTAAGCCAATGAAAAACATAATCTATTATTAATATCAACTTATCTTATATATACCTCATAATCTCTCTTTATTATGAAATCAATTTTACTATATTACACTACTAAACACTGTATATTATTTATGCTATCTATATTTTCTATACATTGTCAAGCAATTTAAACTCTAAATCATTTAATGGCACATATCTGTATATGCTTATTGTTATGACATTAGATTCTAATTTGATACATAAAGACATCAGCATATAATTACTCTCATATAATGACAAGTTATTAATA
Source organism: Excoecaria agallocha (assembly GCA_037975025.1). Lineage (NCBI taxonomy): Eukaryota > Viridiplantae > Streptophyta > Magnoliopsida > Malpighiales > Euphorbiaceae > Excoecaria > Excoecaria agallocha. The sequence continues at coordinate 29,209,252 of CM075819.1, forward strand.
ATCATTAAGCTCAATTATATACTTTCATTTATGTACATATCTATGCCATACTATAGATTAAACAGCATATATATCTACGAGTGTATATGGGTACGCTCAATGCTAATCTTGAAAGATGATGTGTTGTTATTATTGCATAAACATATAACCATTATGATATGAATGAAAGAAAATTGATTCAAGCATACAATTATATGATGACATCTATATGTAATAGAGCCTAAAGCTCAACATTGATGTATGATAAGAATGATATGCCTTCTTTTATGAAAGTGGCTTTAAGCCAAATGATGTGCTAAGTAAGGAAGGACATGTTAAATTAAAGATCTCTTAAAAGTTAAGCCTATGGGTCTTAGTTCAATTGTGGATTAGATAGGCATGCATGGAGGGATACAGCCACTGCTGCTATATGTTGACCCCGTTTGGGTCTTGTTCCTTAATAGAACCATCGTTTGACCCTATTTGTGTCCATAGTTTATTCCTTGCTGGAACCATTGCTTGACCCCGTTTGGGTCCATTGTTTGATATCTTTGGATATCCATAGTTTGATACCTTCGGCTATCCATTGCTCCTATTATCCATCTTTCGAACTAGTATTTAGGTAGGCTATTAAAGATGTAAATGATACAAGAAATAAAGTAACGTATGTATCAATCACCTCACTTATATGTATTGGAATCATGATAATGATATATTCTATTGCTTTATTCTAAATTTCAGTTAGCTATAAACTATTTCTATGAAATGAAATACCATGTTATGTAGTACTTGATGGTGATGTCTTACATCAATTATGAGAAAGGTCACCATGTGAGTTGGTTCCATGGTAAATAGTTGGGCCGCATGGGCCACAAGCTTAGAATATTGAATTAAATGTTACATGAACTATGGCATGCATAATAATATTTATGTATGGGAAAAAATAGAAAATGTTTGCATGTGGATGGAGACCTTGTCAGTTAATCATGAGGTGTATTACCTATTCCTTGGAATGGCATGCAAATTCGTGAGTATGTATATGAACATTTATATATGTATGTGTATATGTATAATTCTAACATAAATCAAAGTACCAAGCATAGTATGATATGAATCTGTATCATGTTTAAAGTGCAATGATAATATAGCATTAAGAAAAACATGTGCAGAAACCCGAACAAAATGATAAGTTTGTAATGTATGTAATGAAATCATGTCTAGCAATATCTATTGCAATGTTATGTAACATGAGCACTTTCTTTTGGCTATGGATAAATGATAAATGCAAATGTTAGGTAACAATTTGGTTAATGGCATAAGTTGAAGGTTGTACGAATACAATGATAACATTGGTATTCTTGAATAGAAGGATTACAAGATGTATGGATTTTTCCTAGGAAATAATAGAGGGCTAAAGATGATCGTTAATTAACAAGTTTCAGGTATAAAGATAGTTTTTACAATGCTATCGATTTTAGTAAGATGGCATCTATGGTTAAGGTTGAAAACTCCCTAGAATGTCCATTGTGGTGTGATAAATAATGTAAACTCATATGCTATGGATAAATGATAAATGAAAATGTTAGGTAACAATTTGGTTAATGGCATAAGTTGAAGGTTGTACGAATACAATGATGACATTGGTATTCTTGAATAGAAGGATTACAAGATGTATGGATTTTTCCGAGGATATAATAGAGGGTTAAAGATGATCGTTAATTAACAAGTTTCAGGTATAAAGATAGTTTTTGCAATGCTATCGATTTTAGTAAGATGGCATCTATGGTTAAGGTTGAAAACTCCCTAGAATGTCCATTGTGGTGTGATAAATAATGTAAACTCATATGCTTTTTATACTATTGTGATAGTTGTATTTGATTTGATGAAGAAAATTATAAGAAATTGTCCAAAGATTTTGTTCCCCGCTAAGCTTTATAGCTTAGCACGGGTTTGTTTATCCATGTAGTTTTCAGGAAAAATTCCAGAGGATTGGATAGGATGCAGTTGCCTTGAGGATTTCAGGATGCTTGAAGGCCTTTTTTCGTTATGATTATTTATCCATAAGTTTTATTTATTTATGTCATGTAATCATGGCCCGTGTTTTTATTATTATTAGTATTTATCTCTGATCTTGTTTAGGTATGATTGATGATGATTGATGGTTATCCATAGTTAAGGAATTAGGATGTTACAGTTAGTGGTATCAGAGCCCAAGTTTAGTCTTTTCTGGGTAATAAGGAATTAAGGAATTGTTCTAGAAGATTAAGATGATATTGGTCTAGACCATGGTGTTATTGTTAATGGCATACATTTTGATGATTATGTCAGGTGTTTGACCTATGATTTATATTTATTGCACCATTAGCAAGATTTTGGCAGAGATTGTGAGATGATATCTGAGGAATTATCAATATCTCTCGCCTCCTGGTATTAGAAGTGCTCAAATGCCTTAATGTTTTATGATTGAGCTACAGCATAAGATTGATTATAAGTGTGTCTAGATTATATATTAAGATTTTTGAGGAAAAGTTCATATGAATAGAAGAGAACTTGATTCCTGGCATAGTTGAAGATGCAAGATGTTAAGGTTATTAAGATACTTAGGATAAGAAATACAACGAGAATAAGAGTATATGGACATTAGAGACATATACATATGATTATAGATGATGAGTTTTGTATGCATGTAGAGAATGTTTATGGTTATAGTTGCTTATAGCTAAAGCACAGTTAAGAATTATTAGCAATAAAGATAAAGATTGCAAGTTTTGAATTTTGAGGACGAAATTCTTTTAAGGAGGAGTGATTTGTAAGGTCCTAATCATGACCTTAATCGGATTATTATTAATTAATGAGGATTACCGTCAATTAAGGCAAAAATTGGATTATTTTGCAATTATCAGGGTTAAGTCAAGAGGGGTATTTTTGTAATTTTAGCATGTAAGTATATGAGTTAAGTTAGATTAAAATTGAAGAAAAGGATACAATTAAAGTGAATTAGAAAGTCTTGGGGTTAATTTGGAAGAAATTGGAATGATATAGGTTTAATTGTATGTAAGGGTATAGGGGTAATTTTCCTAGGGAGATATTTACCCCACAAACTCTTGTATTTAGCTTCTTGAAGAAGGAACCCTTGGGGATTTTGGAGTCTGGTTCGGCATTTGAAGGAGATAGCTCTCTCTCTCTCTCTCTCTCTTTGGTTACGGTTTAGAGAAAATGAAGAATAGGGTTTGCTGTTTAAGCATCATGAAGGTAATGTCCCCTTCCATAGATCTCTTCTTCCATGCTTGATTTATGATCTTAGGGTTGTAGGAAGAGATGATAAGTTATATTTGTCATCTCTATATATAAAGAAATGAAGGAGAGAGTGAGCTAGATCAATAGATGTTGAAAGAGTTCAAGCTTCAAAAGCTAGGTATGGGAATTAAGTTTTGGTATTGTTCATGTGAATGATTTAGGGTTTTTAACTCTTTTTCTGGTATGTGTATTTTAATATGAGTTTAAAGGATAAATCTAGTAAGCTTTGATGAGTATAGTATGCTTGAAAACTTAAATGATCATATAAGCAAGAGGGAAAGTGAGATTTGGGGTTTAAATTCAAGTTATGCACGATCAAGATTCTGGTTTTTCTTTTTTCCTTTCCACATGCAGCCACGCACCCTTTCCTCCTTGAGAATGCATGGCCACTCACTCACTTTCATGTGTAAACACACAGCCACGTGTGAGTTTGCTCTTCCTAACCTGTGGCCATGTGTGTTTGTTCTTCATAACACGCGGCCACGTGTGATTTTGCTCTTCCTAACCCGTGGCCACGTGTGTTTGTTCTTCATAACACATGGCCACGTGATGTTTTTCTTCTTCCCACCCGTGGCCACGTGTGTTTGTTCTTCATAACATATGGCCACGTGATGCTTTTCTTCTTCCCACCCATGGCCACACACGTTTATTTCCTTTCTTGCACACGGTCATGCATGTTTGCTTTCTTTCTTGCACATGGCCATGTGATGTTTCTCTCTTCCTTGTACATGGCCACGTATGGTTTTTTCTTGCAAACGCATGACCACTCACTCTTTCTCTTTAAGAATGCATGGCCAGCCAAGCATGTTTTCTCCTCTCCATAGTATATTCTCACCTAAGATTCAAGCCATGTAACTAGATATGGAACACTATATTATGTGATACATAAAACCATTAAGAGAGCAAGAATTGAGGTGAAATGGCTAGTAATAAATAAGATGGAGGATTAATGGCTATTAAGTAAAGTTGGATATATTACTTATTAGAGTAATAGATTATGAAAGTCTCTCCTTAATGCTAAAGTCTACAAAGATACGTTTTAGAAAGGCTTGAATATAACATGAATTATTATGAAAATTTAAAAGACATAAATACTATAATAAAAGGAATAAGAGCAAATTAAGCTGTAAGTGATCCAAGGTATATATATCTATATATACCTTGATACACATAGAGTAGAGTGAAAAGCTTTAAGACAATAATCCTATAAAGTCATGAATTGAAGTCCACTTGAACTCTAATTAGGAGGACTTTACATATGATAATGCTAAAATAATTAGGCTACTAAAATGTGTTTTTGTGCATAATGGCATGAAACTATGAAGAGTGAGAAGAAATATAAGAATCACAAGAGTATGCTATTTGATATGCCCCTTTATAGTATAGTATAAAGTATAAGCTAGGCCAAAGCAAATGGTTCTACCTAGATATTATACTTTGATGATCCTTTTCAATGGCACGAGAATAATATGATTTAGCCTAGTTGATAAGAAGATAGTTGTAATGTTACATGTAATCTAGTAACTGTAAACATACATGCTAATTAATGTATTTTACATACAAGTATAAGGTATGTAATATGCCTAAGTTAAAAAGAGAAGGAACGTTTTAAGGGATATTATAAAACAATAGAAGCTTCATTATACTTCAAGTCATAATGGGAATTAATGGTGAACCTTGATGTAAAGGATCAGTTTGTTATTCATGCCCTATGATGTAAAATGAAAGTTACAAGTCTTCAAGTATTGTTCTATTGTTTAAGATGAGATAATCTTATACAACTCACCTAAGAAAATAATGTTATAAAATAGAAAGAACAATAAGATGATCATGATATATGTGATAATGTTAAGGTAGATAATCTATTGCCTATGATATAGTAGACTATAATCGTGAACTAAAGGGGCTAAAGATGAATAAGTGTTAACCTTAAGCTATATGAGAACATAGTTATTCTATCATATGGATGATGACTTTTTGAGTGCTGCAATATATGTTATGTCATTATGTGATTAATTATGAGAATAGGAAAACTACTCACGGCAAGCAGTAACAAGGTACGTCATCGAGAACTATTCATGAGTTATGTAAGTGTATGTGGTAAAATTGATTCGGGCATGCTATGATGAGTAGCTTGATTTAATATGTGAACAAGTATGAGTGATGAACTTATGTATTGCCATGTTTAAACTGCACATATATGTACGAGTGTATATGGGTACGCACAATGCTAATCCTGAAAGATGATGTGTTGTTATTATTGCATAAACATGTAACCATTATGATATGAATGAAAGAAAATTGATGCAAGCATACGATTATATGATGACATCTATATGTAATAGAGCCAAAAGCTCAACATTGATATATGATAAAAATGATATGCCTTCTTTTATGAAAGTGGCTTTAAGACAAATGATGTGCTAAGTAAAGAAGGAGATGTTAAATTAAACATGTCTTAAAAGTTAAGCCTGCGGGTTTTAGTTTAGTTATGGATTAGATAGGCATGCCTGGAGGAATACAGTCGCAGCTGCTATATGTTGACCCCATTTGGGTCTTGTTCCTTAATGGAACCATCATTTGACCCTATTTGGGTCCATAGTTTGTTCCTTGCTAGAACCATTGTTTGACCCTGTTTGGGTCTATTGTTTGATATCTTTGGATATCCATAGTTTGATACCTTCGAATATCCATTGCTCTCGTTATCCACCTTTCGAACTAGTACTTAGGCAGGCTATTAAAGATGTAAATGGTACAAGAAATAAGGTAACGTATGTATCAATCACCTCACTTATATGTATTGGAATCATGATAATGATCTATTCTATTGCTTTATTCTAAATTTCAGTTAGCTATAAACTATTTCTATGAAATGAAATGCCATGTTATGTAGTACTTGATGGTGATGTCTTACATCAATTATGAGAAAGGTCACCGTGTGAGTGCCAGTGTGAGTTGGTTCCATGGTGAATAGTTGGGTTGCATGGGCTACAAGCTTACAATATTGAATTAAACGTTATATGAACTATGACATGCAGAATAATATTTATATATAGGAAGAATTAGAAAATGTTTGCATGTGGTATGGAGACCTTGTCAGTTAATCATGAGGTGTATTACCTATTCCTTAGAATGGCATGCAAATTCGTGAGTATGTATATGAACATTTATATATGTATGTGTATATGTATAATTCTAACATAAATCAAAGTGCCAAGCATGATATGATATGAATCTGTATGATGTTTAAAGTGCAATGATAATATAGCATTAAGAAAAACATGTGCAGAAACCCGAACAAAATGATAAGTTTGTAATGTATGTAATGAAATCATGCCTAGCAATATCTATTGCAATGTTATGTAACATGAGCACTTTCTTTGGGCTATGAATAAATGACAAATGCAAATGTTAGGTAACAAATTGGTTAATGGCATAAGTTAAAGGTTGTATGAATATAATGATGACATTGGTATTCTTGAATAGACGGATTACAAGATGTATGGATTTTACCTAGGAAATAATAGAGGGTTAAAGATGATCGTTAATTAACAAGTTTCAGGGATAAAGATAGTTTATGCAATGCTCTCAATTTTAGTAAGATGGCATCTATGGTTAAGGTTGAAAACTCCCTAGAATGTCCATTGTGGCATGATAAATAATTTAAACTCATATGCTTTTTATACTATTGTGATAGTTGTATTTGATTTGATGAAGAAAATTATAAGAAATTATCCAAAGATTTTGTTCCCCACTAAGCTTTATATCTTAGCACGGGTTTATTTATCCGTGTAGGTTTCAAGAAAAACTCCAGAGGATTGGACATGATGCACTTGCCTTGAGGATTTCAAGATGCTTGAAGGCCTTTTTTTTGTTACGATTATTTATCCATAAGTTTTATTTATTTATGGCATGTAATCATGGCCCGTGTTGTTATTATTATTAGTATTTATCCCTGATCTTGTTTAGGTATGATTGATGATGATTGATGATTGTCCATGGTTAAGCAATTAGGGTGTTACAACCTACACGGATAAAACACCCGTACTAAGCTATAAAACTTAGTGGGGAACAAAAACATGTGGACGACCCCTTTTAAAGGTCATCAAGATGAAATCCCATATATACACATCTTAAAGCAAATAAACCAATCATTAAAACAATATTCAAAATAATCTCCCATAATTATATTCTCTTTTGCTATACTTATAACCAATATCAATACCTATTGATATTTTTTTCTTATCAATTTATTACCTTTATCATTATTAACTCATTACTTTGAATCCTATAAATCAAGCATACTTTCTGGATTTCTATATGTTACTCTTGACCAATTACTTTGAATTATTAGTTGTAAAACATTGATGACTATATTATTAATGTATTAATATCAATTGCCAAACATTTTAATAACTATGCCATATTTCTATCACTTATTTACAAATATTTATATATACTTCATCTATACTTTATGAGTTCCCATATTTTGATTTTAGTGATCACTTTGTTATACTTAACTATCTTAGAAACATGGTACTGTATTCAGATAAGTTATATTCCTTATACATATGTATAATATATTCCATGTATAAGATGCATTCTCATTTGTTTGAATACTTACTATTTTTATTAAACTATTATATCTTTATCTTGTATATTTTTTAACTTTTAACGCATTTTGATATTACCATTCCTTTATCAGTAATCACACTCAGCACACTTTATATATATATATATATATATATATATATTTATTTATTTATTTATTTATTTAACATGTAATCAATGGATTAGAAAATCTTGACAAATCTAACAACTTCACGTAGTAAACAATAAAAGCATTTGAAAAGCTTAACAGTTAACTTAGCAATATTGTATTTTAAACTGACTGAGAATTCTTCATGCATTTAACTCATTTAAACAATTTCAAACATTTGGAACCAACTATAAATAGCATACATATCATGTGTTACTTGGTAACCTCTATTTATTTAAACTTATGAAACAATACAAGCAAATCATATCAGACATGTAATCAAGCTATATCCTTAACTCTTATATGATGTTTGCTTTGTACTTTATACTTTAATGTCTGTTCTATACTTATAGTTTAGCCTGCCTAAGTTCTAAAGGTGGATAATAGGATTGGTGGATACTCGAGGGTATCAAAATGGTGGATATTTGAAGATATCAAAACTATAGACCCAAACGGGATCGACTGTACGGTGGACCGGTCAAATGGACCCAAACATGGTCAACTAACAAACCAAATAGGGTTGTGCATGATCGAATAGGATCAACTATACTTTAGACCTACGAAGGTCAACGGTGGCAGCTGCAACATCCCTATAGGAGCCTATCTATCCACAATTTAACTCTAATTGCAGGCAATACTCTATTTAATTTTCTTTTCATATATCATGCTTGCACTCAACTAGTCAATTTGCACATGTATAACCATAAAATAGACATATTATTACTGTGGCATAATTATGTATGCAAGGTTCCTATAATGCTTCACATACTTTATTAATCATGCTATCATCAGATTTCACATATTAACATGATCATACTATGACAATCATGTAATGTGTCATACCTATTCAAGTGCTTATCATAAAACATGCCTTGTTATAAGAACTTTGCACTATAGCACATCATATGGATGTGATCATGTAAAAAAATTCATAATCACAAGTGTGTATATATATATATATACATGTATTCATATAGGCATATAACAAGACAAGTACTTATGATTAAGCATATGTCATCACATTATGTACTTTAACATGTTATCAATAAGGTACTATATGTGAACATGATCATACTTGTGAGGGCCTAACCTTGACCCTAGCAGGGAATATGTTTAATAGTATGATGATATATGTACAATTAAAAATTTTTATGGTTATAGCCACTCTGGGATAAAGCTTCTTGAAGGGCAATGTGGTAATTTTGGTTAAATTCATGAAAAATGGATTAATTGAATAATAAAAGAGATGTTGGGATAAGATTTATGATTTAAGTTTCTTTTGAGGTTAAATAGTAAATTTTGAGATGGAGGGGTACTCTTAAGAGAAATACTTGGAGAATAAGGCTAAAAGAGTAATTGATGGTCTCCCCCACGTGATTCCAGTGAGGATATCACTGCCTATCAAAAGGGGAAGACCATCACACTCTCTCTTTTACGTTTTCTCCTTCTTTCTTTCACTGGGTTTGGAACTAGGGTTTGGTAAGAGGAACTCCTCTCATATATCTTTACTAACTAATGCAATATTTTAGGAGTACAAGAAGGAAAGCTTAGTATCTTTTGTGGCTTGTTACAGGAGAGTCAAGCAAGGATAAGGGCAAGGGGATCTTGAAGGAGTAAGAACGTCACTAAGCAGGTATGGGAGTATCGTTGTTTCTATTGTTTTCTACAGGTGTTTTATAGAAACTAGGTTTCTTATCTGAGTTATTTGGTTTTATAGAGGAAGTTAAAGATGATGAATGAAAGATATTTGATTTAAGATGAGTTTTGGTGAGATGTTATAACCTACGAAGTTCTTGTGTTCTTATCGAACCTTTACGATCCTTGAACCCAAGCAACCGTGGTCACGTAAGCCGTGAAGCTGGTGAGGCCATGGTCATGCAAGCCTTGAAGCTTGTGGGGTTGTGGTCACGCAAGCCTTGAAGCTTGTGAGGCCATGGTCACGCAAGCCTCAAAGCTTGTGGAGCACGTGGCCACGCAAACCTTAAGGCTTGTGTATCACGTGGCCATGCAAGCCTTAAGGCTTGTGTAGCAAGTGGTCATGTAAGCTTTAACACTTGTGTGGCACACGGCCACGTGCCAATCCACTGCCCTTCAATTCTCTATTTTGCACATATGTCCCGATTATCATACAAATTACTTCCCCATTATTATCCACAAAGCCAACACTTTTTATAACAATAATCCACCCTTTTAAAGCAACCTAATAGGCACATTTTAAGAGTATGTTTACTAAAAGTAATATATGATTGTTTTATGCTGTGCTTTTACTGTCAAGCCATAACAATTAAGGTAAAGTGATCATGGTAAGTTATCGAGTAGTGTTAATTACAACTTACTTCGATATGTGATTGTAATAATAGTAATGTTATAATTTCATGAAATTACTGTGAAATATGTATGTTTATGCAAAGTATGATGATAACTATCCTTAAATGAGATCGAATATGTGGTATATGAGTTATAAGTCGGGGTAATAAATATGTATACCATCATATGTGTATGAAATGTGCATTCGGATGTGAATTGTGGCTTGAACCAATATTGTAACGTGTAAGAAGGAACATGATGAATCAAATATTCTCTTGATTAAGTAGTTAAGCCTGCGGGTCTTAGTTTAGTTACGGATTAGATAGGCATTCCTAAAGGGATATAGTTGCAGCTGCCATAGTTGACCCCGTTTGGGTCCATTGATTGTTCCTTTGATGGAAACATAGTCTGACCCCTTGGGTCCATTGTTTGATATCTTCTAGATATCTATTTTCTGATACCTTAGGGTATCCATTGCTCCCGTTATCCACCCCTTTGAACTAGTACTTAGGCAGGCTATTAAGTTTAAGAGAATTGTTAAAGAAAGAAATACATGTATCAATTTCTTCATTTGTATAATGCAAGCATGTGAGTGATTGATTACCATGTTTTATCTTCGCTTCCTTTGGCCGTATTGTCAAATTGAAACAACCTCCTGATATTAGTATGATGAGGTGCTTATTGAAATGTTGTGTAAAGATATTTCCATTCGCTTAACTTTATTGGCCGATTATACTATTATTATTATTATTATTATTATTATTATTATTATTATTTTTGTATGTTATCTCCCCGTTAAGCTTTATAGCTTAGCATGGTTGTTTTACATCCGTGTAGGTTTGGCTGGTGATCATTCAGGGACTTAATTCTGCATCGGTTGGCCAACAAGAGTCAATTCAAACTATTTGATGTAGGATATTTTGTAGATAGTCCTTTTTGTCTAGTCTTGTATATTTTTGTCATGTTTCTTTGGCGGTAATGTAATATGGAGGACTGTAACCTTAACTTAAATTACCATGCTTGCTTGCCCTTCCATTATTGTGGTGGTTAATGTATGATTGCTACATTATAACTCTTGCATGACTTTCCAGTTTAACTATTGATGTATGCATGCACCTTATTTGTATATGATGACATGTTGATGTAAGATTGTTGTGAGTTTTGGTTGCTGAAGGCATGATAGATGTACCGTTTGGGAGTCGGTATTAGGGTATGACAATACTAATGTATTTCTTTATTTCATAGTATAAGTGCATGTTGAAATACACATTTACTCTTCATAGGAGTACATACATATAAATAATTTTGCATATAACAAGCAAGTATTTAATTTTAATCACATATGCATATTTGATATAATTGTCAGCAATCCTTACTTAAATACATATGTGAACATGTCTATATGTATATATATTTAGGGACTTTTATCAATAATCATATCACATGTTATATCCAATCCATTGTGTTATCATATAAACACATATTTAACATAACTATATTTAAAGCAAATATAGAAAACAAATTAAAATTCTGCCTACACAAATCTGCATAGGGTAGCGTTCTGGGCCCAACTTGTGAGCCACTTATGATTTTGAAAACGTCATTTTTAGGCTAAACAACCTTCCAAAATATTATTCCCCTTTGTGTCTAGTTTCCAAAGCATCAAAATTCACCTTAATATCTTATCTATAAATCGAGATATATGAGAAAAAAATATAGGTTGTTCATAAAACCAAAATAGTATTTGTTACCACTTATAAAAATTCATAGAATAAAATTAAGAAGGAATTAGACCAACATTTCTTCATAAAAGTTATACTTACATATCTCTAGTTTTACCTTAATTTTACTTTGTAGCATTTTAACAAGTCTATCAAAAGCTATACCCAATTTACTAAGGTTTATTCCCTAACAGTACATCTAGTACCTACAAATTTCAAGTCAACATTTGACATGCTTGCATACAATTTTAATTCATACTTCCTACATACAAAATGTGTATTTAGGAGTCTATTATGCATAGGAATTAATCTAATAGCATTCTGACCATTGTACCCAAAGATATCTCATTTTTACCACAAACCGTTCCATAATTAGCTTGTATGGATGTTTCTTTAATAGACACTTCCAATTACATTAAATTTAAGTTGCAGATAAACTCATGGTATAATAGGAGTTAAGCACACAATTACATTTATTCCAACCCCAGTCATAGTTTGGCGACAATATTTAGGTGAGGTAGCTATAGAGGCTTCAATATCGATAAAATACAATTACAAAATAAATTGCTTTCAATATTATCAAAGTTGATGCACTATGACTATGGCTATTATATTTTCTTTTTATGAAGGCAATTATATTGTTTTTACTTTTTCACATAACTCTAAGCCAATGAAAAATATAATCTATTATTGATATAAACTTATCTTATATATACCTCATCATCTCTCTTTATTATGAAATAAATTTTACTATATTGCACTCCTAAACAATGTATATTATTTATGCTATCTATATTTTCTATACATTGTCAAGCAATTTAAACTCTAAATCATTTAATGGCACTTATTTGTATATACTTAATGTTATGACATTAGACTTCAATTTGATACATAAAGACATCAGCATATAATTACTCTTATATAAAGACAAGCTATTAATAATCATTAAGCTCAATTATATACTTTCATTTATGTACATATCTATGCTATACTATAGATTAAATTATTAAGTTAAATTAATCTAAAAACCATTAGTTCCTACTTTATAGATATTATAAGTATCCATTAACATGCTCAACCTAGTAAGCTTGTTGATTGAGAACTTGTTAATTGAGTCCTTAAGTGATTAACAATGTATTTGCAATTGTTCCTTCATGCCAAACATACTCACTCTCTACTGCTCACTGTCCAATTTTTGCATAATATTTTTCACATGGAAAATGACATTTTTCAGGAAACTTTTCTACTTACCAATTAATACTTAAGAACTTAAATATATACTATAAAACTTTGAAGTCATTTTGATGTATATCTCAAGAGATATAATATAAGAAACACCTACTACTCCAATGACCCTCCAAATGTAAAAGGGCTACTATTTTTCACATTTTTTAGGACCTTAAATGAAATATTTAATTATTATTATTTCTATAACATTTGTAGGCACAGAAGTCTTGGTTCTATCCCAACTATAATCATCAAATTTGGAGTTCAAAAACTCAACTTATGATCAAAATAGTCATTAGAGGTTAATCCGAATTTTTAGATAGTACTTTCACATTAATGCCTAATATCTTAATTCAAGTCAATATACTTAAAAAATCCATAATCAACACAAGTATTAATGCATGCATAAAATAATAGTTCACAAACCTTGACATGCAACTCAAATCTTCTTTAAAATTCTCCTTTTTCTCTCACTATCTTCTTCTTTCAAGTTGCTAATTTTCTCATTCTTTTCCTTTCACAACAATTTCATCCATTAACACAAACTTGTAGAATTTAACTCAATCTACTATCAACCAAAACAAGAAGATGAAAAAGAAGAATTACTAATTAATAAGCTTACCTTAATGATACATACTAACTTCTCTTGATTAATTAAACATGCATGAATTTCTCTTCAAAGATTTTTCTTAGAGAAAGATTAACTATAGAATATAAGAGATGAGAAGAAGAATAAATTTCTATAACTCTCTCTTTAGAATGATGTCCCCCTCCACTTCTCTCTCTTTCTTGTGAATTATAATATATATATAGTGGTAAGGTAAATTTCTTTCTTGGTCCCTCAAAATTTTGCATGTTCCACTAACTTCTATCAATTTCTTGCATGTTACAGCTTTGCCTCTCATCTTCTTACATGTTATAAATTGGCCTATCCAATTATTTTTTCTCTTAAATCAGCCTCTCAAATCTCTCTTTTATTCACATTTGACCCTTAAGATGTCGAATTTACAAATTGACCCCTAAACTAATACTTTATACTTCAACTACACCCTTGAATATTATTAAACAGACAATAATAATTTAAATATGCCCTTATAAAATTCATACCATATAATTCACACATTTATCACATAATTAATGATAACTTAATAACATTTATGCCCTAAACAAGATCTTAACTATATTTTTGCTCCAATTATACACACTATACACTATAATATCAATTAACTATAATATACTCTATCACATAAGACCATTAATTCATTAGATCATAACTACTAATAATTCATCCAATAATGCTTAATTAGAATTTAATAATGTATAATTGCCCTTGAATTCTACTAGGGCCTATTTAGGGTCCTTACAAATCTCTCCCCCTTAAGAAATTTCATCCTCGAAGTTTACACCTGTATCCTTTACTCAAATGTATCACTATCAATTCTTAGACTTCTATATCTAGCACTATAAACATTCATTCCATACTATCTTGACAACTTTTTCCTTGATGCTTACTTTGACTTAATTCGCTTCTCTTATAACTCAATCTCCATAAGGAGCAATATTATCATACAATTACATCATTACTACTCTCAATATATATCCTATCAGTTTCCTTTATCAGTTGGGGCTTGTACATGTAATATGATGCTTGATGTTATGCTATGTGTGAATGATGCTTTCGTGTATGCAGTAAGATGCAAATGCATTTTCTCAGGTGTTGTATATGTTTTTGCCCCATCTCATGTATAATGCTTCATCAATTGCCCGTACTTGATGAGGAAAAACTGACAGGCATATAGAGCATTATCATCACTCCTCAACTTGATATCTCAAAACCTTCAACTATTGATATTTTTATCAACTAAACAAAACTCCATCTCATGTATCATAATTAAATAATCACTACTTATTTTATTAACACACCTATTTCATAATCCTATATATTTTCATATGCATATATTATGTACTTTTCAATCCAGAATTAAGATCCCAAGAAAGTACTATTATACGCATAATCCATTTCTGAAACTTCAATCATTTACCTTTACCCACATATAACTATCCTTATATCTTATTTATCAGATTCTATCAAATCATCACACTTCAATCTAACTATATCAAGACCAGGATATCCGCATTGGCCAACACTCTCAAAGCTTCCTATGATAACAACTCTAAACACCTATAGCCCAGAAATGGCTAAACTAAAGCTCTGATACCACTAATTATAACACCCTTATCCCCTACATAGTTGTAAACACTATATCTTTTATCATTAAGCATGCTTGCTAGGTTTAATACTTGAAATATTTTTTTACTTCAAACATAAATCCGACATATAAACTATACTAATAACACTTTACTACATACTTAAGAGTATTTTTAAACAATACAATATTTACATATATTAATCATCTATACATCACATCCTTGTCAAAGTAAATAAGAATCTTGTAATCAAAATGCATTTAACAGTAGACTATACTTTCAATCTCTCTCTTGTGTTGGCTATCCCGCTGCAGATATCATCCTAGGAAAAAATCATTACTTGCAACCTACACGGATGAAACACCCGTGCTAAGCTATAAAGCTTAGTGGGGAACAAAAACATGTGGACGACCCCTTTTAAAGGTCATTAAGATGAAAACCCATATATACACATCTTAAAGCAAATAAACCAATCATTAAAATAATATTCACAATAATCTCCAATAATTATATTCTCTTTTGCTATACTTATAACCAATATCAATACCTATTGATATTACCTTTGCTTATCAATTTATTACCTTTATCATTATTCATTCATTACTTTGAATCCTATACATCAAGCTTACTTTTTGGATTTCTATATGTTACTCTTGACCAATTACTTTGAATTATTAGTTGTCAAATATTGATGACTATATTATTCATGTATTAATATCAATTGCCAAACATTTTAATAAATATGCCATATTTCTATCACTTATTTACAAATATTTATATATACTTCATCTATACTTTATGAGTTCCCACA
This sequence comes from Excoecaria agallocha, assembly GCA_037975025.1. Lineage (NCBI taxonomy): Eukaryota > Viridiplantae > Streptophyta > Magnoliopsida > Malpighiales > Euphorbiaceae > Excoecaria > Excoecaria agallocha. The sequence continues at coordinate 29,225,561 of CM075819.1, forward strand.
TTTTGATTTTAGTGATCACTTTGATATACTTAACTATCTTAGAAACATGGTACTATATTTAGATAAATTATATTCCTTATACATAATGTATAATATATTCCATATATAAGATGCATTCTCATTCATTTGAATACTTACTATTTTTATTAAACTATTATATCTTTACCTTGTATATTTTTCAACTTTTAAAGCATTTTGATATTACCATTGCTTCATAGTAATCACACTCAGCACACTTTATATATATATATATATATATATATATATATATATATATATATATATATATATATATATATATACATGTAATTAATAGATTAGAAAATCTTGACAAATCTAACAACTTCACATAGTAAACAATAAAAGCTTTTGAAAAGCTTAACATTTAAGTTAGCATGATTGTATTCTATACTGACTGAGAATTCTTTATGCATTTAACTCATTTAAGCAATTTCAAACATTTGGAACCAATTATAAATAGCATACATATCATGTGTCACTTGGTAACCTCTATTTATTTAAACTTATGAAACAATACAAGAAAATCATGTCAGACATGTAATCAAGCAATATCCTTAACTCTTATATGATGTTTGCTTTGTACTTTATACTTTAATGTCTGTAGTGTACTTATAGTTTGTAGCACCCTTATCTTATAATCTATACATATCACTTTATCCATCTCATTATACATGTTTTACTGTGTAACATAAACATATACCAATTATAAAAGGACCGATATTCATACTTAATCCATAAAGAGTGCTAAACTATTAAGACTTTACAATATACATTAGAGTCGCTTTACAAAATATAACAATTGATTAACATCTTACAAAATAGCTATACTTTTACTAGATTTCCAGCACAACATGAAACCCTCGAAATACAAAAAAAAAATCAAAAAGAAGACTATATACTTTATAATCTTCAATGACTTATGTTGGCCAACCTGCTATAGATATCAGTCCTGCGAGAAAGTCCTAGCCTTGTAACCTACACAGATGAAACACTCGTGCTAAGCTATAAAGCGTAGTGGGGAACTAAAATCATGATACATGACCACTCAGAGTGATCGTCAACAATGCACATATCATGTCTCGATCATAACAAAGCTTTGTTTCAAGAAATGAACAAAAATGCAGCAGTTAAATCATATTACAGAAATCATAAAGTTCAACGATAAAAATTACATTGATGCTTTAATCAACATATATAACCATGTAAGCTCTAATGTTCTATGGCTTTAAATTCAACTAATTATCATGTGACTAGTTTCTGAATTGATACTAAACCATAAAAGCATAATTATCTATTATCTTTTCATCTATTTAGCATGTCTTTGATATATACACATTAGAATTAAATAGAAAATCCACACTTCCAAATACCATGAGATCTTTATATTACTACAAGCTTATTTTATATTACATAAGTTACAAAAATAAGCCTATCAATTAAGCATAACAATTATACATCAATGCCAGCCTACTCTTATATACCAAGGTTATGGGTCTTAGATTTGTATACATCGCATCGCAAATAACAAACACACATTCATAAATGTATACATACAAACCATGTGAACACCTAAATATAATCATAAGAAAAATATTTCAAAAACAATGGTTGTTCCTATCTAACTCTTATAATCTTTAATATGAAATATGCTTATGCAATTATAAAATTGTTGTGTCTATTAGATATTATAATACTCTTTAACCTAATAAAAGTTCTTTCATATATCATGCATTGGCATACATATAAAAAAAAGGCTTATGATCACAAAGGACATACATATATATACCATCAATTTAATTCAAGCATTAATATAATACAATTTCATTATATAACCAACTAGCATGTAATTTGGATATTAGCAATAATGAAATACCCTAACATTTAATTTAGCATACTTACTATCAATATTGCCTAAAACGCTTTTATAATTTATACGCATAATCTATACACAAAATCATAGTTCATTTTACTATTCCATATAGTACGATTAACCATTACATTGAAATTGACTGTAAAGCATTTATACTTTAATTTAGCCTGCTTAAGTTCTAAAAAGGTGGATAATGGGTTATACAATAGCACCCAAAGGTACAAAACTATTAATTTTAACGGTGGCACCCGAAGGTACAAATAAGATACCTGGAGGTATTAAACATTGATCCCTTGTAGGGATAAAACTGTATGATAAATCGGTGGACCTAAACAGGGTCAAACAAATAACATGGACCCAAACGGGGTTAATCAAATAACATGGACCGGTCAAGTGGACCCAAGCGGGGTTGGCTACAACCCAAATGGGGTTGTTTAAATCGACTCTAACTTTAAACCCAAATAGGGTCACTCTAACTTTTAATTTCAAGTGGACCTAAACATGTCAAAACTATTTAGAAGCAGCTGCAAGGTACCCTTATAGGCATGCCTATCTATCCACATCCTAGACTTAATGCAGGCAACATAATCTCTTTACTTTATCTTTACTCTATCAATCATATATATGTATACACATGTATACTCTTATATAACTATGTACAAGGTAATCATATACATGCTCACGTATAACTTTCTGTAAACATGTGATCATATGCACTATTAGTTATCGCTATTTTGTACTTTGCTCTTCTCTTATCATATACATATTGATGTTCATACACATATATTCATGTATATATATATGAGCATGGTGTCATAGATATCTACACATATAAATTTTCTATAAACATGTTATCTTGGGCACAATTAAGTATTATTATTTTGTACTTGTAATCCCTATAAATCATGTAACCATTTCACATATGTATTATGATAATCATATGCATGCATACATGCTTTACTATCCCTTTTCGTGTGATATTTTCACCACTTTAATTATATGGAAACAACATGTGTATACATTATTATTATTTCATAAAAATATATGTACCATCCATTGTATAACAATATTTTACATCTTATATTTACAACACATCATCATTTATCAAGCTTAAATTGGTGTGTTGAACATATATGATCAAATTATTATATTCAATAATGATAATTCAATTATACACATACCTTTTTCCCAAGGTTAACACTTAATCCTTATGTGTACATATTTTGTTCATATCTATACACACATATAGATACATGTATAGACATATAGATATACAATCTTAAATACACACGTGAATATGCAAATACATGTAAGCACATAGCACTATAACTCTATGTTATCTCATAATAACATAAGAGTATAAGCATACAATCATAACTATACTATTTCCAAAAAGTAATATTCATTATGATTGTACATGTACTAAATATATATATCTACAAGTTGCTTTAAATTCATAATTATTTTTACATTAAAGTATTTACATTTCTTTATATACTTGTGACATATTGTAAACCAATTATTCAATATTAAATTAGTCTACATATCTTTAATTTCTCTTTTAAAGCCTATTAGAATCATAAATATATCTAATTAGATGCCTTTTTAGACAACATGGTAATTGAGTTCTTAAATAATTTATCAAAGTTATTTAAGTACTCTTCCAATTAATTATATTAGATGTCATTTCAAAATTCCATTGACAGATTCTAGTGACTAGTTTGCACACAAAATTAGAAGTAGTAAACGACAATTTTAGAAGAAATGATCTTCTATAAACTTATTCCTTTATATTTCTAGTTTTTGATACATTAAAAATCATCTCATTATCATATCTATAACTCAAGATATTTTGAAATTCCAGAAGGCTATTCCAGTAACAGCTCAACAATTAATTTTAGTTTTCAAACTAAATTTAGACATATTTAGAGACAGATTTAGGATTTATTTTCCGCATATAAAATGTAGATATGGAAGTTTGGATTCAATTCAAATTAGAATTACCATATTTTTAAGTTCTAAAACTCAAGTTATAAGCAAAATACTCCTATTAGCTCAAACTAACCCAAAGAAAGATTTTTAAATGTCAATTTGAAAATTAGTAGAATAAAATGAGTGTGGAATCAGATATACATTCCTTCACAATAATTTTTCTCCTATGTGTCTAGTTTATTCAGAATTTTATATCATATAATTTTGACTTTTCTACCATGACTTATGGTTGAATTACTATAATTTGTTCTTGAACTGAAATTAACAGCTCTCTTAAATGTTCATATAAATATTTAGATGAGTTATATGCATATTTAGCTCCAGGTTCCTCATACAAAATTGATTATAATTCTATTAAGTTTACATAGAATCAAACCTCACTCAATTATCACTTAAATACAAGGAGTTATGGTTAAAAGATTGGTAACTGTTTAAAACTGCCTATACACTAAAACAATTCACTTGTACGAATTTTCTGAGTTCCTTAACAACCGAATCAAGCCACAACTCCTTCTAATGAATTGTAGATAATTGAACCTAGTTTACCCATAATTTTAAATCACCTCAATCTGAGGTCTATAACTTCTAATATGGATAAAAGAAGTAGCCTGGTTCATAAAAAAACACACCCAGTTTTTCCTCAACATTCAAAACAACGATTTTTTTCCTATTTAATCTCTCATTAACCCTAAGTAAACTTATAAATTACCATTAAAATTAAGTAATCCAAGCATAAACATTTATATCCACACACATGCATGAAAAATAACTTCCCAAACCTGATCATGCGACTCAAATCTTCTCTTCTACTCTTGTAATCTTCTTCTTCTTAATGATCATAACTTTCTCCTTCTTTTCCTTTCACAACAACTTCATTCATTAACACAAACTTCTAGAATTTAAATCAATCTGCCATCAACCAAAACAAGAAGAAGAAGAAGAAGAAGAAGAATTATCAAATTAAGTTAATTACCTTGTAGACATACACTAACTTATTCTTCAAAAATCCACATGCTAGAATTTATTCAAGGATTTCTTAGAGAGAATCAAAGAATGAAAGATTAAGAATAAATGAAATTCTATAAATCCCTCAAGAAATGCAGTCCCCTTCTCCTTTCTCTTCTATCTCTAACTTATGTAATTCACTATTTATAATAGCAATTTAAAATTCTCTTTTTGATCCTTCCACTTTTTTCATGTCTCATTATAACCTCTCACCTTTTTGCATGTTACACCAATGCCTCTCATCTTCTTACATACTTAACATTGACCCATATATTTTATACTTCTCTTAAATCAACCTCTCAAATCATTATTTTATTCACATTTGACCCTTAAGATGCCGCATTTACAAATTGACCCCTAAACTAATATTTTATACTTCAATTAGATTTTAATAACATGTAATTGCTCTTGAATTCTACTGGGGCCTATTTTGGGTCCTTACATAGTTTAGCCCACCTAAGTTCGAAAGGTGGATAACGGAATTGGTGGATACTCGAGGGTATCAAAACATTGGATATCTAAAAATATCAAAACTATAGACCCAAACGGGGATCGACTGTATGGTGGACTGGTCAAATGGACCCAAACGAGGTTAACTAACAATCTAAATAGGGCTGTGCATGATCCAATAGGATCAACTGTACTTTAGACCTAAAAAGGTCAATGGTGGCAGCTGCAACATCCCTATAGGCGCCTATCTATCCACAATTGAACTCTAATTACAGGCAATACTCTATTTAATTTTCTTTTCATATATCATGCTTGCACTCAACTAGTTAATTTGCACATGTATAACCATAAAATAGACATATTATTGCCATGACAAAATTATGTATGCAAGGTTCCTATAATTCTTCAAATACTTTATTAATCATGCTATCATCAGATTTCACATATTAACATGATCATACCATGACAATCATGTAATGTGTCATACCTGTTCAAGTGCTCATCATAAAACATGCCTTGTTATAAGAACTTTGCACTATAGCACATCATATGGATGTAAACATGTAAAAAGATTCATAATCACAAGTATATAGATATGTATATATACACACATATATTCATATAGGCATATAACAAGATAAGTACTTACTATTAAGCATATGTCATCACATTATGTACTTTAACATGTTATCAATAAGGCACTATATGTGAACATGATCATACTAATGTATTTCTTTATTTCATTGTATAAGTGCATGTTGAAATACACATTTATCTTCATAGGAGTACATAGATATAAATAATTTTGCATATAACAAGTAAGTATTTAATTTCAATCACATATGCATATTTGATATAATTTTCAGCAATCTTTACTTAAATACATATGTGAACATGTATATATGTATATATATTTAGGGACTTTTATTAGTAATCATTTCACATGTTATATCCAATCCAATGTGTTATCATATAAACAAATATTTAACATAACTATATTTAAAGCAAATATAGAAAACAAACTAAAAATCTGCTGAAACAAATCTACATAGGGCAGCATTCTAGGCCCAAATTGTGAGCCACTTATGATTTTGAAAACGTCATTTTTAGACGAAATGACCTTGTAAAATCTTATTCCCCTTTGTGTGTAGTTTCCAAATCATCAAAATTCACCTTAATATCTTATATATAGCTCGAGATATATGAGAAAAACTATAGGTTGTTCATAGAACAAAAATAGTGTTTGTTACCACTTATAAAAATTCATATAGTAAAATTAAGAAGGAATTAGACCAACATTTCTTCATAAACGTTATACTTACATGTCTCTAGTTTTACCATAATTTTACCTTGTAGCATTTTAACAACTTTATCAAATGTTATGCCCAATTTACTAAGGTATGTTCCCTAATAATACATCCAGTTCCTACAAATTTCAATTCAACATTTGACATGCTTGCATACAATTTTAATTCATACTTCATACATACAAAATGTGTATTTAGGAGTCTATTATAAGTGGGAATTATTATAATAGCATTCTGACCATTGTACACAAAGATACCTCATTTTTACCACAAACTATTCCATAATTAGCTTGTATGGATGTTTCTTTAATAGACACTTGCAATTACATTAAATTTAAGTTGTAGATAAACTCATGGTATAATAGGAGTTAAGCACACAATTATGTATATTCCAACCCCAGTCATAGTATGGCAACAGTATTTAGGTGAGGTAGCTATAGAGGCTTCAATATCAATAAAATACAATTACAAAATAAATTGCTTTCAATATTATCAAAGTTGATGCACTATGACTATGGCTATTATCTTTTCTTTTTATGAAGGCAATTATATTGTTTCTACTTTTTCACATAACTCTAAGCCAATGAAAAACATAATCTATTATTAATATCAACTTATCTTATATATGCCTCATCATTTCGCTTTATTATGAAATCAATTTTACTATATTGCACTCCTAAACAATGTATATTATTTATGCTATCAATATTTTCTATACGTTGTCAAGCAATTTAAACTCTCAATCATTTAATGGCACTTATCTATATATACTTAATGCTATGACATTAGACTCTAATTTGATACATAACGACATCAACATATAATTACTCTCATATAATGACAAACTATTAATAATCATTAAGCTCAATTATATACTTTCATTTATGTACATATCTATGCCATACTATAGATTAAATTATTAAGTTAAATTAATCTAAAAACCCTTAGTTCCTACTTTATAGATATTATAATTATCCATTAAAATGCTCATCCTAGTAAGCTTGCTGATTGAGAACTTGTTAATTGAGTCCTTAAGTGATTAACAATGTATTTGCAATTGTTCCTTCATGCTAAACATACTCACTCTCTACTGCTCACTGTCCAATTTTTACATAATATTTTTCACATGGAAAACGACATTTTTTAAGAAACTTTTCTCTTAACAATTGATATTTAAGAGCTTATCTATATACTATAAAAAATTTCAAGTCATTTTGATGTATATCCCAGGAGTTATAACATAAGAAATGCCTACTGCTCCAATGACCTGCCAAATGCAAAAAGGCTACATTTTTGGGCATTTTTGAGTACCTTAAAGGAAAAATTTCACTATTGTTATTTCTATAACATTTGTAGGCACAGACAGCTCGGTTCTATCCCAACTAGAATCATCAAATTTGGAGTTCAAAAGCTCAACTTATGATCAAAATAGTCATTGGAGGTTAGTTTGAATTTCTGGATAGCACTTTCAAATTAATGCCTAATATCTTAATTCAAGTTAATATACTTATAAAATCCATAATCAACACAAGTATTAATGCATGCAAGAAATAATAGTACCCAAACCTGGACATGCAACTCAAAGCTTCTTCAAAATTCTCCATTTTCTCTCACTATATTCTTCTTTCAAGATCCTAATTTTCTCCTTCTTTTCCTTTCACAACAATTTCATCCATTAACACAAACTTCCAGCATTTAACACAATCTACCATCAACCAAAACAAGAAGATGAAGAAGAAGAATTACTAATTAATAAGCTTACCTTAATGATACATACTAACTTCTCTTGATTAATTAAATATGCATGAATTTCTCTTCAAAGATTTTTCTTAGAGAAAGATTAATTATAGAAAATAAGAGATGAGAAGAAGAATATATTTCTATAACTCTCTCTTTAGAATGCCATCTCCCTTAAATTCTCTCTCTTTCTTGTGAATTATAATATATATATAGTGGCATGGTAAATTTCTTTCTTGGTCCCTTAAAATTTTGCATGTTCCACTAACTTCTCTCAATTTCTTGCATGTTACACCTTTGCCTCTCATCTTCTTGCTTGTTATAAATTGGCCTATCCAATTATTATTTCTCTTAAATCAACCTCTCAAATCTCTCTTTTATTCACATTTGACCCTTAAGATGTCGAATTTACAAATTGACCCCGAAACTAATACTTTATACTTCAATTGCACCTTTGAAAATTATTAAACCAATAATAATAATTTAATTATGCCCTTATAAAATTCATACCATATAATTCACACATTTATCACATAATTAATGATAACTTAATAACATTTATGCCCTAAACAATATCTTAACTATATTTTTGCTCTAATTATACACACTATACACTATAATATCAATTGATTATTATATACTCTATCACATAAGACCTTGAATTCATTAGATCATAACTACCAATAATTCATCCAATAATGCTTAATTAGACTTTAATAATGTATAATTGCCCTTGAATTCTACTATGACCTATTTAGGATCCTTACAATATATGCCATAGGTTTCTCTTCATGGGTTAACAATATGTTTATGCCCAACTTATGCATATATTCCTATTCACATGCATCATATGGCAATAACAACAATCGTGACTAGACCTGTAATACAAAAACATAGATCTTGATTTAATCTTAGGGGGTGACGTTTTGTGTGCATATAACTCCTATTGTTAGTCAACCCTTACACGGTTTCTTAGAATTTTGAGTGGGTTTAAGTAAGTTGAGCTTAACTTTTAGGCTTGCTTTTTTAGGTGAGTTAGGCTTTCTGTTTAGGTTTACTATTTGGAAAGAGGCGAATAGGATTCTATAATGTCCTTATTGTCTCATAGGGTGCCTTTACAGTTTTAGGTGAAGGTTTAGTTATTTTTATTCTGTCGCCTCAAGACTCACCTCAGGAACCACAAGATGCACTCAAAGTGTGTCTATGCTTGAGATTGAGTAGAACGATGTTTATTGAATTAATGTTTTAGAGACAAGCCATAATTATTATTATGTATGATATGATAAAATAAGACATTGTATACATAAAAGTTCATTTAATTAACATGGCTGGAGAAACATATACATTGTTTAGAGACACATTTACAAAATTCTTCAACGTCTCAAGCCCTTCCTTCTTTGAACAATGCCCCAAAGGTTGATGATGATGTGAAGCTTGTAAATGAAGCTTTAATCCTGCCCCCTCGAGATCGATGTTTGCTGGGTGTCAACCAAAGTTTGAATAAGATCTCCTAGAGGATGGTAGTAATCTATTTTGTGCCCTATGTACTAGTGGTAAGTGCAATACCAGTAAGTTATATGACTAGGTTTCCCTTGGCTCATGACCGACTTTATTGGTAATAGTTGCAACTTCCCTTGCCTATTAAGACGAGTAAGGTACCAAGAAAGCGGCTTACCCATGATGGTATAATGATTCCCCTTTGTTCTTATGGCTGAAACTCCTACAATCCCATCATTGCCCTAATTCGAGTCTCCATTCTCCTGTTCATTTCAAGGATTGCCTATTTTTGTACTTATAGCCCGAGCCCTTTCTTCCAAATATTCTCTCTCAGCTTCAATGGTGATGTCCTTGAGAGATTTCCAGTCTTTTAAGCTTTTTATTTTGAGCCTGTCTCTCTAGTAGGGATTGGCATTTTGGATAAATAGCCTGATTTGGTCAGCAGTTTTTGGCTTCTTTTTCATCTCCAATACCATGTTCCTCCATTAGGCAAGGCACTCATAAAAGGACTCTTTTGGTTTTTAACATAATAGCTCTAAATCCTTCAAGGTCACCTCCAATCTAGTGCTACAGTCATACTGCTCTAAAAATCCTTCTATTAGCCTATCCTAGTCTTCCTTTATTTCTTGGTCTAGCCTATGGTACCAACTAATGGAAGGGCCCATAAGACTAAAGCCAAAGTATTCAACCTTTTTTCGTATAGTGAGGGTAGTCCCTTTCATCATTAGGGCATACTGCTTTATATAGACTGTTAGATCAAAAGTTCCATCGAACTTAGGCAAGTTTGGCATTTTAAATTTTTAAGGTAGCACTTCCTTACTATCTAAATCCCTATCTTCCGGGTTGATACCTTTACCTATTGGCATTAATCGAGCCACGGCATTTATTTTTTCCTCTAACCTTCTTAAGGCTGGATCCTCTATTCTTGTTATCTTACACTTTGAGGCTTGCATACAGTCAGTTTTTTTGGGACATACGCTTCATATTCTTGATCAATTGAGGGAATAAGTGGTACCTTACCACTGAAACCAATAGCAATTGGAAAGGATAAAGCCACTACCATAGAGGTCTCCCCAGCCTCAACCAGTTCAACTAGACTAACAGCAGATGTTATCGGCTACGCTCTAGAAGTAGGAGCCATGGTGGCAACCTTTTCACTAATTATGGCAATCACCTTCCTTTAAGGTCTTCAAATTTCTTATTTAGCTCTTAGGAGACTAAAGTACCAGTTGGCTTTATTGGATCAAAAATCTTTGCTTTTTTGTGTGCCTTTCGATCTGTTTCATAATACCTAATCATGGAATCACTCAGATCCACTTTTGTAGGCAGTTGCCAAAATTGCTAAACCACCTAGGTATGTAATCTAGGATGGCTAAAAAATAAAAAGGTTTTTGGGTTTTGAAATAATAAATTAAAATTCACAACGAAAAAGGAAACCCACCAAGGATCCAAGCAATCCAATTGATTCAATAAAAAGAAGTGTAATTATTATTAACTTCTTGAAGCACAGATAAATCAAATTATAGGTGCGACTTCATATGAAACAACACCCTCTATCGGTATCCATACACGAATGCAATGAAGAGAATCGCCCGGGGTGCTAGATCCCTTCTTGGCGGCTAGGGTTTGTTCTCTCTCTTTGAGATTACAGAAGAAAAATGATTTTTCTTTTTTTGGTTTCTCTCTTAAGTGGCAGCTACAACTTATTATTTATGCTTAATTAGGGTTTTATATATACATCACTATATATATATATATATATATATAGTTGACCTAACCTTAATTAAGAGATACCTTATTTCTTATTTAAAATAATAATAATAATAATAATATTAATCTTAATTATTATTATTATTATTATTGCTACTTATTTCGAATTTTAATTTATCAAAAAATAAAAATTAAAATTCCTGAATTAACCCTTAATCCATTCATCACATTCTATGTGTACGACCCAATAGGTTCATATTATATTGGCAGTGGGCCCCAATCCTATCATGGGCCCACAAGTCATAAGCGGCCTTTAGCAAGACATTATGTCTACCTAAATAATATGAATATCGCTAATTCGATTTTAACCGAATAGAACATGTTATAATCCCTTTTTCACACGATATCATGTTTGAACATAAGTCATGGTCTATGTCAAACTTATATAGTCCAAACATATAATTTCTCGATCACTAAGTAAACTGATAATATCAAATGATATTGATCGCTCTATCAATTCATTTGAGCACGTCCATGCATTTCTCAGTCCTACTTATCGAGGGGCCCAATAGATATCTCTCTCATAAGAGAGGGATAAATTCCTTCTTGATTATTCACTATCCTCTGCATGATTCTCATTATGTCCAATCATAACATTTTTGATTATCTAATTAACGATAATGTTTGATTATGTTAGAACATAATGTTTATGATGTAGGATACTGTGATAATCTCAGGTTTAAGAATTGATAGCATAACTATTATGAGATCACTAATGACACTAACCCATGTAGTATTTCATTGCAGGTTTATCATGTACTATGTTTTCTAACGAGTACTTATAAGTTTAATTCATATCACTATATAATCATCCCATGATTATCAATCAAACTTATACTAGTCTTTATTTATCATTAATCATTTAATGATAAATGACAAGGGATAGTCAAAATAACATTAAATTGTTATTTACAAACATTATTATAACGTAACGTACCAACAATATAATAACATGAAGAAAACCCAATTTTATAAAATGAAATGTGACATTACATAAAGGGCCTAATGTTTGGCCTAGGGCATAACCACTAACAAGGGTTAGACTGATGCATAATGCATGAACATGCCAAGCATATGTATGATATATAGAACACACGTGATACATGAATATGGATACATTATAATACATGGCACGTACAAGATATACACATTTCATGGCAAAGAGAATTAACATACATGTTCTTAAATTATTGTATTAATTATCTTATTTGTCTACACACAAAATTAGATGCATGCTTATGCACGATCATGCACACATGATTCACATGCTTTAGTTTTCATTTAAATATTAGGTTGCGATTTATGCAAGTAGAAAATTATTCACAACGCGAGATGTACATGAAAGCATTGGGTCCTAAGGAGGCCTTTGTCAGGGTAACCTAAGGAGTAAAATTGCTTATCTAAAGATAATGAATTGAGGATGACAGACTCTTGGTGGTATTAAAATTATTTTTTTGAAACCTTTTTAAAATATTGTTGAGCCCAGCCTATGCGGTTAAGCAGCTCTAAGCGGGCAAATGATGAATATACCCTTAACAGAAAACTTGAAAGTCATGTTAGGAGCACGTAAAGGCCTTGTACGTTGCGCATTAACGGAATGTGTGCCCGTACGGTCGAAAAATATTCATCATTTGGCCTTAAGGTGAGAATCTTACCTTGTTTTGGAATGCACAACTTTGCACAAAAGAGTGTACAGTTGTGTATTCCAAATAATCTTGCCTTTTCAAGCAAGTTAGCCACCTTTTGGAGTGTACAATCGTGCAAACCAATGGCATGGTCGTACACTCAAAAGGTGGTGAGTTTCCCTATGATGCGAGTGGGCAAGTGGGAGGCACCGTTAGAGTGTACAGTCGTGCATACCCATGGTATGGTCATACACTCTGCCTTTATAAGCCTCCTCTGATTCTTTCTCAGGGTTGGCTTCTTTGGTTGGTTAAAGGATTTTAGTGCAATCAAAAACTTAGAAAGAAGCTTCCAAAAAGCTTTCTAAGCTAAAAGTGAACTTTTGGCTCTTGTTTTAAATCTTTAGTTATTTTTTTGAGTATTTCTATACCACAAAAGGTCTACAAATCCAACATTCGATAATCTGATCGGGTAAGTACATTAAAAGTAATACAAAAGGCCTTTCTTGGTGTTTTCATAAATATAATAAATTTTTGTCATTCTTCTCATCTGTTAGTTTCTATTATATGTTAATCCCTACTAGATTTAGGTTGTGAAACCCTTTAAAAGGGGTATATTGCTATGTGATAGAAATTATTATGTCATCTTCTTTAATTTATATTTTGACCATTTCTTTCAAAATCATCTTTTTACCAAAATAGAACCCAGCCTACAAACTCTTCTTCGTATTTAACTTTTCCTTTTTGCTCTATTTTGGATCTGCAGTTGACGAGAATTGTGTCTTAAAAGGAAAGAAAACTCACCGTTATTAGGTTGATGCAGCCATGTATTGTTTGATGTGCACTCGTACATCAAATGGTGCATGGCCTACAATGTGTTTTCTTGCTTTTTGGGTAAATGAGTTGATTGCATGTCATCAAATACGCCCTCGTGCATTTTTTGACATGCGTGCCGGATCCTTATTTTTCATTTTTTATATACCTCTTGATTCAAATTAATTTTTCATATGTTTCTTTAAGGTTTTCTATTATCATTATTATTTTTGTTGTCATTATTATTATTATTATTACTGCTCTTAAGGAATAAGGCTTCTCACAAATATGATCAGGAAAGCACTCCAGGTAAGTCCACTGTCCTTCCTCTTTATTGTAAAGATACTTTTTTGACTGCAAGTAGAAAATGTCATCAAAAAATATTTATAGTAATTAATCGGGATATTCCATTAATAAAATTAGAATGATGTCCACATTTTGCAAAGGGGATTCACATGTAAAAAAATCAGCTTTTAATAATGTAAATGATTTTTGTATATAATTAAATAACATAGGACGTTTCTTAAATTAAACTTGGACTGGTGAGTCCATATCTTTAAGATCTAGTAATGAAATGCTTCTTCAATAATTCACATGCGAGGACCAAAGTCCTTATCTAAAAGGGTCATAATGAACTGCCCGATTTATGAATGCTTTTACAGCTTTATTCAATGCCCTAATTTACCTCTTTCTTATGTGATTAGGTGCACCTTTAATTTCTATATTTGCTTTAGTCTTGCATGAAAGAAAAGGGATAACACGATTAATTTGAAAGCCATTATGTTACATTCGTCAAGGGTTAAAATAAGAGTGGAACTCTGAACCCTCTCTGGGTTTTTGGCCTCACAAGGTCAGAACACCTTCTTTCACAATGTTTTATTAGGTGATGACTCCTAATTATTGTGTTTTAATGTATAGTTTTATTTAGTATTGTGTTTATTATTTTCGTATTTTATCTATATTTTGTTGCTTTTACGTGTTTGGTGTGTTTGTGGTTGTTTTATTTGTTTTGTAGGAGAAGGGAAATGATTTGAGGATTAAAGGAGTCAATTGGAAGTAAAAGGAGAGGAATGAGAGCTACAAGGGCATTGTTGTGAGCACGACAATGCAAGAGAGATCGTAACAGCAAGCGAGGAAGAAAGCTAAGCCAGCAGAAGCATGTATTGTCGCAAGGGCAACAATGAAGGAAAGGTTGCGATAGCTAGTGAATCCAGCCAAAGCATTGGCGTGTCTTGTCACGAGCACGATAAGAGTCTCGAGAGCGACATAGGACGGATGAGTAGTTTTATTTTTGAAGAGATGCAATTTTTCACCACCAAGTGCAACTTTTATGAAGAGTTATTTTTGAAGAGCCACATCTTTTAGGGAGGCATATATATGCCAAGTGAACAGATTTTGGGGATGATGAATTTTTGGAATTTGATATTGTGATCTTAAGAGCAATATTTTTCTTTAGGACTTTTGTTTAATTTTCATGACTTGAAGAAGGAGACAAGCAAGGGAGAAGACATCTTTTGTGAAGGGAAAAGGATTGAGAGATCCCCTTTTTCTTGTTCTTAATTTTATTTCTTCCTTGTAAACTTTATATGAATATTAAATTGGCATTTGATTATATATGAACAAGTACTATTTTTCCATTTACTTAATTGATCTTTGAATGTAGAATTTGTTATTAAAATTATATTAGTATCATTATAGGTTGAGGAAAAAGACCTTAGATGGCAATTCCTTTTCTAAAAATTAACATAATGGTCATAAATAAGGGAGTTAGCGAGAGCAACGTCTTATTGAAAGTTAATAGGAAATTCATTATCAAAGCATAGTTAGAGAGATCACATGTGGAGATAATTGCTATAGGTTGGTAGTTAATCTTAAAATATGTAATTAAAATCAACTAGTTCATTAACGAGAGTTGAGAATTAGCACTTTAATTGCATGTCATAGGCAATCTAATTCATGTCGAGAGAGTGGATTGGAAATTTATTCCAACTTGGCTTACTAATAAGATTAAAACATATTAATTAAAATAATGGTATCAAGTGCATGATTATTTAATTTATTATATTTATTGTCTTCTTTGATTATATTTAACTAGGATTTAATTAATTAATGCAATAGAGTAGTTTAGAGTTAATTTCCACTTACAAACATCGTAAACAAGATTAAAATTGAGTAGTAATAGTGGGTAATTTAAATCAACATTTCCTCGTGGGATCGATATCTAAAGTACTATAACCAGTACACCGTATACTTGCGGTATTTAAGCTTTTAGAAAATGCATATCACTTGTGGTGTCCAACTAGATGCCTCCTGGTCATCAATCATTAATGATAAGATAGGGATGCCTTGACGTGGCACGTCACACCTTTCGAGGTTCATGATTGGGGCAAGTTGAGTTGAGTCACTTTCCTATCACGAAGCGACCATTGGCCTGGATGGGAAACTTCATCCTAGTTTTGACCTTAAAAGTGGGATCAAATTGCTAAAGGTTAGAGGTTTTCTCACTCAAATGCAATGATCCCTTGGTTTTAGGGGTGAAACCGGGTGTCAGTGACTCGAAAAAAAAAGAAAGTCGAGAGCTATCGGGAAAAGAGCATGCGTCACAATGGCGACTCCACTGGAGATGTTCGAGATTTCATTCTGAAATCACTTTTGACTTATGTGACATAAAAGCCTTAGAATAAGTTAGACGTCCCAGTTTTCTGACCCCGATGCATTTTTGAAGTACTCCCTTATCGTTCACTCAATGGAGGGTAGTGTTAGGGATAATTACCAGTCCATGTCTAGTACCTGATGGTATATTAAATAGTGACCTGATTGGTCATTATGCTCATGATGAGCTAGACCCATTGGCAGGGACCATGCTTGGGTACCCTTGTAATTGAGTACCTAGACCAAAAGCCCATCTAATGACATAGAAATCTCTATTAGGACATTCGCAATAATTTTGCATTGCTTGTGATGTGGACCCTTGTGTACTAGGTATGCCCAAACAAATTCGGATATTCACTTATCAAAGGCTGCCATGCCTCGATAAGCCTATTTTAATTTGTTTAGGTTGCCCGAATACACACTGATCCATGCCTTTTTGCGTCTCTATAGGAGGGACATTATGATGCTGAATTTTTGTTGTGTGCCATATGCATATTCATTGGGGTCCCCTGTTGACCTGTGAATTTAACCCACCTAGGAAAAAAGGACTTTGACCACATGTGCAGGAGAAATAAGGTGGAGAGGATCCTTATGTGTGGTTGTCGTTGCTATATCTCGTGATCATGCATCACGTTGACAACCCCATTTTGATGGCCATAATAGAGCCATCATTTCCTAGGTGGTTTCAAGGTTCAGATGGCCATTTGGTTAAGGAGTGCTTAGTAAAACAGATAGAAGAGTTGGTATCTGGGCAGAGTTCAGAATTGGGGTCTGAGTCAGGGTTAGACAGTGTCTCAAAAGAATTTTTGAACGAATTTTCAGAACAGTTAGAAAGGGAAATTATGGTCGAGCTCACTTCTCCTATTGGTTCCTCTGGTTCACAAGACACTGAAAAGATGATGGATGATCTTGAGAGAAAGATGATATCGATGTTTATAAGCCTCATAGCTAGTTTGACCTCTACCTTAATTGCTTAGCCTATCACAGTGGCCGCTACTCGAGTTGAACCGACCTCTATCGGGGAGACTCCAGCAGCTCCTATCGTGATACCCCCACCTGCAGCAGATGTCAGGAATGTTACTTCACGTAGAGGAGAAAGGGATGTCACTCGGGTGGGTCCCAAATGTAATTTTATAACTGACGAAGAAGATGAATTATGGGCCCCTAAAATGCTGAAGAACTTTGTCCCTAAGGAGTAAAGTCCCGTTGTGAAAAAGATGGAGGAAAAGTGGAGGCTCTGACTAGGATGTCGTCTGTAGGAAAAGGAGTCAATCTTGAGGACATCGAATTGAATGGTAAAGATGCTTTGCCTAGTCAATTTAAAATGCCTGACTTGATGAAGTTTGATGGAACCTCTGATCCCCTGGCCCATATAAAGAAGTATGTCCTACTTATGAAAAGGATTGCCCTTACTAAGAGGCAAAAGGTGAACCTCTTTAGCCATAGCCTAGTAGGCCCCGGTGTTGATTATTATCATAGTTTGGATAGGAAGATAAAAAAGTATTGGGAGAGATTGACGGAGGAATTCTTTAGATAGTATGATTGTAGCACATGCATGGAGGTTACCTTGAAAGATTTAGAGTTATTACAACAAAAGCTTGGAGATTCCTTCCATGAGTACCTCACTTGATGGAGGAATAGAGTCATAGAGATGAAAAGGAAGCTTGACACATAAGATCAAATCCACCTATTCATTTGGAATGCCAGTCCTTATCTGAAGGAAGGTCTCAAGATGAAATGATTGAAGGATTGGGAGTCTTTAAAGGATATAACAATTGAATCCAAGGGGGAATATTTAGCAAAGAAGGCTAGTGCTGCGAGTTCGAATGGTGGAGGATATAACGGTAACAAGAGCGATTTTGGAAACTCGAGATTTGGTAAGAGACTAGTAACAGTAGCAGTAGTAGAGGTAATAGTGGAAGAAGTGCCAAGGTATCAGCTATGGGAGTCAATCAACATCATTACTCTGAATTAGGGAAGTCACTATCCTGGTGTCTTAGCCATTTGATGAAGGAAGGTAAGTTGCAACCGATGCCCTCTAAGCTCACAAGGAGTTAGGGTTAGCCTAGGCATAGATCTGATTGGTATTGTGCCTTTCATCAACATACAGGGCATGAGACTAATTATTGTCGTACTTTGAGGGATCGTATCCAGGATTTGATTGATTGTCTTAGCCATTTATAATGTTATGCCACCATCGATATTCATGGTCGGGTCTGGGTTGCTGGAATTGAATGTCCTAAAATATTTGTATGGAAATGAGTATTTAGCTATCACACACAAGGCTCAGGGAAGTACTAATGGTCCAGAAACAAGTGCAGAAGGGTTAGCAAAAATGGGGGAAATAGTTCAGCTAGTAGATATCTGGGATACAGAGAGTGAGAAGAGTTCAGTTAAGGCTAAAGAGGAACCGAAAGACCTATAGGAAAATGATGAAGATGAGAGGGAAGTGATAGATGGAAAGATGATTCAAGCAGTAACTAAAAGTGGGAGAGTCATGCTGGAGGTTGAGAGGCCACAAGAACCCACTGCTCCGACAGAGGAAAGAACCACTGTAAGGACCCAATCACGGCCCTAATTGGATTATAGTAAAGTGACGAGAATTATGGGTAATTAAGGCAAATATTGAATTATTTTGCATTGTTAAGGTTAAGTCCCATTAGGGGTATTTTGGTAATTTTAGCATTTATATAAATTGAGTATGGTTAAAAATTAAGATAAAGAAGGATATAGTTGAAGTAAATTAGAAGTTTGGGTGTTAAATGTTAAGAAAGATAAGTTGATGGGTTATGTTGTATAAGGGCAATTTTGGAAATTCACACAATGAGATATTTACCCCACTAACTCCCTCAATAGCTTCTTGGAGAAGGAAATCAAGGGAATAGAGAATGGGAGCATCAGCATTTTGGAGAGAGATAGTTCTCTCTCTCTCTCTCTCTCTCTACTGGTTATGGTTTGGAGAAGGGAGATAGGGTTTATGAGTAAAGATCAAAGGTAATGTCTTTCCTTGAAGATCCCTTCTTCCTCAACTTTTCTTCATTTATGATTTTTGGTCATGAGGGATTGCAAAATCATGTTATTGTTTCTATGTATAAAGAGAAAGGAGAAGCAGATAGATCAAGAATAGGAGAAAGAAGAAAGAGCTAGATCGGTGGATTTTTGAAGGAGATGAAGCTGGTATATGAGGTATAGGAACTCTATATAAATGGTTACTTGATGATTTTCCTGTGTTCTTGTATGTGTCACCTTAGTTGAAGTAAAGGTTAGATTTTAGTGTTTTAGATGAACAAATAATGATTTAAATCTAAGTATTTGAGGTGAGTTTTGGGATTCAAAATCATTTGAGCTAGAAATTGGCATTTTTAATCCAAACTGCCAAAATGCCTTGCATGGCCGTGTGTCCTTCTCCTTTCCATCATGCGTGGCCACACATACGTTTGCTTCCTTGTACAGCCTCGTGATTCCTTTACTTCTTCAGTGTATGGCCGTGCCTCCTCTTTATTTTTCCCTTACGTGGTCGTGCATCTTCCTTGTGTGTTTGCTGCGTGGCCGTGTGATGGGTTGTGTTTCCTCTCTGCATGGCCGTGCATTTCCCTTATGTTTTTCATGCATGGTCACGTGATGGCTTGGGCCTCTCCCTACGTGGCCACCACTGCATTGCCTTTCTCCTTGCATGGCCACGTGAATGGCTTCATTCTCCCTCTACTTGGTCGCGTGTTTGGCCTTTGTTCTCCTTGTGTGGCCGTGTATGCCTTCTCTTCTTTCTTTGGCACGACCACTCGCATGTTTTCTTTTAATGGTTCTACTTCACACTCTAAGCTATAAATTATTCATGAATCATGAATCCCATATTATAAAATATAATTGGAGAGAATTAAATGGACCATAAGTAATGTACATGATGATTATGTTGATTAAAGTGGTGGTTAATAAGTCATATGATTTCTAAATGAAATAATTGAACTGTGAAGTCTTTTTAAGACATTATGAATGACATAGGTAGACCTTAATATCATATGTGAGTACTTTCACTACTTGTGAGACACCAAATGTATTTATATAGTATATTGGATGAACTAAATGTACGAAGATTAAATTAAGTATAAGGAAGCAAAGGAAATGGTTTTGAAGAACCACTTAGGTACATTCTTTTTTTATGAATATGTTTTTACTTGTGGAGTCATGTAGTCATGGTTTATATGACTATATGTATGGTTTCATTCTCATGAACTATCATCGGGCATTACCAGAGTCAACCCTGAATTCAAATCATGTTGTTACTTCATGATCTTATGTCCAATGATGTGTATTGCATTAGGTTCTTAAAACATTGTATGAGCTAGTATTGCATCATACTCAGTTACCATTATGCTAAAGCATTCTAGTGCAAGATATAAGTTATCCGGTAGCTATGCAAGTATAAGCAGGTGGTATGTATTCTTGAATATTAGGGCTTTAAGCCAGTATTGATATGTAAATGAATAATATGAGTTCATTTATGGGAAACAGCTTTAAGTAAATGTTATATTAAATAAGAAAGAATATGATGAATGAATGATGTTCTTAAAGTGATAAAGCATGTGGGTCTTATTTCGATTGTGGATTGGATAGGCATGCCTAGAGAGATTCAGCAACTGACATTGTTGACCCTGTTTGGGTCTTATTCCTTTATGGAACCATCATTTGGCCCTTTTGGTTCTATTGTTTGTTCCTTTCTGGAACCATTGATGACCCCATTTGGGTCTAGTATTTTGTTCCTTTATGGAACCATAGTTCGGCCCTTTGGGTCCATCATTTGATACCTTCGGTATCCATTGCTCCCATTATCCACCCTTTGAACTAGTACTTGGCAGGCTATTTAAAGTTTAAAAGACTTAGCAATTTACTCGAAATAAAGAAATATATGTATATATATATATATCATTTGCTTCACCTATATAATGTGAAAATGATAATGGCCTACTATATTGCTTGGTTTAAATTTCTTTTTGGCTAGAATGATTCCAATGAAATGTAGTTCTCTGTTCTGTATTATATAACTAAGATTGCATGACATATGTGAAGTATTGATGCCTAAAATATCTCTTATAGATGATGTATGATATATATACTCCCGTATGCTTTGATTGAATATTGAAGGCATATCATGTTGGAATTTAACGGTAACATGCATCACATACATGAGCGAAATTTTAAAATTTTTTAACCATTAGATCTGATCTTGCCATGAATACACAATATAACTATATGAGAATAAGAAAAATCACCTTTGATTTTTGTTGAACAGTTGATTTTACTTCGCACCAGGTTGTCGCAAACCACAGTGTCCAAAATCGAACACCTCCAATGAGTAATCCACACTAGAGAGGGGTAAATTGAACCAACAAATTGGTGTTCAACTAGGGCTGGCCGAAATTCCCAAGAGCTAGCTTGGGAAGTGGCGCAAAAAGGAGAGAGTTTTTAGAGAAAGGACTTTCCTTTTGTTTTAATCACTTAACCCTAATTCTCATTAGTTGGCCTTTTATAGTTAGGTTAAAATTCCAACTCCTTAATGAGATTGGGCTCTTTAAAATTGCTGGAGAATTATTAATTGGGCCTCTGGAATTAATTATAATCATTTGGGCTTAATTAAATCCAAATTAAATCTTTTCATAAAAGACCATGCACAAAATCCACAAACTAGGCCCTTTGTGCATCTAATTGGATTTAAATACCCAAATGGATTCCAAATCCAACCAAATTAAATATGTGAGTTCCATAACACTTATGTAACATATATAAATTAATTTGGTCCAAGAAAAAGCCCTCCAAGCCCTTCTGTTTGGAGTTGGCGTGTAGCCCTCTTCTGGAGGTCTTCCTCCAACTTCTTCATTCCTTTGGCCCTTTATAATTTCTCCAATGGTCCTATTAATTATTATATCAGTCCTATAACACTTATAGTAGTCTTATAACACTTATAAGATAATAATAATTAATCATGAAATACATTATTTCATTTAGGTCCAATTTACATAACATTTCTCAAAAGTTCCGCGGACAATTTTATTTGATCATAATTAATTAAACTCTTTAATTAATTATTATCATATTCTCCTCTCTACCTTTATAATAATATCAAATATTATTATCCTTGTCATTTTACCATTTTACCCTTTTCTCTATATGTGTGTGACCTATTGGGTTCCTGTCCATGTTGGCAGTATAATATGTAATTGTGAGTTCTATTCAAAACTCACATGATTTAAACTCCTTTAAATCATTTTATCAATCTCTATTGATATTTTGATACATCATTATACAAGTCATGATTGGCCTCTAGCTAGGCATCATGACTACCCAAATGTCAGGAAAGTCATGTGGTTTGACTGTACCCTTCCATAGAAACAGTTACCGTGCAATTACTCCTTTCACCACTCTTATCTCAATTAGATTATGAGTATGGATTTCTGTCAACTCATATAAATCTAATTATGTATGTTCTATTAATTTAACCATTGTTCCTAAATGCCCTTCATGGATCTCCATCCATCTCGGCATATTACTCTGGCTAGAGATTCTCTGAACAAGGCAATTATAGAATCATGCGAGATAACTTCCCTTGTTAAATCTGGGATGGTGAATCCTTTGTCAATCACTCAACTATCTTCAAGTAGGTCATGATATACCCAATCTCCTAACTATGTTCACTCTCAGTTGGAAGTACTCAGTTATGGAGTCAAAGTATACCACTTGCTACTTAAGATAACTTTGGTGATCTCAAGTCTAAGGATACTTGCACAACCGCTATGAAGAGATTCCTCACTGACATAGATTTAATATCCATATGAGGATTTTCTTTGCAGGTCTCCAATGAACTTGTTCCTCTAACAAGCATCCACATGTTAGCTTTGATTATCATCCATAATCTCAACTATGAGAACCATTGCTTGAACCATTCAAGAAGCATAACATGTGCTAATCTGTCCGAATTAACAATGTCCTATCTTGTTAATTCTATGACTAGGGATATTTAGATATTAACACATTTGCATGCGATAGACATCTCACATCATGAACACCTTCATGATTGCCTTTGCACTGTGTTTATAATATCTAGGACTTCATTTATTAATTTAAGATTTACAAACTCATGTATTCAAACACAGCATTAATAAATGAATGATGCCTTTTATTAAGAATATAAATTTCATACATATGAAAAACATCCCTATTACATGGGCTCTAGGGCATACTCTCTAACATATCATACATAATAAATGTGATTAAATGCTTACGATGAAAGCTGTACTATCAATTACTATGAGGTTTAGATTATCATAAGAATAATATTCATGTTTAGGATTGCAAATTCATTTGGTATAGCAAGGGTGAGATCGTTTAATATTGTTGACTTATATGTTTTCCTTAAATTTAAAGGGTGTAATGATTTTATGATATTTTATTAGAGTTTATCCTTAGAGTTGGTTTCCCCACTAAGCTTTATAGATTATCACAGGTTTGTTATCCGTGTAGGTACTGGTTAAACTCTAGTGGATCGATAGCTGGTGGCTAGTCAACCTTTGAAGAGAAGATCTGACTGAGTGCAGTTGCTTGAGGATTCCATTATGTATTTTCTTTGTCATTATGTTAGGCCTTTTAATTATAAGTTTGTTTTAAGTTATTATGGCATGTAATTATAATGGCTTGTGTTGTTTATTATTATCCATGCCTTATCTTTGCTAGGTTATGATGGTGATTGATGTTTATGCATGGTTAGTGAATTAGGGTGTTACAATTAGTGGTATCAGAGCACCCAGATTTAGCCTTTTTTAGGCAATAAGAAATTAAGAATGGTTCTTGGAGGTTGAGATGATATGGTCTAGGCCAAATAGTCATACATGGTGATATTGTTACTGAGATGCAAATTTTGATTATTGCAAGGAATGATTAACTTGCAATTGATGGATATTAGAGCACTAATAGGATTTTAATTCAGAAATTGTGAGATGACATCCAAGGAATTATCGATATCTCTCCCTTTCGGATATAGGAAGTGCATATAAGCCTTGATGATCTATGATTGAAGTGTAGCATGAGTTGACTATAAGTATGTTTAGATTGTTTATTAAGATGTTTGAGGAAAAAGTTTATCTGATAAAAAGATAATTGAGTTATGGCATTGCTAAGCATGCTAGATGTTGAGGTTAATAAGATGCTCTATATATACTCTATATATATGATTGTCAGCATTTTCCTAATTAGCTTGGGCAATTGAGCATGTTTCATTATATCATGATGGGATAAGACATGTACAGTTTATGAGAATACCTATTGGTATTCTATTGCATACATGAAGTCATTAACGCATTGCATAACATCCCATATTACATGAAAAGCATTGCATCGCATATCTGGCCTAGCTGAAAGGGGGAAAATTGATAGGAAATGTAACGAGTATAAGAGAATCTAAAAGTTAGAGGCAGATACTAATGATAGAGATAGATGAGTTGTTATGGTTATAATTGTTTGTAGATAAGATTGAGTTTAAAAATTTATAGCATTAAAGATAAAGATGATATGTTTGAATTTTAAGGACGAAATTCTTTTAAGGAGGGGAGAATTGTAAGGACCCAATCATGGCCTTAACCAGATTATAGTAAAGTGACGAGAATTATGGTTAATTAAGGCAAATATTGAATTATTTTACATTGTTAAGGTTAAGTCCCATTAGGGGTATTTTGGTAATTTCAGCATGTATGTAAATTAAGTATGGTTAAGAATTAAGATAAACAGGGATATAGTTGAAGTAAATTAGAAGTTTGGGTGTTAAATTTTAAGAAAGATAAGTTGATGGGTTATGTTGTATAAGGGCAATTTTGGAAATTCACACAATGAGATATTTACCCCACTAACTCCCTCAATAGCTTCTTGGAGAAGGAAATCAAGGGAATAGAGAATGGGGGGATCGACATTTTGGAGAGAGATAGTTCTCTCTCTCTCTCTCTCTCTCTACTGGTTACAGTTTGGAGAAGGGAGCCAGGGTTTGTGAGTGAAGATCAAAGGTAATGTCTTTCCTTGAAGATCCCTTCTTCCTCTTCTTTTCTTCATTTATGATTTTTGGTCAAGAGGGATTGCAAGATCATGTTATTGTTCCTATGTATAAAGAGAAAGGAGAAGCAAATAGATCAAGAATAAGAGAAAGAAGAAAGAGCTAGATCGGTGGATTTTTGAAGGGGATGAAGCTAGTATATAAGGTATGGGAACTCTATATAAATGGTTACTTGATGATTTTCCTATGTTCTTGTATGTGTCCCTTTAGTTGAAGTGAATGTTATATTTTAGTGTTTTAGATGAACAAAGAATGATTTAAATCTAAGTATTTGAGGTGAGTTTTGGGATTCAAAATCATTTGAGCTAGAAATCGGCATTTTTAATATAGAATGCTGAAATGCCTTGCATGGCTGTGTGTCCTTCTCCTTTCCTTCATGTGTGGCCACACATACCTATGCTTCCTTGCACAACCACGTGATTCCTTTGCTTCTTCAATGTGTGGTCGTGCCTCCTCTTTGTTTTTCCCTTACGTGGCTGTGCGTCTTCCTTGTGTGTTTCCTGTATGGCCGTGTGACGGGTTGTGTTTTCTCTCTGCGTGGCTGTGCATTTCCCTTATGTTTTTCATGCATGGTTATGTGATGGCTTGGGCCTCTCCCTGCGTGGCCACACACTGCATTGCCTTTCTCCTTGCATGGCCATGTGAATGGCTTCATTCTCCCTCTGGTTGGCTGCATGTTTGGCCTTTGTTCTCCTTGCGTGGCAGTGTATGCCTTCTCTTTTTTCTTTGGCATGGCCACTCGCATGTTTTCTTTTATATGTTCTACTTCACACTCTAAGCTATAAATTCTTCATGAATCATGAATCCCATATTATAAAATATAATTGGAGAGAATTAAATGGACCATAAGTAATGTACACGATGATTATGTTAATTAAAGTGGTGGTTAATAAGTCATATGATTTCTAAATAAAATAATTGAACTGTGAAGTCTTTTTAAGACATTATGAATGACATAGGTAGACCTTAATATCAGATGTGAGTACTTTCACTACTTGTGAGACACTGAAGGTATGTATATAATATATTGGATGAACTAAATGTACGAAGATTAAATTAAGTATAAGGAAGCAAAGGAAATGGTTTTGAAGAACCACTCAAGTACGTTCTTTTCTTATGAATATGTTTTTATGTGTGGAGTCATGTAGTTGTGGTTTATATGACTATATGTGTGGTTTCATTCTCAAAAACTATCATCGGGCATTACCAAAGTCAACCTTGAAATTAAAATCATGTTGTTACTTCATGATCTTATGTCCAATGATGTATATTGCATTAGGTTCTTAAAACATTATTTGAGCTAGTATTGCATCATACTCAGTTACCATTATGCTAAAGCATTCTAGTGCAAGATATAATTTATCCGGTAGCGATGCAAGTATAAGCAGGTGGTATGTATTCTTGAATATCAAGGCTATAAGCCAGTATTGATATGTAAATGAATAATATGTGTTCATTTGTGGGAAATGGCTTTAAGTAAATGTTATATTAAATTAGAAAGAATATGATGAATGAAAGATGTTCTTAAAGTGATAAAGCTTGTGAGTCTTAGTTCGGTTGTGGATTAGATAGGCATGCCTAGAGGGATTCAGCAGCTACCATAGTTGACCCCATTTGGGTCTTATTCCTTTATAGAACCATTGTTCGGCCCTTTTGGGTCTATTGTTTGTTCCTTGCTAGAACCATTGATGACCCCATTTGGGTCTAGTGTTTTGTTCCTTTATTGAACCATAGTTCGGTCCTTTGTTTCCATCGTTTGATACCTTTGGTATCCATTGCTCCTGTTATCCACCCTTTGAACTAGTACTTGACAGGCTATTAAAAGTTTAAAAGACTCAGCAATTTACTCAAAATAAAGAAATATATGTATATATATCATTTGCTTCACCTATATAATGTGAAAATGATAATGGCCTACTATATTGCTTGATTTAAATTTCCTTTTGGCTAGAATGTTTCCAATGAAATGTAGTTCTCTGCTCTGTATTATATAACTAAGATTGCATGACATATGTGAAGTATTGATGCCTAAAATATCTCTTATAGATGATGTATGATATATATACTCCTTTATGCTTTGATTGAACATTGAAGGCATATCATACATAATAAATGTGATTAAATGCTTACAATGAAAGTTGTACTATCAATTGCTATGAGGTCTAGATTATCGTAAGAATAATATTCATGTTTAGGATTGCAAATTCATTTGGTATAGCAAGGGTGAGATCGTTTGATATTGTTGACTTGTATGTTTTCCTTAAATTTAAAGGGTGTTATGATTTTATGATATTTTATTAGAGTTTATCCTTGGAGTTGGTTTCCCAACTAAGCTTTATAGCTTAGCACTGGTTTGTTATCCGTGTAGGTACTGGTTAAGCTTTAGTGGATCGATAGCTGGTGGCTAGTCAGCCTTTGAAGAGAAGATCTGACTGAGTGCAGTTGCTTGAGGATTCCATTATGTATTTTCTTTGGCATTATGTTAGGCCTTTTAATTACAAGTTTGTTTTAAGTTATTGTGGCATGTAATTATTATGGCCTGTGTTATTTATTATTATCCATGCCTTATCTTTGCTAGGTTATGATGGTAATTGATTTTTATGCATGGTTAGTGGATTAGGGTGTTACAACCATGTAGGATAACTTGGTCCTAAAGCAACTCTAGAAGACTCTTGCTCAGATTTCGATTTGGAATTTGCTTAGGCAATCACCTTCTCATCGTCAGAAGTTGGTTGAGGCTTTATATGAATCCACTATTGCTACCACCATATCTCCTTTCTAGTTGTTAGAAATGGTGAAAGGAGATTTTCAAGAAAAGATTGTGTTCATTAATGCAGATCTCCCATTATAAGGATATGAGCGTAACTGCCCTTTATACATTAGGGCTGAGGTAAATGGCAAACACACTGCATGTGTAATGGTGGATGATGGTTTTTCTATCAACGTGTGTCCCTTTTCGATGATGGTGTCATATGGTATTGATGAGACCATGCTCACTCAATCTCAACTTATCACAACGGCCTATGACAAGTCGAAGAGGTAGGCTGCTGGCACTTTTAGGGTAGCAGTAAAGATGGGGCATATCGAGACTGAGGCAGAATTTGTAGTACTATAAATATCGGCCAATTTCTCTTTGTTGTTAGGGCAACCTTGGTTCCACAAGTTAGGAGGGGTTCCTTCCACCTTACACCAAATGATTCGAGTCCCACATGAAGGAGGCATGGTTACTATTAAAGCAGCAAGAGAGAATTCTATTTCTAATTTGGGCATAGAAAATCAACCTTTCAATGGATTCCATGTGGCTGGAATTGGAATTGAAGGGGAAAAGATAGGTTTTGTAAGCTCACAGGTCATTAACATGATGAAGAAAATGAATTACTTGCCAGGTGCCAAATTGGGGAAGAATTCTCAAGGGATTCATATGCCTCTTGCTCCCATTGGTCAGAAAGACAAGAAAGGCTTGGGTTATTGTAAGAATGATGTCAAGAAGCAATGCAAGGTACAACCAAGAAAGATCCCTTATATACTTGAAAGCTTTGTGCCAACGTCCGAGGAATGCAAGTATTATGGTGAAGCTGAACCCATAATAGTGCAGGGGAAGATCGTTCCTAGGTTTGAGATCTTTGATGACGTCTTTAACTGGTCAGCTACAATCATCAAGCTTTATTGGGATTTTGGGATGAAGAGGTTATGGCCAAGCTCGCTGATTTGGATTTGGGTTACCCCGAGGAGGTACTAACACCAGAGTCATTAGCCATCAAGTCTAAAGGTAAAGAAAAGGTTGGAGATAAAGATAAAGTCTTTGAAAATGAGACATCATTGGAGAAAGGAGAGTCATCTGATGTTGCATCAGCTATCCCTGATTTGGAAAATGATTCTTTTGTTGATGTAATTTATGTTCCTGAATTGTTTTGTAATGATGTGGCTAAGCATAACCCACTCAGGTATCTCCAGTCGGCACCCTCTTTGCTCGAGAAAATGGGAAGATGGCTATTATTCTTGCAGGATTTTGAGGTGGAATATGTAACCAAAAAGACGATTAAAGAAAGGGTATTCGCAGAATTTTTGGCCTATCACCCATTAGAAGGAGACCGAGTTCAGTATTAATTCCTAGAGGAAGGCATTAGTGCCATAACAGTTCAAGGCTGGCAAATGTATTTCGACGGGCCCACTAATAACAAAGGAGCTGGAGTAGGGGTCATTCTCATCACACCTGATGGCAAAAAGCTTCCTTTAGCCAAGAAACTAGGATTTAAAGTAACCAATAACAAAGCAGAATATGAAGCCTATTTACATGGAGTACAAGCCTTGATAGCACTAGGGCCAAGGACAGTCGAGGTTTTCGGGGATTCATCTTTAGAATTCATCAAGTATAGGATGAATGATCCATTAGGGAGGAGAGATTATGTGGAATATTTGAGGAGACTAAGCAGACAGTTTAAGACCTGTACCTTCCAACATGTACCCTAAGATGAGAACTAGCTAGCAGATGCTTTGGCAACCTTGGTATCTATGTGGGACAATCCCAAAGGGATAATCATGAGACCTATGATAATCACAAGCTCGACCAAGCCCTGCTTTAAAGGTGAAAACCTCATGAATTTAGATGGATCCGATGGCAAGCCCTGGTATTACGTTGTTTAGAACTACTTGGAAACTTCTAAGTTCCCTGAGGAAGCAACAGAGAAAGACCAGAGAAAAATTCAAAAGTTATCTAGTTAATTTATCAGTGTATATGGGGTCCTATATAAAAGACAAGTTGATGATGTTCAGCTAAGATGACTAGACGAGAGAGAGGTGAAGAAAGTCATGAAAGAAATGCATGCAGGAATATGCGTGGCCCACATGACTGGATTGACATTGGCCAGGAAGATCATGTGACAAGGATTCTTTTGGTTAACTATGGATGCTGATTGCTCCAAGTATGTGAAAATGTGTCACCAATGCCAACAGTATGCTAATTTAAGTCACCTACCCATCTCAAAATTATGCAACCTTTCCTCACCCTGGCCCTTTTTAGCTTGGGGAATAAACATTATTGGGGAAATTCATCTGACAGCTTCCAACAGTCATAGGTACATAGTAGTCACCATCGACTATTTCACAAATTGGGTGGAAGCCGAATCCTTCAAAAGGCTGGGAGCACGGGAAATGGCTCGATTCATCGAAAGGAATCTAGTATGCAGATATGGGGTGCCTCATCATATAGTGTCAGACAATGGGGTCCAGTTCCAAGCAAAAACTAGGCATATACTTCAGAAGTATAGAATCCAACACCACAAATCATATCCCTACTGTCCACAAGCAAATGAGGCAGTTGAAGCTGCAAATAAGAAGCTGAAGAAGATTTTATCCAAGACTATGCAAACATATAAAGATTGGGCAAAAAAGTTTTCATTTGCACTCTGGGGGTACAAAACTATCGTTAGAACTTCTATGGTAGCCATTCCTTTTTCCCTCATGAATGGCTCAGAGACAGTGCTACCGGTGGAGATTGAATTACAATTTCTAAGGATCGTCCTAAAAGCCAAGCTACCAGAGACAGAATGGGCAGAACACAAGATGATGTAGCTGAACCTATTAGATGAGAATCGAAAGAAGGCTTACTACTATAATTAACTGTATCAAAAAAGGTTAACCTGATCATTTGGGAAGAAGGTCAAAGGTAATCATTTGAAGGAAGGAGACTTAGTATTTAAATAAATGAGACCTGGCTTACCTGATTATAGAGGAAAGTTCAGACTGAATTGGGAAGGCCCCTTTGCTCTGAAGAAGTTGCTTTCTAAAGGAGCTGCCATTCTTACAGACAGCGAAGGGAATGAGTTCAAGGAGCTGATTAACATTGACAGGCTAAAGAGGTTCCACAGCTAAAAAAATTAGCTTGTAGGTCAAAAATCGAAAAAGGCGGCCTTGCTAAAATAGGGCACCATGCTAAGGTGAAAACCGAAAAAAGGCACTTTAGGCAAAAGTTAAGGGTTGAAAGAAAATAGCTAATTAGAAAACCCATGAGGGCTAATTGGCAATAGGAGGTTGATTTATTCTAGATACAATTACCTGAGATTTATTTAAGTATGCATTTTGTATTAATTGTCGCGTTGTGATTGTCATTATTGTTATAATGTGATCATATGAGCATGCATTGATAATCTAAGTTATTCATTGCAATTGACATGGACAAAGGTGTTTTTATTTATTCACATATGCAGCTAGTAGTAGAAGCAACACAAAACACATAGCAAAGTAAGATCTCCACTAAAACAAACACAATCATTACGCCAAGTGCTACACAAGCATACAAGCAAGAAAAAGTAAGCAAAAACACTATTCAAGCAGACAATGTTGTGACGTATTATAGACCAAAACGAAAAAGATGAAAGGACAACAACAACAACCAACATAAAGGAGCCCTCTAACCACTGCAACCCCCATTAGGGTCTTGCTCATCCAATACATCTCAGTGCCTCTATAACCCATGGATAGTATTCCATGCTAGTCTCAAAGTTGCAGGTATTCACTGGTGGGATATTGGTCCTCTCTGGTATATGCCTCCAAAGGTAATGATATCCAGTTACAAAGGCATCAGTTAAGTCTCCTCCTCCAAAGTTTAGGCATGCTCGCACCACTTCTTGTCGAATACCAAATTGGTAGGTACAATGAGTTGTAATACAAAAGGTCACCCGATGGAGACCGTAAAGAGGCACACATTCGAAACTCTCATCACGAGTCATATACTCCACCCAGATCTATGGGTACATGAAGCTTACTCTCCATTCCGACATAAAGCTCAGCCACATAATGCCTTTTTCCATAGAGGTAATCCAGTACCAACGCATACATGCTCCGAAGAACCTCAAGAAGTATGCATCAATGGCATGAGGGACAGGTTCAACTAGCATCTTGAGTTTTTCCTGCAGCCAGATCTGAAAAAAATGATGATGATAAAAAAAGGAGAAAAAAAGATAAGCATAAAAGCCGCTAGAATGGTTTGGTGTCTATTTCAGGCAAAAATTAGGCACAGGGTCATGTGAAAATCTATAAAAAGATGTGTGTCTTGTCAAGAAAAGCTAGTGTGAAAACCCACAAGGGGCACACTACCTTTAAATAATGACTACAAATACTTGTAGAAGTAAGGGGCTGCCGATGAGTACTGCATTAGGATCAGCATGAACAACATCTAGTTTGAGTAAGGTCTCCGCTCGGATCAAAGGGAATGGGGTAAACCCCTCATGAATGTCATTCACAACATCGAATAGTCGGTAATCTCTAAAAGTACCTCCTCTGTTGGTAATGCAAAGGTAATGAGCCAGGCACATAAATAGGGTAGCGCCCACAGCGTAAGTCTCATCCCATTAAAATAGTACATATAGTCGAATAGAAAGTCAAGAGACACGAGT
This sequence comes from Excoecaria agallocha, assembly GCA_037975025.1. Lineage (NCBI taxonomy): Eukaryota > Viridiplantae > Streptophyta > Magnoliopsida > Malpighiales > Euphorbiaceae > Excoecaria > Excoecaria agallocha. The sequence continues at coordinate 29,258,779 of CM075819.1, forward strand.
ACCAAAGTTTCTATGAAGGCCCTGACGTTGGAAGGACAAATGCCCAAGGCTCAAATAGCCTCGGGTGTAAAAAGGATGCCTAGGATTGCAGCAAATTCTTCATGTAATGGGCATATCTTCACAATGTTAAAGTAAAAAATGTGAAACCGAAGAACCTAGTAATGGGTTAAGGCCACTAGCAAATATTCATCTAACTCCACCCAGCGAAGAAACTTCAGATTAGAATAAAGTGACAAAATGGGGTTGTCCCAGGTTGAATAATCGTCAAGCAACAAAGCAAGGCGCTCGGTGAAGGGAGTCATTTTGCCAAAATAATGGATGCAAAGTAACACAAAATGAGGGCAAAGTACACAAGTGCAAAAGGAATAAGTAGGAAGGAGAATCACTCAAATTGAGAAACAAGGACAGTTAAAAATTCGGACAGGTTACTTATAAGTTGAATTGTACGGCTGTACACTCAGAACACACGTCCGTACACAAGGTCCAGTTACAACCTGGTGAAAATTAACAGTAAAAACCATTTTGTATGGCACACACCTCATCCTACATAAATCTAATCTCCAACATGCATGTTTCTCGCACAGTTTTTTGCAGATAATTATCCATAATTCATAAAACCAAGACAGGCTCATAGTTCAAAGAAAATAATTCTTATCAAATTGATCATACAAAGTGGGAGATGTGCTCAAAAAGCGTGTAAAGGAAAAGCAAAGAAAAAGAAAAAGGGCAGTGAGGTAAAAAAAATTGCAAATACTTAGCTAGTGCTAATTATGACCCAAATGTACAAAAAATAAATTAGGCAATAGTGAAGATATTTATTAAGTTGTAAAAAAACAATGAGTATGTATGTATATATATGCAAGTTTGTTTAATTAGGTCAATAAACTGTATTTTGTGTTTTTAAAATCACCACTTAAAGAAAAATTTTGTTTTTTAGGGTTATTTTGCATGAGTTTGGGTCAAAACCCATGCAAAAGCGCTATTTGTAACACCCTAATCCCCTAACCATGGATAACCATCAATCATCATTATCATCATCAAGATATAAACCTAGTAAAGATCAAGTAGAAATAATAATAATAATAATAATAATAATAATAATAATAGATCAGGCCAAATTACATGCCACAAATAAATTAAATCGCACTTACATAAATAATCATAACTTAAATAGCCTTCAAGAATCCTGAAATCCTCAAGGCAACAGCATCCCGCCTGATCCTCTGATGCTTAACTTGAAACCTACACGAATAATAAACCCGTGCTAAGCTATAAAGCTTAGTAGGGAACAAAATTCTATATGAATGTATATACCCCTCTTTTCCCAGTCATCGCGACATATAACTTACACATTATCACGGAATAACATATGAGTCTAATATTGATCATATCATAATGGACATGTTGGAAAAATCTTCATCTTAAAGTAAACATCAAGCTTACTAAAGTCTAGAGCATTCTAAATATTATCTTGGTTGCAAAAACTTGTCGATTTACTATCATAAGCTTACTTCTTTTATTCCTTTAACTAGCTTGATTTATACCTTTCCTAATTCTTAGAATTCTAGATTTCATACATCCAAGTTGTTGATAGCATAAAACCTTAAAGCATTAATCATTTTTTTACATAAGTTGTGCATTCTATATTAAATTCATGCATACTAGAGAAATTATTCCTTATATCAATTATAGAGTTATTGTTAGACATGCATTCTTCATATATCTTCACATAATCCTCATTTTAGGTTCATACACACTTATCATTTGACGAAATCTTATTGTACGATTTAAACATCATAGTATATATACATATATATATACGGTCTACACTTTGGTTCATATCAGCATCATACTTATGCACCTACATGTATAAATGTTTATATACATACTAATAGGTTTGCATGCCAGCTCATCGAACAGGTATTACATATCATGATAAACTAACAAGGTCCTCATTTTATATGCAGATATGTCATAAATTCCATATACATGAAGATCGTTATGTATACTATCATTCGTATAACTTTTAATGTAATATTATAAACCTGTGGCCCCAATTGTCCCAACTATTCATCGTGGAGCCCATTGAAAAAACTATCTCGTATCGACACTCCCACGGGAACCTTCTTTTAATAAATGTGAGATATCACCAACATGAAGCATATAACATGGCATTTTATTTCATAGAACTAGCTTATAGTCAATCAAGAAATTAAGATATAACACCATCATAAGCCATTCATTATGCTTACATCACATAACTGGAGCAAATATTGCAAATATTACTTTATCTTAGGTATAATTTATCATCTTTGATAGCCTACCTAAGTGCTAGTTCCAAGGGTGGATAACGGGAGCAATGGATACCCGAAAGTATCAACTATGGATATCCGAAGATATCAAACAATGGACCCAAATGGGGTCGAGTAATGGTTCCAGCAAGGAACAAATAATAGACCCAAACGGGGTCGAACGATGGTTCCATTAAGGAATAAGACCCAAACGGGGTCAACTATAGCAGCTGCGACTGTATCCCTCTAGGCATGCCTATCTAATCCACAACTGAACTAAGACCTACAGGCTTTACTTTTTTTTTAAACATATTTAGATTCAACATATTCTTCTTTACTTAGTACGTTATTTGGCTTAAAGCCACATTTCATAAAAGAATGCATATCATTCTTATCATATATCAATATTGAGCATTTAGACTCCAACACTTATGGTCGCAAATTAGGTAATCACATGGCTGCATAAACATCCTTCACACATATCATAATAGTTTACATGATAATACAAACACAATAAAGTATTACTTCCATTGATTAATTGTTAGTGTAAGCTCTTGTAAGGCCCCTAACATGACCCTAATTTAATTTGCATATTATTGTAATTAAGTAAGGGGGTAAATTAACATGTTATTATGTTAATTGCATGAAAATATAATAAAAGAGTATGGTTTAATGTTAATTAAGGATGCAATTGAGGATAAAGGTATTAATTTGGGGTTAATTGGTATTTTTGGCATTTTGGTGGCCAATTGTGTAGAGAAGCATTCAATTCAAGGTTAAATTGAAAGAATGCTTAAATGGATAGGTTAATGTTTGAAAAAGAATTAGTGGAGGGGTTAAAGTCTAACATGCATAAAGGCTTGTGGCATTTGTGTGACATACAAAATGATGAAGGACTAAAGAGGAGATTGTCATGTGAGAATAAAAGGCTTGGGTTAGAGAATTTGATGGTGAGAATCGGCATTTGTTGAGAGCAAAACCAGAAATTCATCTTCTTCTTCCTCTTTGATTTCCATAGATTTATCTCAAGCATTTAGATGTTAATGGTGCATGTTGGTTAATCAAGAGTTTAAGGCTCTAAGCTAAGGTAATTAAACTCTCATTTTAACACTGCATCATCACCATCTTCTTCTTCATTTTCTGTTGACTGAGAATATGTCATTTGCTGGAAATGTATGTTCATGGCGATGGTATTTATGAAGGAGAAGAGGAAGGAAGAAGGATCAAAGGAAAGGGACTTGATAGAGGTTGAAGACATTGGGTTTATCAGCCAAGGTATGGGAATTTAGGCCATTCATATTGCATGTAAAATGGATTACTAGAAGTGAATAGGATTTACAAAATTGAATTTACATTTTTCTGGAAGTTTATCGTTGAAAGGTTGAAGAAGACAGACTTGCCGAGTCGTGAACATCAGTCCGACTCGTGAAGCTCTTCACGAGTCGTGAAGTCGAGTTTTTCTTCCTCACTCATGAGCCACTTCACGAGTCGTGAAGTATAGTTCCTTCTCCACTCGTGAACCCCTTCACGAGTCGTGAGAATCACCTTATTTGCTTCACTCGTGAATCCCTTCACGAGTCGAACTCCTCTTCACGACTGAATGACCTGTCTTGAATGTTTTGCTCATAAGTTGAGCTATAGAACAGCAAATTGAGTGATTCTTTTTGCATTGAAAAATAGACTTCCATACCTATATTTCACATGAAGAAACCTAAGCTTGAATCTATCTCTATGTACATGTAATCTATAGTTGAATCCGGACTAATTTTCTAGACTACTCTATGTAACAGAAATTGCTAGTATGAACAGATTGTTGCTACACTTGATAATATGATTCTTAAATTGATTGAGACAGCTAATTGCTTATGTGATAGAAAGTTAAATGAATAAGGTATGTAATATGACTATCAATGAAGGAATTGTATGCATACACATGCGTTCATTTGTGAATATGAATAACGACTAGAAAGGAATTATCGAACCCATACATGTAATTAATCTTGTGCATGATGGTCATATGCCAAATTGAGATAAACCTACACATGTAAATCTTATGACATGAAAGTGCACCTTTTGATATGCACTTGTGATATGAAAAAGAGAATAATAGCATGACCTTGGCATGTGTATATGCCATATGAAAACATGTTGATATTTTGTATAGCACATGACTTGAATGATGATAAAGGTATATATATAAGTGTTGGAAACATGCTCATAAGAATAAATCGACTATATGCGAATGTACCCACAGGTATGTACATTTATGATTATGTATATGAGTATATGAGCATGTAATTGCCCTGTGAGATAGAAGATGAATTAGCATGACTATGAACATGTGAAATGCTTAATGAGGGCATGATCAAGTCTATGATATGATGATTATATGTCATGCTTATATGATATGATGCAAATGATATAGTCATACAGATATAGATGAGCCAGATATATATCTTGGCATATGAAATGTGCATGTATCTGATTATGCACCAGAGAATTCACAGGTTGATAAGACTATGCATATGTGCAAACAGTATACTATGAATACAGTATTAAAATGTGAATTGAATACGAATATAGTTCCGCCTGCGATAGAGTTTTAGATGTGGATAGATAGGCGCCTATAGGGAAATTGCAGCTGCCATAGTTGGCCCATTTGGGTCCATAGTATATGATCCCGTTTGGATCATGATCAGCCCCGTTTGGGTTGATAGGCTACCCCGTTTGGGTATGCTTGACCGGTCCATAGTACAGTTGGCCCCGTTTGGGTCTATAGATTCGATATCTTCGAATATCCCTCATTTGATACCATTGTGTATCCATAGTTCCCACATCCACTGATAAAGCTAAGGCAGGCTAAACGTTATTCATAGTAATGATCAAGAGTAAACAGTTAAAGTTATTTGACTAAAGATTGATATGTGGCTTATATTGTTGGTTTACCACAGGAATTATGCTTCAATTGAATATGTTCACATGGAATATTGCCATCTATATGAATTATGAAAAAGAAATATGTGTTTCTCTCTCTTGGGTACAATGCTTATGTACATGAGAATATGCTTATGCTTTAAAGTATATGTTATTGTTGCCATGTTATGTTGGACATGTTGATTATAGTATATGAACATATTATATATGTATGTTTTGATGGCCTTTTGTTCAGGGACGTTCTCTGCATCAGGAAGGGCCAACCATCGACTTATAACCTTGAAGTAGGATGTTTTTTTTTTTTGTAATTACAGCTATCATATGTTTTGTATAATGGCCAGTCATGTTTTGATATGTATATAACCTATGTGGGATAATGTAACTCACTAGTAGTAAAGCTACGAAAGAACATGTGTGCATGTGATATGCATGAAGTAATATCCATATAGTTAGTATGCATGATACTAAGCATGAAATGAAAAACAGGAACAGACAGGTGGCACAAATATTAGTATATGAAACAGTATGAGCATGATTAATAGTATTCATGATACATGTGAAAATAGGATATTTGCATGAGGGGTGTTACAATTTTGGTATCAGAGCATAGGTTTAGTCTTTTCTGGGTAAAGATGAACCTAGGATTCTATAGTATGATACAGTGATTGCTGGCCTGATGCAGAAGTCCCTGTTTTCTTATAGATCAAAGATGGAAAGCTCTAGAGATGCTTTGGAGGAATCGGCTGAAAGTAATAGGCCGGTTAGAACTAATCCTTCCAATACTGGACCTTCATTCTCCAATCCAAATGAGGTCCCAGCAGCCATCCCTGCAGAAGCATTGTTAAAGATATCACAGGATATGGCTCAAATTCTTCAAAGAATGACAGCACCTAAAGCTCCAATCTCTGAAATTAGGAAGCATGGTGCTGAAGAGTTTCTAGGCACTAATCTAGAACAGTCTGAGGAAGCTGAATTTTGGCTGGAAAGACTAGAGAGAATTTTTAATGAAATTCGTTGTCCAGTGGGTCATAAGGCATCTTGTGCTGTGTCCCTATTACAAGGAGCAGCTTATGATTGGTGGAAGTTGGTGTTGAGACAACCCCAGCTACCAGATCCCCTTACATGGGAATTCTTCACAGCTGAATTCAAGAAAAAGTATGTTACAGAGGCATATAAGCAAGAGAAGTTAAAGCAGTTTCTCAACTTGAAACAGAGCGTTATGTCTGTGGCTGAATATGAGAAAGAATTCAGTCGCTTGTGCAAATATGTTCCTAATGAGATGTTGATTGATGCTTTTAAATGTAGACAGTTTGAAGATTGGTTGAATGAGCATATCAGAGAAAAGTTGATTGGGTCTACATCTTTGCAAGTGGTTAACTTCACTCAATTGGTTACAGCAGCCTTGCGAGTTGAAAAGAATGAAATGGCAAAGAGAGAAAGAGAACAAAGAAGAAGTGGGTCCAAGGGTGGATCTTTTAGAGGAGCACAAGGAAATCAGCCAGCTGAATCTGGCTATAGTTCTGCAAAGAGGGACCGGAGACAGGAGTCTTCTGTAATGTCTAAACAGGGAAAGGGAGCTTCAGGGAATCAGAGTGGGGGGCAACCTCCAGAGTGTTTCCATTGTACTAGGAAACATTAGGGTAGTTGCAGGAAATTGTCTGGAGCATGTTACAAGTGTGGTGGTACTGGTCACTACATGGCAAGCTGTCCTTCGAAAAGGGACCAGGATGTTGAACAACAGGGCAGTAGAGGAACTTTTAATGCACCATCTTCTGCTAGAGGCAAAGGAAGAGGACTTGGGGGATCGAGGCCCCAGGGATCCCAGTCCAGGAACATTTCTGAATCCGTTGACAGGCCCGCAGCTCCAGTTGTTCCTATTCGGGCTTATGCATTGAAAGCTAGAGAGAATCAGAGTGCTCCGGAAGTCATAGCTGGTATTTTCTCTCTCTTTGATTCTGACATGCATGCACTTATTGATCCTGGCTCTACTCATTCTTATATTTGCACTGGGGATTTGGGTAGAAATGAGTCTACTGTACATGAAATGGAATTTGATATATGTGTAACTAACCCTTTGGGTCACAGTGCTGTTCTTAATAGAGTGCATAAATAGTGTCCTATAGTAATTCAAGGGAAAGAATTCCTTGCTGATCTTATTGAGTTACCATTCCGGGAATTTGATATTATACTTGGTATGGATTGGCTGTCTAGACACCATGCAGTGGTTAATTGTGAAGCTAAAACTGTAACTCTTATTGGTGCTGATGGTAAAGAAACGTTAGTTCAGGGCATCCGATCTAAACCCATAGCTAATGTGATATCAGCTATGCAAGCTAAGCGATTTATGAGAAAAGGGTGTGAAGCTTTCTTAGCACTTGTGCTTGATTCAAGAATAGAGTATGCAAATCTTCAAGAGATTCCAGTGGTCAAAGAGTTTCCTTATGTGTTCCCAGAAGACTTGCCTAGTCTTCCACCTGAAAGGGAAGTTGAATTGTCTATAGACATTCTACCGGGTACAGCTCCTGTTTCGAAGGCACCATACAGGATGGCCCCTTTGGAATTGAAGGAACTTAAAGTACAGCTACAGGAGTTGCTTGACAAAGGCTTCATTAGGCCTAGTGTGTCGCCTTGGGGTGCACCGGTTTTGTTTGTGAAGAAAAAAGATGGGTCTATGAGGATGTGCATAGACTACAGACAGTTAAATAGGGTAACAGTGAAAAATAAGTACCCTTTACCAAGAATTGAAGATTTATTCGATCAGTTGAAGGGTACTGGAGTGTTTTCCAAGATTGATTTGCGAACGGGTTATTATCAACTCCGGGTTAAGGATGTGGATGTTTCCAAAACGGCTTTTAGAATCCGATATGGGCATTATGAGTTTCTGGTGATGCCATTTGGGTTAACAAATGCACCGGCTGCGTTTATGGACCTTATGAATAGGGTATTTAGACCCTACTTGGATCAATTTGTTGTTGTGTTCATAGATGACATTTTGGTGTATTCGAGAAATGAAGCGAAACATGTTGAGCACTTGAGAATTGTTCTACAGACTCTGAGGGAGAATAAGTTATATGCTAAGCTGAGCAAATGTGATTTTTGGCTTAAGGAAATTTCTTTCCTTGGTCATGTTGTGTCTTTTGAAGGCATTAGAGTGGGTCCAGCAAAAATCGAGGCTATAGTGAATTGGAAGCCGCCTCGAAATGTGACGGAAGTGAGAAGTTTTCTGGGTTTAGCAGGTTATTACCGTCGTTTTGTGAAAGGCTTTTCAGTTATAGCTGCACCACTCACTAAACTGTTGAGAAAGGGTATAAAGTTTGAGTGGACTGATCGGTGTCAAGCAAGTTTTGATCAATTGAAGAAATTTCTGACTGAGGCTCCAGTTTTGGCACAGCCAGTTACAGGAAAAAAGTATGCTATGTATAGTGATGCTTCTAGAGTTGGCTTGGGTTGTGTGCTAATGCAAGATGGCAAAGTAATTGCCTATGCATCTAGACAGTTGAAGCCTCATGAACAAAACTATCCAACCCATGACCTAGAGTTAGCAGCAGTAGTGTTTGCTTTGAAAATTTGGCGACATTATTTGTATGGGGAAAAGTGCAAAATCTACACAGATCACAAGAGTCTCAAGTATTTGCTCACTCAAAAGGAACTTAACTTGAGACAACGAAGATGGTTAGAACTGTTTAAAGATTATGATTGTATAGTGGATTACCATCCAGGCAAAGCTAATGTTGTAGCTGATGCCTTGAGCCGTAAGATGATGGCTGCTATGATTGCACATCGCGGTAGATGGAGACTTGCTTATGATGGTGCTTTAATAGCACAGTTGAAGGCTAGCCCTTGTTTGAGGCAAACAGTGATTGATGCACAGAAACATGATGAAAAGTTGCAACAGATTTTAAAGTCTTCACATGAAGGGACCCAGTCTGAGTACTCAGTGAAAGAAGATGGGGGTGTGTATTATTAGAATAGATTATATGTTCCTGATGACAAAGAGTTAAAGAGAACAGTATTGAATGAGGCTCACAATACAGTGTTTACTATGCACCCTGGTGGGAATAAGATGTACTAGGATTTGAAACAAAGTTTTTGGTGGCCTGGCATGAAGAGAGATGTGGTAGCCTATGTCTCCATATGTTTGACTTGTCAACAGGTAAAAGAAGAGCACCAGTTACCCTCTGGTTTGTTGAACCCCATTCCAATTCCACAATGGAAATGGGAGGATATTACCATGGATTTTGTAACAGGATTACCCCTTACACAGAAAAAGCATGATGCAGTTTGGGTTATAGTTGACAAGCTGACTAAATCAGCTCATTTCATACCAGTTCGGAGGGATTACTCCCTAGATAAGTTAGCAGAACTTTATGTAAATGAGATCATCAGATTGCATGGCATTCCGGTGTCAATAATCTCCGATCGAGATCCGAGATTCACATCGAGATTTTGGCAAAGTTTACAACAAGCTTTGGGAACTCAGCTTCGTTACAGTATAGCATTCCACCCTCAGACTGATGGGCAATCTGAGTGGGTTATTCAAATTCTAGAGGATATGATGAGAGGATGTGTTTTGAATTTTACAGGAAGTTGGGAAAGATATCTACCCTTAATGGAGTTCGCCTACAATAATAGTTATCGAAGGAGCATCGAGATGGCACCTTATGAGGCCTTGTATGGTCGGAAATGTAGAACTCCTGTTTACTGGACTGAATTGTCTGAGCACAAAGTTGTTGGTCCTGATATTGTCAAAGATACAGAGGAAAAGGTACAAGTTATCAAGCAGAGATTGAGGGAAGCTAGTGATAGACAGAAGTCTTATGCTGATTTGAAAAGAAAGGATATTGAATATCATGTGGGTGACAAAGTGTTTCTGAAAGTGTCCCCTTGGAGAAAAGTATTAAGATTTGGGAAAAAGGGTAAACTGAGCCCGAGGTTTATAGGCCCATATGAGATTCTTCAAAGAGTTGGGCCAGTGGCATATAGGTTGGCTCTCCCTATGGAACTAGCCAAACTTCATGATGTGTTTCATGTTTCTATGTTACGGAAGTATCGTTCAGATGAATCTCATGTGATACCAGTTCAAGATGTGCAAGTACAGTTAGATTTCACTTATGATGAAGAGCCTATAGCAATTCTGGCTAGAGAAGTTAGACAGCTTAGAAATAAGCAAATTCCACTTGTTAAAGTGCTCTGGCAACATCACGATATACAAGAAGTTACTTGGGAGCCAGAGACAGCTATGAAAGAACAGCATCCTCACTTATTCAACACAGGTATGAATTTCGGGGACGAAATTCTTAAGGGGGAGAGAATTGTAAGGCCCCTAACATGACCCTAATTTAATTTGCATATTATTGTCATTAAGTAAGGGGGTAAATTAACATGTTATTATGTTAATTGCATGAAAATATAATAAAAGAGTATGGTTTAATGTTAATTAAGGATGCAATTGAGGATAAAGGTATTAATTTGGGGTTAATTGGTATTTTTGGCATTTTGGTGGCCAATTGTGTAGAGAAGCATTCAATTCAAGGTTAAATTGAAAGAATGCTTAAATGGATAGGTTAATGTTTGAAAAAGAATTAGTGGAGGGGTTAAAGTCTAACATGCATAAAGGCTTGTGGCATTTGTGTGACATGCAAAATGATGAAGGACTAAAGAGGAGATTGTCATGTGAGAATAAAAGGCTTGGGTTAGAGAATTTGATGGTGAGAATCGGCATTTGTTGAGAGCAAAACCAAAAATTCATCTTCTTCTTCCTCTTTGATTTCCATAGATTTATCTCAAGCATTTAGATGTTAATGGTGCATGTTGGTTAATCAAGAGTTTAAGGCTCTAAGCTAAGGTAATTAAACTCTCATTTTAACACTGCATCATCACCATCTTCTTCTTCATTTTCTGTTGACTGAGAATATGTCATTTGCTGGAAATGTATGTTCATGGCGATGGTATTTATGAAGGAGAAGAGGAAGGAAGAAGGATCAAAGGAAAGGGACTTGATAGAGGTTGAAGACATTGGGTTTATCAGCCAAGGTATGGTAATTTAGGCCATTCATATTGCATGTAAAATGGATTACTGGAAGTGAATAGGATTTACAGAATTGAATTTACGTTTTTCTGGAAGTTTATCGTTGAAAGGTTGAAGAAGACAGACTTGCCGAGTCGTGAACATCAGTCCGACTCGTGAAGCTCTTCACGAGTCGTAAAGTCGAGTTTTTCTTCCTCACTCGTGAGCCACTTCACGAGTCGTGAAGTATAGTTCCTTCTCCACTCGTGAACCCCTTCACGAGTCATGAGAATCACCTTATTTGCTTCACTCATGAATTCCTTCACGAGTCGAACTCCTCTTCACGACTGAATGACCTGTCTTGAATGTTTTGCTCATAAGTTGAGCTATAGAACAGCAAATTGAGTGATTCTTTTTGCATTGAAAAATAGACTTCCATACCTATATTTCACATGAAGAAACCTAAGCTTGAATCTATCTCTATGTACATGTAATCTATAGTTGAATCCGGACTAATTTTCTAGACTACTCTATGTAACAGAAATTGCTAGTATGAACAGATTGTTGCTACACTTGATAATATGATTCTTAAATTGATTGAGACAGCTAATTGCTTATGTGATAGAAAGTTAAATGAATAAGGCATGTAATATGACTATAAATGAAGGAATTGTATGCATACACATGCGTTCATTTGTGAATATGAATAACGACTAGAAAGGAATTATCGAACCCATACATGTAATTAATCTTGTGCATGATGGTCATATGCCAAATTGAGATAAACCTACACATGTAAATCTTATGACATGAAAGTGCACCTTTTGATATGCACTTGTGATATGAAAAAGAGAATAATAGCATGACCTTGGCATGTGTATATGCCATATGAAAACATGTTGATATTTTGTATAGTACATGACTTGAATGATGATAAAGGTATATATATATAAGTGTTGGAAACATGCTCATAAGAATAAATCGACTATATGCGAATGTACCCACAGGTATGTACATTTATGATTATGTATATGAGTATATGAGCATGTAATTGCCCTATGAGATAGAAGATGAATTAGCATGACTATGAACATGTGAAATGCTTAATGAGGGCATGATCAAGTCTATGATATGATGATTATATGTCATGCTTATATGATATGATGCAAATGATATAGTCATACAGATATAGATGAGCCAGATATATATCTTGGCATATGAAATGTGCATGTATCTGATTATGCACCAGAGAATTCACAGGTTGATAAGACTATGCATATGTGCAAACAGTATACTATGAATACAGTATTAAAATGTGAATTGAATACGAATATAGTTCCGCCTGCGATAGAGTTTTAGATGTGGATAGATAGGCGCCAATAGGGAAATTGCAGCTGCCATAGTTGGCCCATTTGGGTCCATAGTATATGATCCCGTTTGGATCATGATCAGCCCCGTTTGGGTTGATAGGCTACCCCGTTTGGGTATGCTTGACCGGTCCATAGTACAGTTGGCCCCGTTTGGGTCTATAGATTTGATATCTTCGGATATCCCTCATTTGATACCATTGTGTATCCATAGTTCCCGCATCCACTGATAAAGCTAAGGCAGGCTAAACGTTATTCATAGTAATGATCAAGAGTAAACAGTTAAAGTTATTTGACTAAAGATTGATATGTGGCTTATATTGTTGGTTTACCACAGGAATTATGCTTCAATTGAATATGTTCACATGGAATATTGCCATCTATATGAATTATGAAAAAGAAATATGTGTTTCTCTCTCTTGGGTACAATGCTTATGTACATGAGAATATGCTTATGCTTTAAAGTATATGTTATTGTTGCCATGTTATGTTGGACATGTTGATTATAGTATATGAACATATTGTATATGTATGTTTTGATGGCCTTGTGTATGGCCATCCATCTGTAGATATTCCCCACTAAGCTTTATAGCTTAGCACGGGTTATTTATCCGTGTAGGTACCTTCTAGAAAGACTTTTGTTCAGGGACGTTCTCTGCATCAGGAAGGGCCAACCACCGACTTATAACCTTGATGTAGGATGTTTTTTTTTTGTAATTACAGCTATCATATGTTTTGTATAATGGCCAGTCATGTTTTGATATGTATATAACCTATGTGGGATAATGTAACTCACTAGTAGTAAAGCTACGAAAGAACATGTGTGCATGTGATATGCATGAAGTAATATCCATATAGTTAGTATGCATGATACTAAGCATGAAATGAAAAACAGGAACAGACAGGTGGCACAAATATTAGTATATGAAACAGTATGAGCATGATTAATAGTATTCATGATACATGTGAAAATAGGGTATTTGCATGTGGGGTGTTACAGCTCTAGCCCCAATACATTGTAATTAAACACTTTAGTTAATAAATGAGGCATTTATTTTATCTATTATATTCCTGTGCATATCAATTGATAGAACTGTCCAAGAATGTTGTTTCAATTTAAGTTATCATGTGTGAGGCACATGGTTGTAAGACCTTGAAACAAATGAGACTTCATTCTAAATATCCCTAGTCAGTCATTGTTATGGGAATAACAAATGAATTAAGACTAGTATGTTCTCTCTAATAAGTTGAGTTCTGTCTTACGGATCATAAGGACAAGAGTGTCAATCAGAGATCATAGATACATGTTTAGAACATGGTAGCTGGATTAGATCCGTTCATGAGAACACTACATGGTACAAGTCATAAGTGTTTCTCATATGCAAGTTCTGTATTAGAGTTCTTAGACCTAAAATCTCTATGAAACTCTTTAAGAATTACTGTGTGCTTTGACAAACACCTAACGTGCTCGTAACAGAGTGACAAGTACGGGTATGCTTGAGTATACATTGATTCATGTTAGAGAGCATGAGAGAAGTGAGGGAATTACCCCTCTCTATAAGAGAGAAAATATCATCGGCCACTTGATCAGTGAACTGAGAAGTGTATGGCCATACCGAGATGAAATCATGAGTAATCATTATTTATCTGAGAGTTCAGTGTCACTGGAATATCAAGAAAGGAATTAATATATATAAGGATGACTAGTTCCATTCCTTATATTAATTCTGATATTTATGGGTAAGGGACTATACAAAATTGCATTAGGTCACTAAATGCCATATGCATTTTCATTTAATTTGGAATGCTATAATATCTTCCTAGATAATAATATATATAGTCTTTGGATTAATTCATTGCCAACATTAAATGGACCTATAGGATCGCACATAAAGCATTGGGCTTAAAATATTTAAATAAAGTATTGGGCATTAATTTGGGCTTTTAATTAAAGTCAAAGTAATGTATATAATGGGTATTAAAATTGCTATTCGACCTTGGTCCATGAGAGAGAAAAATTCAGCGCACAAGGTTTAATTTCAATTAATTAATTATCTTGTATTAATTAAGTTAATTGAGTATTAAAGCCTAAAAGAATTTAAATTAAATTAAATCATTTAAATAAAAGGTAAAGTGGCCGAAATTCCAAGATAAAAATCAAGGAATTTCGGCACATGCACATTACTTATATTAAGTGATTTTATTTAATTAAATGTCTTGTGTTTTATTTCAAATTTGAATTTTAAATTCATAGGAGTTTAAATCAATATATATTACTTATTTTTAGGAAGTAATTGAGGTTGAATTACTTATCTTGAGGTAGTAAAATTCAGATCAAACACTTGCCAAAAGATAATGATATATATTAGAAAAGAAATAAAACCCTAATGACATTAGTGTGTAGCGTGAATTACATCTCTCTCTCACAAGAATTTCTCTTGGCCGAAACACACAAGGGGAAGAACTCTTTCTTGCTTTCTTGTGTTTTTGGGCATTAATAGAACCTAAAAGAAGTACAAGATCAAGTCTTGTAGCTTCAAACCATAGCCATTACACAATACTTAATTTGAGAGCTAGCAATCTCGGTTTTAAGCTATCTTTGCAAGTGTGTGTGTGAGAATAGAGAGGAGTGGCATAAAGGCTGTTCCTTGGCATTGGTGGTGAAGGTCTAAGGCTAAGATATCCTCCTTGGTTGCTGGTCATCATCAAAATCAAGTTTTAAAGGCATCTAAAGTTGTAAGTTTTAAAACCCTAAAATTGCATGTTTCGATTCTTCTCATGGAATTGTATGGCATGTATGATCAAATTTTTATTATTTTCGCTACGTGATCTTTATATACATACCATGACATATTCCATAAGTGGTATAAGAGCCTAATCATGCTTATTTTAGTTCTTTAGATGCATGAAATAATTAATCAAAAATTGTTATTTTAAATACATACAATGCTGAAATTTTCTGTTTTGAGTTTTTTGTATTGTTTTGGTGTAAAAACGATTTTAAATGATTAGATATGTATTATAATCAATATGACATGTTAATATACTGTCCTAAGATGTTCTAGTAGCTGTTAATGGTCGGATTTAATTGATAATACTTGATGGTACATGTTAATATTAAAACTAGGTGCTATTTGGCATGTTAATTGTTAGTTTAACAACTAGTTTTAAATATTAAATGTAAAAACGATTTTGGCATGTTTGGAAGTGATTTTTAAAGATTAAATATCAGGTCTGGACATATTTTAAATTTGGTTTTAATTCTGGTCCATGACAATTTAATTGATTAATTTTAAAATCACTTAAAACTATGACTAGTTTGTGTTTATTACATGTTTAATCAACATTGTTTGTTTTGTTTTGATTAAAATGGTAAAAGCACATTTAGATCAGATTGTTACAGAATATTAAATCAATATTTATGACCTTATTTAAATTATCAAATGACTAGTAAAATTGATTTAAGTATTTGTGCATTTTGTGGCATCACATAAGCATTAAACAACTAGTTTTGTTGTTTGTTTGTTTTTATATGCATGTCGTGTATCATATATATGTTCTTCATGATTTTGTGTTTTAATTCATGTTGGTACATATTATATATATTTTTAATGTTTTTGGGCTGTATGACATAAAATTAAAAATGGCAAAATTGGAAATTATACTAGAGTTGATTTATAGTACAAATCTAACTAGTTTGTGTTTTGGGCTTTTAAGAGAACTTATTCAATAAAAGGATTTAGTACATTGGGCTTCGGCCCAGGCCCATCACGAGATCATCTCTTAAAGGTTCAAGTACACAATTTCCATTAATGGGCTTGGCTAAATTAATTAAAATTAGACTTTGTTTTATCCATGAATGTTATGTATATTTATTTGCATGTTTGGTGTGATGAATGAATATGCATGGTGCATTCATGGGCCCTGGGTTTTGTAATTAAATATTGCCTGCGAGCCATTATGTTTTATTGTAAAAGTTTCATTTATTTCTTAGAATAGAATATACTTGAAGACTTTGTAAATCAAGACGAAGCCTATTGGAGTGGAGAAGCCCAACTCGAAGATTCTTATGTAATAGTATAGAATCTTAGTTGTAGGTTTTTGGGCCCACATTTGTCACGCTTTACTTTATACAATTATTTATATATGCATGCTATGAATGGATGATAAAGCGTATGCCATGTAAGCCATAATAAAATGAATCCCTAAAAATAGTAAGTCACAAAGTTGCCTTCCTAATTCGAAACATGTCAAAGCATCGATCATCGGTAACGTACACTAGGAGTCCTAGATGCGCCCGATTATCTTTGTGAGGCATGGGTTGTGAATGTAGGTTGGACTTAACATGGAAAGGGATGCCCGGACCTAGGCAACTAATAAATGGATTTGTGCTATAACATCTTAAGATGTTAGCCCATTTGATCCAAGAGTCATGTACGAGACATGATTGGAGTTTTTCCTACCTAAGTAACTTAACTTGTTAGGTGTAAAAGCCCAGCTTGCCTAATAAGTTGTTGTGAAAAGTGGATCTTGGCCCATATTAAATCACTAACGCGAATTATTTAAAGGGATATTAATTCAATTTGTGGGATTATAAATAAGACCTCATTTAATCTTGCTAAATTTTATTGTAGATTGAAAATGGCATCTTCAAACAACAATTTCTCATTGCGATCGGTCCTTGAAAAGGACAAATTGAATGGCACCAATTTCATAGACTGGTCTCGAAACTTAAGAATGGTTCTTAAGCAAGAGAAAAAGTTATATGTTTTGGATGCACCCTTGCCTGAAGAACCTACTAGGAATGCCTCTGTGGTTCAAAAGGAAACTTTTGATACCAAGAAGAGCGACTCCAATGATGTGACCTGTCTGATGCTAGCCACTATAGTGCCTGACTTGCAAAAGCAATTTATGGACCAAGAGGCTTATGCGATCATGGTGCACCTCAAGGAGATGTTCCAAGAGCAAGCTTGTCACGAGAGGTTCATGACAACAAAGGCCTTAATTTCTTGCAATATGGCTGCGGGTACTCCTGTTAGTACCCATGTACTCAAGATGAAAGGGTATCTTGACACTCTTGAGAAGCTTGAGGTACAAGTGCCAAAGGAATTGGCCACTGACTTGATCTTAGGATCATTGACTGATGATTATGATCCATTTGTGATGAATTATAACATGCATGCAATGAACAAGTCAGTCGCTGAGCTCCATGGGATGCTTAAGAATGTTGAAGAGAACATTCAAAAGACCAATCCCGTATTAATGGTTCAAGGGGGCATTAAAAAGGGACCCGCTAAGGGAAAGGGGAAGGGAAAGGCAAAACCCAAGAATGACCTGCCTTGGTTCAAATCAAATGGGAGTGCACCTCAGGCCCAATCCAAGCCCAAGGCACAGAAGCTCAAAGAGAGTGAGAGCACTTGCTTCCATTGCAACAAGATAGGGCATTGGAGGAAGAATTGTGCTCTCTTCAAGGAAGAACAAAAGAAGAATGGAGCCAAGGCGTCCAGTTCTGGTATTTTTGTTTTTGAGATTAACCTTTCTATTTCTACCACTTGGATATTGGATATCGGTTGTGGTTCTCACATTTGTTCAAATGTGCAGGGGCTAAGAAATAGGCGGTTACTTAGGAAGAATGAAGTGGACCTCCGTGTGGGGAATGGAGCACGAGTTGCTGCCATGGAGATAGGCGACTATCAACTCACTTTACCTTTCGGACTTTGTTTAGTTTTGAAAATTTGTTATTATGTGCCTGCTATGAGCAGAAACATTATTTCAGTTTCTTGTTTGGATTTGGATGAATTTGATTTTGTTATTAAAAATGGCAATGCTCATATTTGTCGCCAAGGCATTTCTTATGGAAATGCCATGTTGCAAAATGGCCTTTATATCCTTGATCTACAAAACAAAGAGTCCATATACAACATTAATACAAAGAGGGTTAAATCAAATGAATTAAACCCTACTTACTTCTGGCATTGTTGTTTAGGGCATGCAAACGATAAATGCATTTCAAGACTCCATAAAATTGGAGTGCTTGGGTCATTCGACTTAGAGTCTTATGATACATGCGAGCCATGTTTGCATGGAAAAATGACAAAGAGTCCTTTTAACAAGAAAGGTGAAAGGACTAATGGCTTATTGGAACTAATACATACCGATGTATGTGGACCATTAAGTACACAAGCTAGAGGTGGTTTTAGCTACTTCGTGACGTTCACATATGACTTCAGTAGATATGGCTATGTCTATCTAATGAAGTACAAATCTAAAACTTTTGAGAAATTCAAAGAGTTTAAGAACAAAGTAGAAAAGCAACTTGGCAAAAGTATAAAAGCCATTCGATTAGATTGAGGTGGCGAATACTTAAGCCAAGAGTTTGAAAGTCATCTAAAAGAGTGTGGTATTATTTCACAGCTCACTCCTCCTTGAACACCACAATGGAATGGTGTGTCTGAAAGGAGAAATCGAACTCTGTTGGACATGGTTCGATCTATGATGAGTCAAGCAAATCTTCCTGTCACTTTTTGGGGTTATGCATTAGAAACTACTGCATTTCTACTAAACCGTACTCTAACTAAAGCAGTTGAGAAGACACCATACAAGGTATGGACTAGGAAAGAACCGAATATGTCGTTTCTCAAGATTTGGGGCTGTGAAGCACATGTTAAGAAATTAACATCTGACAAACTAGAGTTCAAATCCACTATCTGCTTGTTTGTGGGTTATCCCAAAGAAACAAAGGGATACTACTTTTACTCACAAGCCGAAAACAAAGTATTTGTTGCTCGCAAGGCTGTTTTCTTGGCAAAGGAGTTCCTTCTCAAGAAAGACAGTGGGAGTAAAGTAGAACTTGGAGAAATTCAAGCGCCGCAAACTCCTATAGAGGATGAGTTAGAAATGGGATCAAGTTCACAACCAGTTGTGGATCAAGAACCTATTACACAAGTACCTAGAAGGTCCGGTAGGGTACGTCAGGAGATTGAGAGATATGGATTTCTAATCACCGATAGTAACACTATTGAGTTAGTAGATCGTGAGGATCCTACTACCTACCAAGAAGCTATTGAGAGCCAAGACTCAAAAAATTGGCTTGAAGCCATGAAATCCGAGATGCAATCAATGTACGATAACAAGGTTTGGACCTTGGCTGATCCACCAGAAGGTGCTAAGGTAATTGAATGCAAGTGGCTATTTAAACTCAAAGCTGATAAGACCTACAAAGGTAGACTAGTAGCAAAAGGTTTTCGACAAACTCATGGTGTAGACTATGACGAGACCTTTTTGCCTGTAGTCATGCTCAAGTCCATTAGGATCTTGCTTGCCATAGCTGCATATCATGATTATGAGATATGGCAAATGAATGTCAAAACTGCTTTCCTCAACGAAAATTTACTTGAGGATGTGTATATGACACAACCTGAGGGTTTTGTCAATCCTAAGCATCCTAAGAAGGTTTGCAAGCTTCAAAAATCCATTTATGGATTAAAGAAAGCATCCCAAAGTTGGAATCTTTGGTTTGATGAGGCAGTCAAAGAATTTGACTTCATCAAGAACGAAGACGAGCCTTATGTGTACAAGAAGGTTAGTGGGAGCATAGTAGTATTTCAGGTCCTATATGTGGACGACATCCTTCTCATTGGGAATGACATTCCAACATTGTAAAAGGTTAAGCAATGGTTGGGAAAATGTTTCTCAATGAAAGACTTAGGTGAAGCCGAGATGATACTTGGTATTTGAATCTATAGAGATAGATCGAATCGATTTTTGGGACTAAGTCAAGAAAAGTACATAGACAAAGTACTAAAGCATTTTAGTATGGGAGACTCAAAGAAAGGGTACATACCTTTGGCTTTGGGAGTTCCTTTGACTAAAGAACAGTGCCCTAAAACCAAAGAGGAAAGGGACAACATGAGTAAAATCCTATATGCATCTGCTATTGGATCTATCATGTACGCTATGTTGTGTACTAGGTTGGATGTTGCTCATGCACTGAGTATAACCAGTAGGTTTCAGCAAGACCCTGGTGAGAAGCACTGGTCTGCTATAAAAGGGATTTCAAAGTACCTACGAAGGACTAAGAATAACTTCTTGGTATATGGTGGTCAAGAAGAGATCGTCATACAAGGTTATGCCGATGCTGTTTTTTAGACCAACACTCAGGATTCTAGATCACAATCTGGGTTTGTTTTTGTTTTGAACGGTGGTGCTGTCAACTGGAGAAGCTCGAAGCAAGAGACCATTGCCGACTCAACTACAGAATCTGAGTATATTGTAGCGAGTGAGGCTACAAAAGAGGCTGTTTGGATTAAAAAATTTATTTCTTGATTAGGAGTGATCCCAACCATCCTAGATCCATTAGAAATTTTATGTGACAACAACAGGGCCATCGCACAGGCCAAGGAGCCCCGATCACACCAGAAATCCAAACACATACTCAGGAGGTACCAGCTGATCAGAGAAATCATTGATCGTGGGGACGTCAAGGTTAGCAAGATAGCAAGTGAAAACAATGTAGTAGATCCTTTGATGAAACAGTTGCGTCCAAATCTGAACGAAGCTCATTTGAGAACATTCAGTCTTAGGGCTATGCCCAATTGGAACTAGTGCTAGTGGGAGATTGTTAGTGTAAGCCCTAGCCCCAATACATTGTAATAAAATACTTTAGTTAATAAATGAGGCATTTGTTTTATCTATTGTATTCCTGGGCATATCAATTGATAGAACTGTCTAAGAATGTTTTTTCAGTTTAAGTTATCATGTGTGAAGCACATGATTGTAAGACCTTGAAACAAATGAGACTTCATTCTAAATATCCCTAGTCAGTCATTGTTATGGGAATAACAAATGAATTAAGACTAGTATGCTCTCTCTGATAAGTTGAGTTCTATTTTACGGATCATAAGGACAAGAGTGTCAATTAGAGATCATAGATACATGTTTAGAACATGGTATCTAGATTACATCCGTTCATGAGAACACTGTATGGTATAAGTCATAAGTGTTTCTCATATACAAGTTCTGTATCGGAGTTCTTAGACATAAAATCTCTATGAAACTCTTTATGAATTAATGTGTGCTTTGACATACACCTAACGTGCTCGTAACAGAGTGACAAGTACGGGTATGCTTGGGTATACATTGATTCATGTTAGAGAGCATGAGAGAAGTGAGGGGATTACCCCTCTCTATAAGAGAGAAAATATCATCGGCCACTTGATCAGTGAACTGAGAAGTGTATGGCCATACCGAGATGAAATAATGAGTAATCATTATTTATCTGAGAGTTCAGTATCACTGGAATATCAAGAAAGGAATTAATATATATAAGGATGACTAGTTCCATGCCTTATATTAATTCTGATATTTATGGGTAAGGGACTATACAAAATTGCATTAGGTCACTAAATACCATATGCATTTTCATTTCATTTGGAATGCTATAATATCTTGCTAGAGAATATATATAGCCTTTGGATTAATTCATTAATTCATTGCCAACATTAAATGGATCTATAAGATCGCACATAAAGCATTGGGCTTAAAATATTTAAATAAAGTATTGGGCATTAATTTGGGCTTTTAATTAAAGTCAAAGTAATGTATATAATGGGTATTAAAATTGCTATTCGACCTTGGTCCATGAGAGAGAAAAATTCAGCCCACAAGGTTTAATTTCAATTAATTAATTATCTTGTATTAATTAAGTTAATTGAGTATTAAAGTCTAAAAGAATTTAAATTAAATTAAATCATTTAAATAAAAGGTGAAGTGGCCGAAATTCCAAGATAAAAATCAAGGAATTTCGGCACATGCATGTTACTTATATTAAGTGATTTTATTTAATTAAATGTCTTGTGTTTTATTTCAAATTTGAATTTTAAATTCAAAGGAGTTTAAAACAATGTATATTACTTATTTTTAGGAAGTGATTGAGATTAAATTAATTATCTTGAGGTAGTAAAATTCAGATC
The DNA here is from genome assembly GCA_037975025.1 of Excoecaria agallocha. Lineage (NCBI taxonomy): Eukaryota > Viridiplantae > Streptophyta > Magnoliopsida > Malpighiales > Euphorbiaceae > Excoecaria > Excoecaria agallocha. The sequence goes on from CM075819.1 coordinate 29,281,349, forward strand.
AAACACTTGCCAAAAGATAATGATATATATTAGTAAAGAAATAAAACCCTAATGACATTAGTGTGTGGCGTGAATTACATCTCTCTCTCACAAGAATTTCTCTTGGCCGAAACACACAAGGGGAAGAACTCTTTCTTGCTTTCTTGTGTTTTTGGGCATTAATAGCACCTAAAAGAAGTACAAGATCAAGTCTTGTAGCTTCAAACCATAGCCATTACACAATACTTAATTTGAGAGCTAGCAATCTCGGTTTTAAGCTATCTTTGCAAGTGTGTGTGTGAGAATAGAGAGGAGTGGCGTAAAGGCTGTTCCTTGGCATTGGTGGTGAAGGTCTAAGGCTAAGATATTCTCCTTGGTTGCTGGTCATCATCAAAATCAAGTTTTAAAGGCATCTAAAGTTGTAAGTTTTAAAACCCTAATATTGTATGTTTTGATTCTTGTCATGGAATTTTATGGCATGTATGATCAAATTTTTATTGTTTTTGCTGCGTGATCTTTATGTGCATACCATGTCATATTTCATCATCAATCTCATCATATCTAGCATTATGTATGAAGCCAATAAAGCTACTGTAAAAGGGTAGTTATTGCCATTAATGTCTTTCTAAGATTATATGCATGCCCATATATCATCATAGCAATTCATACTTTTGGGTTTCTCATATTTATTCATCTTATGAAACAGACTACTCATTATAGGATGGTTGAATCAATTGTACCATATAAACTTAGATAACTCATAAATAGTTCTTAATTACGTACCTTATTGTTATTGGCCATGAGTAGCTTTCATAGCATCATAACTCCCATCAACACATAATTACTTTAAACAATACTCATGCAATTACAATCCATATAAGAGTATGAGTAGATTATTTCTGAATTAAGATCAACACTTGTGCATCTTTAATCTTTTAATTCACTTTTATAGTCTATTAGAACATGGACAATAGGTTATCTATCTTAACCCCATCATGCATGCTTCAACATCTTATTAATACCCTTTCATCATATAACATATTATACCCAGATGAATATGTAAAAGTATTTCATCTTGCAAGTAGCACACTACTTGCAAACTCGGTTTCCATGTTTAAGTCATAGGACATAAATAGTCATCAAGTAGTTTTCCCTTACGTCTAGGCTAATTATTATTTTCCAATAGACTTGGAGTATAACCAACTCCTATCTTAGTCAAGCCTAAGTGCATTGCATGATACCCCTTCTTATCTTAGACATGCAACCTTACCACTATCCTTTAGTTGCCAATAAAACATATAATAGTATTTCCATGTCATTGCATCTGAATATTAGCATGTGATATTAAGCAAAAATCATTTACTAAGATAGAGTACATACCATATCCTAACCTTATAGTACATGACTACTAGCATACAGATTTAAGATTACTAGGTTTCCTCTTGCTCTATTTAGTTTTGTGCTCGCTATGCACTAAAACACATTCTACTCAAAGCGGTTCATATATATAAGGTGCCCTTGTCAAATCCCTCAAAAATTAGCCTTCAAGTGAATACCTTTCCTTATTCCAATAGATTATTATTCTAAATCTTTCATTGTTACTTCATTTGATAGACAGGTCTTTAAAAACTATGTCATTCTAGTCTTTATCAATAAAGATAGATGTCATGATTTATTAGCCTATAAATATTCAACTAGCATATTAACAGTCGTATTTGAAATCATTTATTTCCACTATTACACATTGTTAGCTTGAATTCATTAATTATATGCCTCACTTAATAAACTCTTAAATTTTATACCACTCTATTCATAATTTAGTTGTAGTCATGAAAAGCAAGTCTTGCTTAACTATATTTTTAATTTAAACCTTAGCATTGGAAGGACTTTTAGAACTATGATAATTCATCACCAATCAATTAACATAATACTCACCACTTATATACCCAACCATAATCAACATCTCTTATTGCTAGCCTATTTCCTTTATTCATTAATATCTTCATAAGCACAGGCTATAAAATACTAGTTTACAATTTATTTATGAGTGAGCTATAGTTTTGGAGAGAAGAAAAACCAATAGAAATAGTGTATAAGTGGCTGTGCATTTCATGGAAATAAAGGTCAAGTGGTCGTGCATTTACATGGGTTGCATGGCCAAGTGGCCATGTTTTCAAAGAGAATAAGCATACATGGCCGTGCAAGGTGAAGAAGGAAACCACACGTTGTCACGTTGAGAGAAGAACAAAGACACATGTGGGCACGCATGGTGATGAAGGAAGCCACACGTGGTCATGCCCAGAGAAGAAGAAAACACAAGTGGTCGTGCCTTTCCTTAAATCAAAACGTACGTGGCCATGGGCAAAGGAAAGAGGGACATCACATGGCCGTGGGTAAGGGAAAGAGGGACATCCCGTTGGCATGGGTAAGGGAAAGTGGGATACAATGCGTGGCCACGTGCTTGAAGAGAACAAGGGACAAAAAGGTTATGCATGGCCACACACTAGGAGAAGGAAACTTATGCGGGGGCGTGTATAGTGATATACAGTCCCAACTCTGCAGATCAACTTTCCAAACTCAAAAATCCCAACCTTCTCACGATCATACTCATTGAGTTTTTAAAAAAAAAACTTCTTAATCTTATCAACATTGCTAACATCTAATCCTTAACCTCATCAAAGAGGACAAACACACAAGAAAAGGAAAACTTTGGAATTAAATCCATGAAAACGTAAACCTAATTCCCATACCTGTTTTGAAGCTTCAGTCTTCCCTCACTCATCTTGATCCAGCTCTCTTACCATTAATTTCCTTTATCCCGTTGCATATAAAGGTACATTAGGATCTCTTAATCCTTCAAGCTAGAGATCAAACCAAGAAAAGAAATTTAGAGAGAGAGATCTACAAAGAGAAACATTACCTTTTTAGATGCTGCTCAAAACCCTAAACTTCTCTGCCTTTTTTCGATCTCCAACTTCCCTAGGAATCCTTAAAAGAGTGAGTGGGGGAAAATATCTTACTTAGTAAATTCCAAGATTGCCCTTATACATTTTAACCCTTAAAACTTATTTTCTTAACATTTTAATCCCTAAACTTTTTATTTAATTCAATTGCATCCTTCATTAATATTTTAGCTGCACTCCCATACACATTTGCATAATTACCAATATACCCTCTGTATGATTTAACTTTATTAATGTAGAATAATCGAATTTTTTACTTAATTAACGGTAATCCTCATTAATTAACAATAATCCGATTAGGGTCATGATTGGGTCCTTACATTATTCACGTAACATTTTGCATACACGGGAACGTTTCATATTCAAAGGCATTTTAGTTTTGGATTTTTTAGAAGTGCATGCCCTTACACGCCCTTGCATTAGATGGTACAATCGTACACCACTCAGGCATGCTTGTACACTCCTTAAAAGCAATAAATCGATGATTTTTTCTTTCTTTCTTCTTCTCTTCGACAATTCCAAATTGTGTCCTTCGATTTTTTGCTATTTAATCACTACAAAAGCATTATTTTGTGATTCTAATTTTGTACACTGGTGGGGCTTCTCATTGCGCACGTTTAGAGTCTTATTTTGTGGGTTTTTGTCAAGTTTTTCTTGTTCTCCAAACAAGGTATGTACCTGTCACTTCCAACTTTGTTTTCATGATTCAAATGGACATGAAATTTTGTAATTTTGTTGATATGAACTATTGTGAGTATATATAATGTGTTATTGGTGTTTATTTTCAATTTTTTTTGAAAAAAAAATTGAAAAAATATATAAAGTTATTTTAGTGCAATTTAGTTAATTTCTTGGGTTTGGAGTATTTGCTTGATTTATATGTCATTATCTTTGTTTGGTAGAAAGTAGTCAGCAGTGTGTACACATTATACAAAAAAAACAAACAGATGATAAGGCAATGACAACACATGAATATAATAAGTAGTTCAAGTTAGTATGTGATAATCATTTTTTATTTTATTCTTTATTTATTTGTATAGCTTAGGGTGTAAATTTTGTAAGTAGTAATAGTATGTATTAGTTATTTGCATAGGGAATGCACATTGGTGACAATGGCAAGTGAACATGATTCATAAATGGTGATGAAAAAAAAGGAAAAAAACAAATGTGAATAATAATGACAAGATAGAAATAGTGCTAATTGGTATACACTAGTCACCTCCTTTGTCATGGCTAGTTTAGGGTATAATTTGTGCATCAAATGTGAAACAAAAAAAGGGAGGAGAGAAACATGAGTCATTAAGGATGTGCATGTTAATAACAAAAAAAATATAGGCATGATTTATACATGGTTTCTATATCAATATGCATGTGTGCGAATGATGATTTTTTTTATGCAGCTTGCTTGGGTTAATATATATGCATTATTTTCAAGAGTATTTTTGCATGATTGCTAGACACCTAGTGGAGGTTAGGAGAAATAAAGAGTTACTTAGTCAATATAGCTTTGTGATTAAGTTTTATGCAAGATTAGGCCTAGTTTTTCTAAACAATTATGTTGCCAAAATTCAGGCACAAGTTGTTGTAATGCTTAAGCACCCCCTTGGGCAAATGCAAGATGAACTAACTATGTGATTTTGAATCATGCAGGAATGGATCCCCAATACCCTATATGGATTACACTGGAGCAGGGCAACCTATATCGTACTCTAGGAAGAACCGATATATTGCCCAATTGATTCATGTCGAGGTATTTATTAACATAATTGGGGCTGATAGACGAGGCAGATGCCTTGATAGCCAAGGTCAGGTGGACACATTTTTATGCAAGGGCATATCGGACATACCTAAGGGTGACTAGATAGTTTTGGCTACATTTCAATACTTGAGAAACTAGAGGGCAGATGATGAGGAAGGGGTTATTACTTACCATATTCATGGTCAAAAAGTATTGATGACCGGCAAATGCTTTGCTCAGATCCTGGGGTTGCCTACAGGCGAGGGAGTAGTGAGACTCGAGAGATCATCCTCAGCAGAGATATGGGTGGAGATCGCGCGGCCGAAGTCAAATATGTGAGACAAACGACAAAATCTACACTGTTGAGATCATAGTTATTGTGCAACCTGCACAGGGTTCTTTCTTGCTCATATTTAGGTAGGTCGAGCAGTCCTAGTTTTCTTGTGGTGGCAGAGATATACAGATTGTGGGGTATGGTAGTAAATAGGCTGATAGACCTGAGCCACGCTATTTTGGAGCATATCCACACTACCCAATGCCATTCGGGTAAGGCCACATCTATTGGGGATTTTGTCACTAGGCTACTACTAGCAGAGGGAATGCCAGAGGCATACATGGGACCATCTACTGGAGAGGGTATATATTTGGACAGAAAGACTGCATATTACATATGCTTGGCTAAGGAGGATGATAATACTTCAGATGGGATCAGGCCGATGACCCTTGAGGAGATGGATGTTGCTCACTAGCCAGACAAGATGAGGCATGGCCGCAGACCACCGATGCCTCCACCTTAGCAGGAGCCAGATGATGATCAATGGATGGAGGACGTCTTGGGGCCAGGGTTTAGAAAGGAAGAAGAGATCCCTTTCATAGACTATTTTATAGAGGAAGCTATTAGTGTAAGCCCTAGCCCTAATGCATTGTTATAAAACACTTAAGTTAATAGATGAGGCATTTGTTTTATCTATTGTATTCCTGTGCATATCAATTGATAGAACTATCCAAGAATGTTGTTTCAGTTTAAGTTATCATGTGTGAGGCACATGGATGTAAAACCTTGAAACAAATGAGACTTCATTCTAAATATCCCTAGTCAGTCATTGTTATGGGAATAACAAATGAATTAAGACTAGTATGCTCTCTCTGATAAGTTCAGTTCTATCTTACGGATCATAAGGACTAGAGTGTCAATCAGAGATCATAGATACATGTTTAGAACATGGTATCTGGATTCGATCTGTTCATGAGAACACTACATGGTACAAGTCATAAGTGTTTCTCATGTGCAAGTTTTACATCGGAGTTCTTAGACCTAAAATCTCTATGAAACTCTTTATGAATTATTGTGTACTTTGAAATACATCTAACGTGCTCGTAACAGGGTGACAAGTATGGGTATGCTTGGGTATGCACTGATTCATGTTAGAGAGCATGAGAGAAGTGAAGGGATTACCCCTCTCGATAAGAGAGAAAATATCATCGACCACTTGATCAGCGAACTAAGAAGTGTATGACCATACCAAGATGAAATAACGAGTAGTCATTATTTATCTGAGAGTTCAGTATCACTGGAATATCAAGAAAGGAATTAGTATATATAAGGATGACTGATTCCATGCCTTATATTAATTCTGATATTTAAGGGTAAGAGACTATGCAAAATTACATTAGGTCACTAAATGCCATTTGCATTTTCATATAATTTGAAATGCTATAATATCTTGCTAGAGAATATATATAGCCTTTGAATTAATTTATTAATTCATTGCCAATATTAGATGGACCTATAGGATCGCACACAAAGCATTGGGCTTAAAATATTTAAATAGTGTATTGAGAATTAATTTGGGCTTTTATTTAAAGTCAAATTAATGTATGCAATGGGTAAACAGATTTTTGCCTTAAACAGCTTGTTGTTTTAGGCAAATCAAGCTGTTTTAGGCAAATCTATCAAGCTGTTATTTTGCCTAAAATAGCTAGTTATTTTAGGCAAATCTGTTCAGCTATGATTTTTCCTTAAATAACTAGCTGTTTAAGGCAAATCTGTCAAACAAGATTTTTTCCTTAAATATCAAATCGGTTGAACTATTATTTTGCCTTAAACAGCTTGCTGTTTTCGGCAAATCTGTTAACAGTTGTCACACGAGAGAAATTTATTGGCATGTGCTAGTTTTAATTTCAATTAATTAATTATCTATGTATAATTAAGTTAATTGAGCATTAAATCCTAAATTGTATTTAACCAAAATATAATACTTGAGAGGGAATTAATGTGGACAAAATTCAAGCTAGAAATACTAGTTGAATTCGACAACCAATTAATTCCAAAATAAGTTTGTTTTGATTAAATTACTAATGCCATTTAAATTTGAAACCTAATAGAGTTTGAATTAAATTAAATCAATTAATTAGGAAGTTATAGAGGCTAAATATATTCCTAATTCTAAGGGATTTTGGCATTACCTATCTTTCCTAAATTAATGATATAAATTGATTAATTCTATTTTTGACCTGGTTGACTTTTTTCTCTCTTGGCCGAATTACTCAAGGGGAAAGAACTCTTTATTGTTCTCTTTTGTTCTTGGGAAGATATAGCAACCTAAAAGAAGAACAAGATCAGATCTTGTGGCTTCAAACCATTCCCATTGCCGAATACACAATCATAGAGCTAGCACTCTTGATTTTAAGCTATCTTTGCAAGTGTGTGTGTGAGCATAGAGTGGTGTGGCATAAAGGCTGCTCCTTTAGCATTGGTGATCAAGATCTAAGGCATATAAGTCCATCTTATTTGCTGGTCATCATCAAAATCAAGATTTGAGGTGCATCTAAGATTGTAAGTTTTAAAACCCTAAAATTGCATGTTTTCGATTCTTGTATGGATTGCATGGTATGTATGATCAATATTTTTTTATTTTTCTACTACTTGATCATTATGTATATGCCATGTCATATTCTATTAGAAGCCTGCTAGGAGACTATTGTACCCCCACCTTTACAGGATTTCCCTACCTTTCACTAGGATCTGCCTCCTAGAGCTTATGGTCACCCTGGTACATCTTCATCTTTATCACCCCTTTCGTCTCAATAGGATGCCCCATGGGATGCTATTTTGTAGGGTATCTAAGCTTTGACTATGACTCTGACTGTCATGGCTGTAGATATACAGGTGATACTCTAATAGCAGGGTAAGTAGAATAAGGCCTACAAGAAGAGGTTTGATGATTTTGATGCTTTGCAGCGGTGGTTTATAGCCGATCTGAACAAGACATAGATGGGGGTCCAGAATATGGATAAGAGTGTGTAGAAGGCCATAGATCACCTCACAGCTTTAAAGACTACCTTCCTAACTAGCAAGGATGTTATCAAGGGAGCCAAAGATAAGCTTGAGAAGAAGATTGACAAGTTGGACTCTGACCTCAGGGCTCACGTGCCAGTATAGATGGGACAGTTGCGGGCCGAATTGCTGGGCATACAGCTGATTTAGCTAGATTCCGAAAAGGTGTAAATTGCCTTATGGGGTACCTTAATGAGTTCTTGCATCTTATTATAGCTCAACCATCAAGGCCCCATATAGTCAGGACCTTCATCAGCTCAAGCACCGAGTCCACCATTCTATATGGCCTACATTGAGTTCCCGAGGGTTTAAGGAGATTATGATTTTTCATATACATACATTCTCATACCACAGTTTCTTTTACACATTCACAGATTGGGACAATTTTTATTAATATTAGGTTATTTGTGTGTTTGATAGTTTTTATTGCATTGTGGATATTTGTTTTCTCTTACAGTTGGATGTTTTTTTCAAAATTTGCTAGGATTGTTATCATGAACTTGTTTAAAAATTTCATTCATTGTTAGATTGATACTAATCGTCATTAGCATATAAGATGCCTTATATCATAAACCGCTATCATTTGATATTAACAGGTTAAGCATGTCTTGTACTAAATTCACATCACAAGATAAATTGATTAATCATCAATGAAATGCATGATGTAATGCTAGAATTTGTATATCATGCTGCCAAAAGAGAATGCATATAGAAATGATAATACTATAGAGGGAAAGTAGGCATAAGAAAAATGCACGTAAAAAATGAACATAAGTAAGCATATTAATAAATGAGACCAGGGGCAAAAAATCCCAATCTAACCTTTTCAACACTACAAATGCAGGACAAGCTAGATTAGCATGAACTAGTATAGCCTCATGAGTGTCGCCTGCAATGTCACTCCTTTTGCTACAAGGGCCAAGTGGTTATATGAGTTAACTTCAGGTGGTTGTATGAGTTAAATTTAGTACTTCAGATCTAAGCCACCCCAATGCTGCAAAATTTTCACAAATCAAGGTATAGCCATAGAGTGAGATCACCTTCAAATCAAGGTATAGCCACAGAATGGGATTGCCTCAAGGTATAGCCATAGAGTGGGATCGCCTCAAGGTATAGCCACAGAGTAGGACCACCTCAAGGTATAGCCATAGAGTGGGATCGCCTTCAAATCAGGGGTATAGCCGTAAAAGTAGAATTACTTCTGAACCAAAGAACACGCCACAGGCTGGCATTGTTCATCAACCAAGCCTTCTTAAGAAGCAAGCAGGGAGACCACCTCCTCAGGTAAGTCTCTCTCTCCTACTCTAAACTTTGGCTCGTCTAGACTCTTGCGTGCACTAGTCTCCCCAAAGCTAGGGTCAACTATAAGCATTGGATCCTAAGGAGGCCTTTGTTCGGGTTACCTGATGAGGAAAATTGCTCGTCTAAATACAATGAATTAAGGATGATAGACTCTTGGTGGTATTAAAATTATTTTCTTGAAGCCTTTTCAAAATATTGCCAAGCCCGACCTATGTGATTGAGCGGCTTTAAGCCGACAAATGATGAATATACCCTTAACAGGAAACTTGAAAGTCACGTTGGGAGCATGTAAAGGCCTTACACGTTGCGCATTTACGGCCTGTGTGCCTGTAAGGTCGAAAAATATTCATCATTTGGCCTTAAGGTGAGAATCTTGCCTTTTTTTAGAATGCATGGCCTTGCACAAAAGAGTGTATAGCTATGCACTCCAAAGAATATTGCCTTTTGAGGCAAGTTGGCCACCTTTTGGAGTGTACAACCGTGCAAGCCAATGGCACGATCGTACACTCAAAAGGTGGTGAGTTTCCCTATGACGCAAGTGGGCAAGTGGGAGGCACCATTAGAGTGTACAGCCATGCATACCCATGCCACGGCCATACACTCTACCTTTATAAGCCTCCTCTGATTCTTTCTTAGGGTTGGCTTCTTTGGTTCGTTAAAGGATTCTAGTGCAATAAAAAACTTAAAAATAAGCTTCCAAAAGGCTTTATAAGCTAAAAGTAAACTTTTAGCTCTTGTTTTTAAATCTTTAGTTATTTTTTTGAGTATTTCTATACCACAAAGGGTCCACGAATCCAACATTCGATAGCCTAATCGGGTAAGTACATTGAAGGTAATACAAAAGGCCTTTCTCGGTGTTTTCTTAACTATAATAAAATTTTGTCATTCTTCTCATATGTTAGTTTCTATTATATGTTAATCCCTGATAGATTTAAAAGAGGTATATTATTGTGTGATAGAAATTATTAGGTTATCTTCTTTAATTTTTGTTTTAACTCTTTTTTGCAAAATCATCTTTTACCAAAATAGAACCCGGCCTACAAAATCTTCTTCGTATTTAACTTTTCCTTTTTGCTCCCTTTTGGATCTGCTGTTGATGAGGACTCTATCTTAAAAGGAAAGAAAACTCACCATTACCAGGTTGATGCGGCCTTGTATTGTTTGATGTGCATTAACGTGTCAAATGGTACACGACCCACAATGTGTTTTCTTGCTTTTAGGGTAAATGAGTCGATTGCATGTCCTCAAATGTGCCCTCGTACATTTTTCAACATACATACCGGATCCCTATTTTTCATTTTTTTACATACCTCTTGATTCAAATTAATTTTACGTTTGTTTCTTTGATGTTTTCTATTATCATTATTATTTTTGTTGTTATTATTATTGTTATTATTACTGCTCTTAAGGAGTAAGGCTTCTCGCAAATATGATCAGGAAAGCGCTCCAGGTAAGTCCATTGTCCTTACTCTTTATTGTAAAGATACTTTTTCGACTGCAAGTAGAAATGTTATAAAAAAAAATATTTTTAGTAATTAATCGGGATATTTCATTAATAAAATCGAACCAATGTCCACATTTTGCTAAAGGAATTCACATGTAAAAAAAATCAGCTTTTAATAATGTAAATGATTTTTGTATATAATTAAATAACATGGGACGCTTTTTAAATAAATTTGGACTGATGAGTCCCTGTCTTTAAGATCTCGCTATGAAACGCTTCTTCAATAATCCACATGTAAGGACCAAAGTTCTTATCTAAAAAGCTCACAATAAACTGCCCAATTTATGAATGCCTTTACAGCTTTATTCAATGCCCTGATTTACCGCTTTCTTATGTGATTGGGTAGGCCTTTAATTTCTATATTTGCTCTAGTCTTACATGAAAAAAAAGGGATAACATGATTAATTTGAAAGCTATTATGTCACATTCGTCAAGGGTAAAAATAAGAGTGAAATTTCGAATCCTCTCTATGTTTTTGGCCTCACAAGGTCAAAATACCCTTTTTTTCCAATATTTTATTGGGTGGCAACTCCTTATTACTCAGCCTTATGGTGCCCAACTAGATACTTCCCGATCATCGATCGTTAGCGATAAGATAGGGACACCTTGACATGCCACGTCACACCTTTCGAGGTTCATGATTGGGGAAAGTTGAGTTGAGTCTCTTTCCTATCACGAAGATACCATCGGCCTGGACGGAAAACTTTAACCTAGATTTGACCCTAAAAGTGGGATCGAGTTGCTAAAGGTGAAAGGTTTCCTCACTCGAACTCGATGATCCCTTGGTTACGAGGGTGAAACCAGGTGTTGGTGACTCGAAAAAAAAAGCTGATAGCTATCGGGTGAAAGGCGTGCATCACAGTACATACATCAAAAAGATATCTATACACACAAAACATGTATATTTTGTTAATTGTTATTAGTAATTTACAATTAATTAGAAATGCATGTACATATATACAGCATAGATAACCACATGCAAAAGAAAAGGGAAAACCCTCCCAACCTTATTGCTCATACACAAGAGGTCATACGGTCTTTTTCCTAAGTGGGATTAGCTCATGGCTTATTAGGGAACCCGATGAACGCATATGATGCATAATGGAAAATTGGCAACATAAGCTTTCTTTATTTAAAGCGCATGTGAATAGATTTTGGGATTGTTTATTTAAACAATCCAAATAAACTGAAATGTGCCCACTAAGACATTGAAGCCTTTGATAAGCAAATATTTAGGTTTATTGGGATTTATTCAATACATAAAATCCCACATCACAAGCAAGGTATTACGATGCATGCCTCCTAGTGGAAGTTTTTATGCCATTATATGGGTTTTAGTCCGGTGATACAAATTTAGGGCTACCCAAACCTGGTCCCTACCAATGGACCTAGCTCATCACAAGCATAATGACTGATGGAGTCACCATTTGATATACCAAAAGGTACGAGGCTAAAATTAATGGTCCTCCTTAACACTTCCCTACGCTAAGTGAACGTAGGGTCGTGCTTTGCTAATGCACCGGGGCTAAAAGAGGGATGCCTAACTTAATTCTAAGGCTCTAGCATGAATGCAATGCAATTTTTCAAAAAGAGATAAAATATTTTAATCACTAAACTCATTTATATTAAATTAACTAAAGGTACTTTATGAGCAAAATCTTGTGGTCCCTAGTGGAGTCATCACTGTGATGTGCCGAACCCCATAGGCATTCGATTTGCTCTCAAAAGCCCACTTTTAGGACTTGAGATTGGATCGAGATTCATTTAACTCATGAAGACCGATCACTTCGCAATGGGTAGGGATTCAACCTAATTTGCCATGCCTCGGGCCTCAAAAAGGCATGAGACAACGGCTCAGGGTAGCCCTACTCATTTGTTAATGATCGACCTACGAGGGCATCTACTGGGCATACAAGGTAGGTATCATAGAGTTGCCACCTAATAAAATATTGGGAAATGAGTTCTAACCTTATACCTTTGGTTAAAGTTATATAAACAAGTTTTAGTGATTAATATATTTCATCTCTTTTCTTACATTAGTTAACATGCTAGAAAAATAAAAGTGCACTCAAGCACGTTGAAAGCTATAAACCATATATATGAAAGCTGTAAAGCATTTAAGAATAAATGTAAAAGTAAATTCATATATATGCATATTTATAAAATTCTTTTATGTGATTTTTGGAATAAAATAGAAGATTAGTCCATTTTATAAGAAAAATCCAATTAATTAAGTTAAAATATTTTCGTGTCATTTTTAGTTAAAGTGTGTAAAAAATTATTTTTACTAGCTATTATAGACAATTAAATAAAAGGCATGAAAAAAATATTACAAGCCCAAAAACAAATATGGAAAGGTAAAGGAAATGCTAAGCTAACTCGCTTCGGTTCTCCAAGTCAACCCGGGATAGAATTACACATATAAAAAATATGACAAGAAAAAGTAATTAGTACATAATGATAAAAATGACACTAAAAGTAAGTAATAATATTAATGATAATATAAAATAATAATAAATATAAATATAACTAATAACAATATCTGCAATAATAAAATTAACACCAATTAATAATATCAAAAATCATAATAATAATAATAATAATAATAATAATAATAATAATAATAATAATAATAATAACAACAATAATATTAATCATGACAATTAATAATATTATTATAAAATCAACACTAAAAATATTAATAAAATTAACAAGATAATAATAATAATAATAATAATAATAATAATAATACAAAAATAATAATTATTATAAAATTAGCAAAAAATGATAATTAAACATCAAATTAACAATAATTCATTTAAAATTAATTAAAAAACATGTTAACAATTGAAATAATAGTAAAAATACGATAAATAAAATAAAAAACTAATCTAATATATTAAACACATAATTTACAAATTAAACAAATAATTTAAATATTAACATAAATAATTAATAAATAGACAATTAATTTATTAACCAATATAATAAATTAATTCATAAAATTAGTTAACAAATTACTAACTAATTCACAATTAATTAACAAAATTAAATTAATGAAATAAATTATCAAAATTAACATAGATCTACAAGATTAACTAAAAAATAAATTAAAAAATTATTTACATAATTAATTAAAAATTAAATATTATATTTTCGGGTTTCGGCACTCAATAATATTAGCTTCAATATCGGTTCCGTCACAAGACAATGATTTGGTGCTCAATGGCTTTTTCCTTAATTTTTTGGAATTTTTTAAAGTTAAAAATATCATTTTTCGTGGGAAAATAAGAGAAAGAAAAGGAAAAAGAAAAGAATGGAGGAGAGAGAAATCATCATTAAGGCTTAATGAAGCCTTAAATATCCCAAAATGGGATATGTGTAAAACTTAGAATTTTTTCCCCTAATTTTTCCCATGTTTACAAGTGTAAAATACACTCTAGGAGTGACTCATGGGCTCCACTCATAGACCTGGTTCGTGAGTCAACCAATGACTCACAGACCATTGACTTTTGTCTTTTGCCTTCATTTTTCTTAGTCGTCTAACCTCTAATTCAAAATATTTTGTAATTTTTAGGCCTGAAGAAGCCCTTGTTTCAACAATATGACTTTCATACATTTGTTCCCCTATGTATTAACTTTCCAATGAATTAAAAATTACACAATTTGGATTTGTATATTGGGATTTATGGCCAAAATACTAACAACTGTTCCTTAAAAATTTTCAAGGATAGAATTGGTGTTCTAACTTTGAAAAATTACTGGGAATAATGGGTTCAGAATTAGATCATTCTCTCTTCATTAAAGTTTCCCCAAAATTAGTCTAATTTCTATTAAAATTAGATTTATATTTATATGTGCTCCACAGAGGAAGTTATGCCTGAATTACTATAGACTAGTCCAGGTGCAGGGACAGATTCAGGTTATCTATGTTCAAGCCTAATTTTGAGAATTTTAAGGGCTAAACTAAATTTAAGTGTCTCTATCAAAGTTTTAGATTTATGTCTTAACATTCAAATTTCTTAGAATCACCTAATTATGAGGTCTATAGGTTGAGATAAAGCTGAAATACTCCAAGTTTTTAAAACTGATTTTCTCGCTTTGCATTGTTTGGAAGAGATAAATGGGCAAAGCCCGGAAAAAAAAGATATTTTGAAAATGTTAAAACTTGGGAAAGCCTAGCACTTATACTCCTTGTCAATTTATAAGAAACCACTTTCTCATTAGGTAACTTTGATTAGGAGCCACCTCAAGACCCAGTGTCTACAGATGGTTGACAAAATGCTTGCCCCCATAATTGATAATGGCCTTTGGTGCCCTGAACCTAGTGAAAATATTCCTCGTAAGGAATTCAAGCACGACTCGAGCATTACATGTCTTAGTAGCCTACTGCTTTTATCCACTTACTCACATAATCTACAATAATTAGGATATACTCAAACGCAAATGAGTTTGAAAATGGCCGCATAAAATCAATGCCCCAAACATAAAAAAAATTTCAAATTCTAACACATTATTATGAGCATCTCATATCTTTTTGAAATATTTCCTACACATTAACACCTATCACATGACTCTATAAAAGATCTAACATCGGCAAAAAGAGAAGGCCAAAAGAAACCTGACTATAAAATTTTTACCACCGTGTGATTTGGTCCATAGTGACCTCCAACCTCTCCTTCGTGACATAGTCTTATAATGTCCACTTGCTCCACCTTTGGAATGCATCTCCTAAGTACTTGATCGGGACATAGCATGAACAAATATGGGTTGTCCCATAGATAATGCCTTGCATCCGCCTTTAACATCTTCTTTTATTGCTAAGTTGGGCCCTTTGGAAGGTAACCTTTTGCAAGAAAATTGGCAATATTAGCAAACCAATGAATAGAAATTTCACAAGAATAAATGGAACAAATACACTCATTAGAAAATAAATTAGGAATTTCACCCTTTTCTAAATGAATATGATCCAATCTAGACAGATGATCGGCTACAAAGTTTTCAGCTCCCTTTTTATCTTTGATCTCCGCATCAAACTCCTAAAGTAGCAAAACCCATCTTATGAGCCTCAATTTGGAATACTTCTTTGCAAAGTGATATCTAAAAGTCGAATGATCCGACCACCCTGTAACTTTGGAACCAAAGAGATATGGCCTGAATTTTTCAAAAGAGAATACTATCGCTAACAACTCTTTCTCCATAGTGGTGTAATTCACTTGTGCTCGCATAAGTGTGTGATTTACATAGTAAATGGTATGAAAAAATTTCTCCTTCCTTTGGCCTAAAATCGCTCCCACTACATAGTCACTAGCATCATACATAATTTCAAAAGGTAAACTCCAATTCAGTGATGCTATAACTGGTGCTGTGACTAACTTTTGCTTCAATAAATTAAAAGTCTACAAACACTCATCATCGAAGTTAAATACAGCATCTTTAAGTAATAAATTAAAAAGCGACTTAACAATTTTAGAAAAAATCATTAATAAATAGACGATAAAATCTAGCATGACCAAGGGAACTCCTAATGCCTCTAACACTTGTAGGAGGAAGTAATTTATCAATCACATCTACTTTTGCCTTATGTACCTCAATACCTCTCTCAAAAATCTTATGCCCTAGAACTATACTTTTCCCAACCATAAAATGACATTTTTTTCCAATTAAGGACAATGTTAGTTTCTTCACACCTTTCTAAGACCAACACAAGGTTAGACAAACAAAACTCAAAATTATGACCATATAATGTAAAATCATCTATGAGAACCTCCATGAATTTTCTAATAAAATCATGAAAAATGGACATCATACACCTTTAAAAAGTGGCAGGGGCATTACATAAACCAAAAGGCATTCTCCTATATGAAAATGTACCATAAGGGCATATGAATGTGGTCTTCTCTTGGTTCTCTGAGGTTATAAGAGTTTGCATATACCCCAAATAACCATCTAAAAAGCAATAAAATTTGTTACCCGCCAACCTTTCTAACATTTGGTCAATAAAAGGTTAAGGAAAATGATCCTTTCTAGTGGCATTATTCAACCTCCTATAGTATAGACACACTCTCCATCTCGTCACTGTACATGTAAGGATAAGTTCATTTTTCTCATTAGTGACTACATTCATACCCCCCTTCTTAGGCACATATTGTAATGGACTAACCTAATTACTATCAAAAATATGATAGATAATACTTGCAACAAGCAACTTAAGTACCTCTTTTTTTCACCACTTCTTGTATTGCTAGGTTAAGTCTCCTTTAGGGTTGTACCACCGGCTTGAAATCACTCTCTATAGGTATTTGATGTGTATAATAACTGGTGCTAATTCATTTAAAGTCAAAAGCCTCCTAACTAACTACTCCTTTATACTTTTTTAACACCTCTATAAGCATTTCTTTCTCCAAACCTGTCAAAAGTGAAGAAATAATTACTGATTTTTCATTATCCTCTAAAAACACATATTTTAAATGTGAAGGAAGGGTTTTACGTTCAGAAATATTTTCTCCCTTGGTAGAATCTGAATTTTCCTCTTTTGTTTCTTCCTTATTATAATTTTTATCAATTCTCTCAATAACTCCTCCTCTTTCTCTTCAACTTCCTCCTTGCTGTTTGGGTGCATCAAACAACTTAAAGCTTATCATCCAAAAAAATTTCTTCTTACTTTTCATTCACACACTCTTGAACACCATTTATGAAACAAACATATTTTTCAAAATTATAGGAAGGGTGTTGCATCACCTTGTTGACATTAAAGACTATTTCTTCCTCATTGAACCTCAATGTCACCGTTTGCCAATGTACATATATCAAAGCTTTAACTATGTTTAAAAATTATCTTCCTACCATCAATGGCACCTTACAGTCCTTTTTATATCTATCACCACAAAGTCCACCGAAAATATGAAATTCCTAACTTTCATCAACAAATCTTCTATTATGCCTTTAAGCCTCTTCACAGATCTATCTGCCAATTGTAGTGTCATTCAGGTTTCTTTGATGTTGCCCAAATTTAATTTCCTACAAATGGAATAACGCATCAAATTTATACTAGGACCTAAGTCACATAAAGCATGTCCAACAAAATTTCCTCCTAATTCACATGGCAAGGTAAAGCTACTCGACTCCTCTAATTTTTTTAGGAATTTTGTTCATCAATATAACACTACAATTTTCAAATAATTGCACAATACCTACACCTTCTAGCTTTTTCTTATTTGAATATAGCTTTTCATGAATTTAGCATATTTAGGCATGTGTAATAAAGCTTTAGCAAATGGTAAATTTACATGCAACTTTTTAAACATATCCAAAAATCTAGCTAATTGTTCATTATGCTTTTTTTTCCTAACTAAAGAAAGATAAGGCAACTTAGACTTATTAACAATAGGAACAACATTTTCCTTACCTTTACCTTTCTCAACAATAATAGGCACTCCAACACTAACATTAGGTTTAGAAATACTTACCTCCGTTGTTAGATCCATCAATTTTAAAGAATTCTTACTATTATCAGTCTCTTTTACCTCTTTCTCACTTTTTAAAGTGATTTCCTTGGCTTCCTCTTTTGGGTTTCGATCCACATTAGATGGGAAAATGCCATGGGTCCTGTTGGAAAGAGAATTTGCAAGTTGCCCAACTTAAGTCTCTAAATTTCTAATTGAGGCATATTGATTCCTCATCCAAACATCTTGAGATTCATCTTGCCTAGCCATGAATATGGATTGAGTGGTCATAAAACTAGAAAATATCTCTTATAAGTTAGGTTTCCTATCTTATGGGGGTTGTGGTTTTGGTTGGAATTGTAGTGGTTGATAAGGTGGAGCTTGGTATATAGATGGGTAGTGTAGATGGTTATTAGTATGGGGAGCTACATTTTGACTAAATGAAGCCTTAGGTTGAGGGTTGAATGTTGATGCATTGTTTCCTTCTCTCCATGAAAGTTAGGATGATTTCTCCATCTCGGGTTATAAGTACAGCTATAAGGGTTCACTACATTCACATCCTTAACTATTGAGCCTATACCTTCTCCAATCTCTTGCCTTACCAATGAGAGTAAAAGGAAACAACTTAAGCCTAATAGCATCCATAAATACATTTGGAACTTGCACTGTATCACTAATCTCTAAGAAAATATCCAGATGTTAAGCTGGATCTTCAATATCTGATCCTAAAAACTAGTTCTTTTGGACCATAAAGATAGTGGCTCTTCTAGTGAATTCAAATTCATGTTTTCTCTTTGTAATCTCCTAATCCTACGGAATTTCCTCTCAATTTCAGAGCCAATAGGCAAAATTTGGTCACCTCTTACCATAAACTATTGACACCTGCAAAGAATAAAAAAATAAAATCAATAAAAGAATAAAGAATAGAAAGAGAAAAAGAATAAAACATAAAATTTACTTTAAAATCTAAAGCAAACAAAGGCCAATTGCCCGACAACGATACTAAAAACTTTACAGGTGTCTAGTAAGTATACTATATTGGCTAGTAATATAGAAAAATAAGATTAAGACCCTAAATATTGAACCCTAGGGAATTGTGTAAAAGTTGTGTATTTTAGATTTTTCAATAAGTGATGTGTGTAAAGAATTCCCAAGTTTAGAGTGATACAGAACTAACTAAATCAAAATAGAAATTTAAACAGCTAGAGTAATGAAACTAAAGTAATTAATCTTAAAATTAAGCAAATTAACATAAACTTAAACAAAGTGAGATATAAAGATGGTAAAATTCAATAATAAAAGACGCTTCTGCTAAAAGACTATCCACCTTAACTTCTGTTACAATGCCTCAATTAAAGATAACGTAAGTGTTTATGGAAAACAAGTGTAAAGTCAGATATCTTATTCAAAATATAATTCTAAGTATTAAATCCTCTTAATCTTATTAGGAACAATCTAATACTTAGCATAAAAATCTAATTTATAAACTCCTAAATATTTGTTAGACCCTTTTTTTAAGAGATCTAACTTTAGCCTATTCTTAATTCAACTTTCTTAGTTTTAATTTCACTCTTCACCAACACAGAATTATCTCAATTTTTAGGATACAATCATGCATCAATACAAGTGAATTAAACTAAAAACATGCATATCATAAGCCATACTAGAAAGTGATCATTAACCATTTATTCAATACATTAACAATCAACCCAATCAAAACTCAAGATAAGAATCTGCTCAAGAATTAAGAAATAACATACTTGTATTGAATTAAAAGCTCAAATTAAAGTCATTACAAACAAAAGTATGAGGGTTCAAGTTCCCTCAGCAAAAGTAAGGAAAACTACTCACTCATTATCTTAAAGACAAAAGAAAAATTGAAATAAAGATACAAACACAAAGAGCTAAGAAGTTTCTTTTGATCTCTTCACAAAACACCAACTTCCAGCCTCCAAACCTTTTGTTTTTATGTTTTGAAATCTAGGTTAAGAACTTGAGTAAAAATTTGCAATTTTAGCAATCCTCTTTAATTCTGGTGTTTTAGTTTGCTTAAATACTCTCAAAAGAAGAAGTTTGATGCTTTATAACTTCCTAAACCAGATGACAGAAGAATTTTATCAACATAGGAAGTCTTCCCTTAGATGAGGGCCTTTCTCCCTCGAGTGAGGGCTTGTTCTCCTCGGGTAAGGGCTCATTCCCCTTGCGATAGAGCTATTTCCCCTCATGTGAGGCCTTTGTCTCTCTATTCAATGTGTAACTCAGCTTTAAAATTACATAATTCATCAAATTTTCTTCCTTTCTTCAATTAACTTCCTCTTTTGTCCAATTTAGTCCCTAAAAACACTAAATTGCAATTAAGTCTACATAAATTACAATTAATAAAATTAAACACCAAATTAACAATTAAATCACCTAAAAACACACTAATAACATAATTATAATTCACAATTGTCATTAAGCAAATGATTAAAATAAAATAATTTGTAATACAAAAATTAGTAAAATTTGACTTTATTTCAATGAAATTAAAAATGACTTGAAAATCGATTTTATATATTACCAGAGTGATAAATAAATATGTCATATATAATTGACACATTATTTTAAAAAAATTAAAGTTTATAAATTGAACCATCGAATGGAAAAATAGTTATATAATCAGTTAAACATAGAAAGATGATAAGTACAGAAGATAAAAAAAATTTGAAGTAATTATCAAGGTTTATTTGTAAAGTGGATTGCATTCAAGATAACATGACAATCATATAGGATGTACTTAACTATCGATTCAGTAACATAAAAATTGATTTTTAGTTTACTTTAACTAAAATAAAATAAAATTTTAATAATTTTTGTATTACTGTGACTCGCACCAAACCCCGAAGACATCCGATTTGCTCTCGAAAGCCCACTTTTAGGGTCCAAGATGGACAAAGATTTATTTAACTAGTGAAAGCTAGTCATTTCACAATGGATAGTTTTATCCCAATCCATTGTTAGCTATCAACCTATGAGAACATCTATTGGACACCACAAAGTAGGTATCATAGAGTTGCCACCCAATAAGACATTAGAAAATGGGTTCTAACCGTATGACCCCAAAACTAGAGATAATTTGGAACCTCACTCTTATTTATACCTTTTGTTAGCGTTGTATTAATGAGTTTCAATGATTATTTATTTTATCCCTTTTCTCACATGAGTTATCATGCTAGAAAAGTAAGGTGCACTCAAGCATGTTGGAAAGCCATAAAGCATAAATATTGAAAGTTGTAAAATCATGGCATAGAAAGAATTAAAGAATATAAGATTAAATGCAAAGATAAATCATATATAATAGAATAATTAACTTAGAATGTCCATTCTAATGAGGATGTTGGTCCCTACATGCATATTTGCAAAAAGGTGGAGTTTAGGGGTGCACTTGGGATAAAAATAAGGGCATCTAGCCCATTAACTTTTGGAAAAAGAATTGTGTTAGTTAATTTTAAGGTAAATAATCATTTGTATTTATAAAGAAAAAAAATCCTTAGTTTTACATGTTATTTTGTGGATGAAAAATAGGATATTGGTCCTCTTTTACAGCAAAATCCCACTCAAATTCGTATAAAATCATTTGGCGAGTTTTAGATTGTCGCTCGAAAAAATCATTTATTATGTTATTTAAAATAAATAAAGAAACACATGAAAGAATAATATGGGTAAAATGACATATATAAATCGGGATATTCATTGGATTGGAAACATTATTTCCCTCATGCATATTTATGAAAGTTCTTTTGAGTGATTTTCTAGATAAAAAGAGGACATTAGTCCGAGTTTATTAGAAAAAAACTCTAATTAATTAAGTAGAAGTAGTTTTAAAGTTGTTTTTAATTTAAGTGCATGAAAAACCCTTATTATTACATGCTTTGTAATCATGAAAAGAAACAAAAGAACAATTATACAGGCCCCAAATAATAAATGAATAGCAAATAAAAATAAATCCTAGACTATGCTCCTCCTCATTTTCCATTTTGACTCGGAATGTGTGATGTGTATATTGAAATATGACATGAAAACAATATTGGTTGATAATGAATTAAACCAAATAATAAATGACAAATAGTTAGCTAAACCGAATGATTTAAATGAGTAATCAATCTTAAATAATAAAATAGACAAAATAGATATAATGCATGATGCATCCACAATTCATGCAACATGCATTAACATGTGTATGCCAAAGTATTGGATAAAAACAATAAATAATAATTATACAAGTAAATGAAATCAATTGATAACTAATAAATGACAAATAGTTAGTTAAATCAAATAAATTAGATTGGTAATTAATTTAATATAAAAGAAATAAATTAGACAAAATACATAAAAAGAATGATACATTTTGAAATTCATGCAGCATTTATAAGCATGCGTATGCCAAAGCATTTAAATAAGTTTCATATAGAAAATATAAAATTATGAATATACAACAAATAATAGGTATAAATATACTATATTTCAATAATAATAATAATAATAACAATAATAATAATAATAATAATAATAATAATAATAAATAAGTAAATAAATAAATAACAATAAACGATATTATATAAAAAATTATAATAATAAATTCAATATAAATTCAATGAAATATAAGAATAAATAATATTTTAAATATATTATAAATTAATAGTAAATTAACAAATTAATTTAATTTAAAAAAAAGTAATGGAAATTAATGGGATGAAGCAAAAAAAAATGCAGATAAACAAAGTAAAAAAGGAAATAGGGGAATTAAGGTGACTTTGGGATATTGAACAATAACGGTAAGATGCCTGAGTTGCGCTAATAGGGTGAGTGACACACGTGAGGCATGAGAGGGAGCAGGCAAAGATAGCTGGGCACACATGAGAGAGAGACAAGGGAGATGGGTGATCGAGTCAACCCGAGTCACAGGCTAAGACAGCCCACAGCTCACGGCCTTAAGGCCGCCAAAAACCATAAAAATTAACCCAAATGCAATTTTAAACCATTTTAATGCTTCAAAAGGCCAAAGAACTCAATTTTTATTCATGAAAAACATAGTTTGCTTGAAGAAAACAAAGATCAAAGCAAGAAAAGAGGATTTCAAAATTGTGAATTCAAGGAAGAAGAAGATGAATAGTAAATTCTAACATGCATTAAATCTTAATTTTAACATGGTTTTAATTGGTCTTTATGAATTGATGAATGAAACAAGCATAAAACTAAATTAATAACTCATAAACAAGCTCAAATCAAAGAAATCAAACAAATAAAAATTCAAGCTATAAAAATGGAAAAAATAGGAATTCACTGTAAAAGGGAATGGTTTTTAGGGTCTCTAAATGTTAACTTCAGTATTGGTTCCATCAAAGACTAAGGAACTCTTGTGTCTTTAGCTTCCTTTCCCCATTTGCTTGCTTTCTGTTCTTGGTTTTTTGAGAAATAGAGTGTTTGTGTGAGAGAGAGAGAGAGAATGAACCCCCTTAAAGTCTATCACTTTCTTGATTAAATGTTCCAAAAATCAATAAGTGCTTTTTAGATAAGCATCAAATAAAATCCCTAACTTTTTCCCCTGTTTTTGCATCCAAAATGCATTCTAAGAGTGAGTCACGGGTATGAGTCATGACCTTAACTCATGAGTTAAGGGAGTGAGTCAGGGGTGTGAGTTACAACCTTAACTCGTGAGTTAAGGGAGTGAGTCATAACCTTAACTCGTGAGTTAAGGGAGTGACTCATGCCTTTTAACTTTAACTTTGACTTTTTTTTTTACTTTTTAACCCTGAAACCTATTTTGACCTTGTTGATAAAGGGAAAAAGGAAAAAACACCCAACAAACATTCTTAAACATTTAAAACCCCGCAAGAGAGCCCAAAAAAGCATTTTAAAAACATAAAATCTAAGAGAAAGCCTAGCCCTTTTGATCCTTATCTGTTTATGAGAAATGCCTTCCTCATTAGGTAACCTTAATTAAGACCCACGATAGGACCTATTCTCTATAGTTGCCCCTAACTTTAGGGAGGCTAGCACACTAGTGCCTAGGTTAGCCAAAGTTCAAAATGAAAGGAAAGTGACATGTACCAAAGGTGGTTGTCTCCTTAGTGATGACGATTCGGTGAATGAACGGTCAATGTTAGGATTCAAACATGTTGAACTTTGTTAATTTAAATGGTTAACATCGGCAACCAAGCATGTCAAACAACGTTTGATGAAGATCGACACCAGCTTGAAGGCATGTCAAATCTTTTTGAGTCAAACTATTGATGCCAGCTTGTCGGCATGTTAACTATGCTCATCGAGTGATCAGCGCCAGCTTGTTGGCATGAAAAACCACTCTAAACTCTGGTTACCTATTGAAAGGAAACTTTGAATGCCTCTCGAAGAGGACATTGTGCTCACGAAGAGACTTTCAATAGCTCTCAAGGAGGATTTTGAATTTGCTTACTCTGAAGAGACTTTGAACGCCTCTCAAAGAGGACTTTGGTTTTTGTTTGCTCTAAAGAGACTTCGAACATCTCTCGATGAGGACTTTGACCTTTGTTTGCTCTGAAGAGACTTCGAACACCTCTCAAAGAGGACTTTAGATTTTTCTTGCTCCAAAAAGACTTTAAATGATTTGGTGCCCTACAAAAAGGACCTTGGGATTCTAAGTTTTTATGTGCCTTGTTAAGAGGACTTCCTGATTTTTCAAGTTTTTAAGTCTTGAAAATTTTGGGTTATTATCTTTTGGTGTATTTCAAATCTTAAAACTTTGGTGCTTTTTAAGATTTTGAACTTTAAATTTTCACTTTAAGAATTTGGATTTTTTATGTGTTTAAGGTTGAAAGGGTTTTATTTGGCATGCCACTTTAGAAGACTTGATGCTCTTAGAAAGACTTTGGATGTCTCTTGAAGAGGACTTTATGCTTATGAAGAGACTTTAAACACCTCTCGAAAAGGACTTTATGATCACTAAGAGACTTTGAATGCCTCTCGAAGAGGACTTTGTGCTTATAAAGAGACTTTGGATGCCTTTCGAAGAGGACTTTATACTCACTAAGAAACTTTGAATGACGGCGAAGTGTATTTTATTTTTGTTTGTTTGAATTTGTTTGCTTGCTGTAGTGTTTGCTTTTTTCGAGTATTTTGAGTGCGAATTTACACTTTGGGTGAACTTTGCATTTTTACAATTTGGGGGTATTTTGAATTTTGTACAGCTTGAGTGTGTACTGAACCTGTATATTTTGGGATGTATATTGAATTTGAACAGTTTGAGTGTACATTGAATTTTTTTCATTTTTAGATGTCTATTGAATTTGTACAGTTTGGGTGCATTTCAAGGCCTTGAAACTTTTAGTGTGTTGGCCATTTGCAGAATTTGTATTCTTTGTACATTTGTAGTTTAGGGGCATTTTAAAGGAGGTTTGTACATTTTAATTTGAGTTTTTGTACTTTTGAATTTTTGCATATTTGAGGAATTTGAATTTTTTTTTTTTTACATTTATATTCAAAAAATTTTGATTTTGCACATTTATTGTGCGATGTGTTCAACTATACATTTTAGGATAAAGAGTTTTACCTGATTACCACCCCCCTGCATGAGTTGCATTGACAGACTAGCTTCAGGAAGGATTTCCTTTTTAGGGATCTATGTGATCTCCATTCCATAGGGATTTTTGTCTTAGAGCAAGATGGCCATCCTCTTCCAATTGGGCCCAACATGGCGTGTGTAGATGATCTCTCTTTTTGAGATATTTCCCTTATTTGGTTTGGCATGATTCCTCCCATGGGAATTTTATTTTAATCTAATTGTCCATTGCTTGCAATTGTCCTGTGATAAGCTTTGGCACTTAGAGTCCATTCTTATTTTTCGTTGTAAGAAATTACTATTATAAGTATATGCAGGAGATTACATATGTTCAGTATATGTGCAAAATTCATGTGTGTACATATAATCACATGTGTGAGCCATTTATGACGTGTGCTACAAATGGTGTGTGCAAATAATTGTTTACCAAGAAGTGTCCAAAATTTAAAGTAATTACAACTTATCAAATGCTTTGAACTTGAATTTTATTTATCCTTGAATAAGTTGAATGAACCACGTTCTCAACTAGTTTAATTTCAACAAGAGAAATTAAGGGGTCATTCTCATTGGGGAAATAGAAGAAAAGGCATGCTAATACCAAGGCCCACCAAACCAAAACATAATCACAATGCATACCAAGCAATCTCTATGTGTGTGTGTTGAAGGCTGAAAAAGAATTTTATTTTTTGAAAGCAAATTCTAGATGTAAAGTTGGGGATGAGATTCAACTTGAATGCATTCATGGCTTCTCACTTGAAGCTCAAGAAAGACCACATGCCTCTTTTTATGTACCAAACATTACTAGAAGATCATGGCAAGCGAGTAGAGGTAGAGGTAGAACTAATTAAGCACCATCCGAGACTATAGAAAAGCCATAAGCTCCTAATGCTCCAGCTTAAGTGTATGCTATGATTAGAGAAGAAAATGATGACCTGGAAAGTTTACCTACTATGTTATAGATATTGCTTATATTTATGTAAGATTATTATTTAGAGATAGTAAAATGGTATGCTCGGTAGCAAGAAGAATTTCGAGAATAAAATTCCTTAAGAGAAAGAGAAATGTAAGGCTCCAATATATACCTTAAAAGTATATAAGCGAATAGCATAGTTAGAGGAGTAATGAAACATGAACTAGGACACAAAGGGTATTAATGTAAAAGGTAAGGATAATTTGGTAATTTGACATTTTGGCATGTATATGTATTTTGAAAGAAACTTAAATGAGGATTAAATTGAAGCAACTAGTAAATGTAGGGAAAGATTGAGAAGATGAAATTATTTAAGGGAGCATTATAGAAGTTTTCCTAAAGGCCACAAGTTGGCCAATAGGAGAGGGACATCTGATCTTTTAGAAGAAACTAGAAAGTGAGATAAAAGAGAGGGATTAAGGGCAATCAGCCATTAGGAAGGCCATTTCCTGCAAATTTTCTTCATATTTTTGCCATTCCTCTCTACTTAAGCTCTTTTCCAGCTTGGTGATCTACTCTTAGTAGGAGAGAGAATTTAGGTATTAGGAAAGCACAAGGTAAGTTCTTTTCTTGCTCTTCTCCTTCTTCCTATCATTAATTTCTACAAATTGATTCAATTATATCAAATGGAGCACTACAAGAAAATTAGCAAATAGCAACGGAAATTAGCAACCGAATTTGTTGAATTTCCGTTGCTAATAAAAATTAGCAACGAAAAATAGCAACGGAACATTCGGTTGCTAATTCGGCGGTTGGTATTTTTAGCAATGGAATGTTTATTCCGTTGCTAAATTTAGCAACGAAAATTAAATTCCGTTGCTAAATCTAACCACTAACATTTGGTAAATTGATCAAAATTAGCAACCGAATTCAAATTCCGTTGCTAAATTTATCAACCGAATTCAAATTTCGTTGCTAATTTTAGCAACGGAATTTTTTTTCCGTTGCTAAATTTAGCAACCGAGTTGTATTCCGTTGCTAAATTCAGCAACTAGTATAAATTCCGTTGCTAAATTGGTCAAAAAATTTGTGACGGTTTTTTCGTCGCTATTCCATCACTACAATAGAAAACCAACAAATTACACTAAAACAGCAAGCTGTTTGTGTAATTTGAAAAACCAAAAAAATTACACTAAAACAGCAAATTGTTTTAGTGTAATTTGGAAAACTGACAAATTTCGCATTTAGATTAGCAAAAGAAATTAATTACTAATTCCGCATTTAGATTATGAAAAATATTTTATTTGACCATCGGAAGGTATTGGTCGTGGTGAGTCCGGGGTTGAAATTTGAAGTGAAATCGAGGTCAAATAGGCCTCTGAAAGTCAAAAATACGAAAAAGGTAGCGAGTCAATTTCCCTGATAGGGAAGGTGACTTGATTTTGCATAAATTTTTAAAAATTAGTAAATGAACTCCAAAAATTGCCATATTTTGCAGATCTTCATGAAATTTTATGTAGAATATTTTGGTATAAAAAAATGAATTTTTCGGGGAAGTCGACAGTTATCGAATCGAACCCGTTCGATCGAATCGGACCAGTAACGGACTCCGATTAAGCCAAAATTTTACGTACTACCTATTTTTCATATTTTAAGAATTATGGAATTAAAATTGAAGAGAATTGAAGTGAGGAAGTGAGAGAATTTTTTTTGGGCCTTTAGAGAGGTGAAATTGGGCCTTAAAGAATTATATTAAGCCTTTGGACTTTTAGCCCAAAGTTTGGCCCAATTGGAGGACTATATATAGGTGAATTATCTACCAAGTTCCAGCAGATTCTCCTATCTTCTTCCTCCTCTTCTCTTGGCCAAAGTATCCTCTCCCATTCTCTCTTTAGATTTCTTCAATTTTGCTTCATTTTATTTGATATTCAAGCATCTCACCCCTAATTCTATCCCTCTAGACTAGTATTCCAGCCCCAAACCTTTGATTTGAAGGATTAAAGCAAGAAAAAGTTTAAGGGAAAGCTTAAGGTGTCTTAAGGAGGTAAGTGAAAATTATGGTTTTAAATTGATTTGTTGGCATCTCTAAGTATATTTGAGTGTCTAGAGTTCATATATGTAGTTAAATTAAGTAAATAAGATCAAAAAAGTAGAGTTTCTTTTAATGGAAATTTCGGCTCCTTTAGGGATTCAAGGAGGAGAGCCATCCAAGCAACCTAAAGGCAAGGAAAAGGAAGTATAAGCCTCCTAAAGCAAGGAAAATAGGTTAGTGACTAATAAATCTTAGTATTTTCCTTGATTTCAAGTAAATATCCTTTATGTATCTTAAGGAAAAAGGGATAAAATGATGTGTAATGTGAAGTAATGGTAAATTAATGCTATTTGACCTTAAATAAGTATGTTTAAACTCTTAAATGAATGATTGAGTGAATATATGGTATAAGTTCTTTGTTGGTCGAATGGTACACTTAAGGAAACTAAGGTTTATTTGATGAATTTTGATGCAATTAAGCCTTTAAATGATGTTAGAAATGAAATAATACACATATGAATTTTTATGGAATTTATAGAAATTAAATGAATATTTTAGAAATAAATTATCAATTATGTAAGTAATGAAAGTATTGAAATAATGTGAAATAATGTGTATTTTATTGAGAAAATGATTGATTTTGGTGAATTATGGTGAAATAATTCACAAAGTATGTAAAATAATTGAGAAGAATAATTAATAAGTAAAACAAGAAAAAGTAAGTAAAGAAATGTTAATAAAATGAAGTTTTGATTGAGATTTTAATGAAAATATGCCCTTAGAAATAGTCTGGCAGTGAAAACCTAGTTTCAGGATATAATTGGCTAGCCATAGGGACATCTGAACCGCGGTGCAAGTCATGGCGACTTGCTTTGCTATGGTAGGATCACTGATCTCCATAGCTTTGTCTGTATCTGATATCTGTTCAGTGAAAAAATGATCTGTGAGGTCATTTTTCAGTCTGTCTGGGACCCATGGGGTCCATGTTCCGAGTATCCTGTCGGAGAATTTCTGTCGGTACTGTAATAGGGGCATGAAAGTGATAATAAGTTGAAAGAAGTGAAAAGAAAGATAAAAGTGAAGTTTAGGTAGAAAAAGGACCTAAATGAAAGAAAATAAAAGTGTAGGGGCAAAATGGTAATTTTGCCAAATGTGTAATTAATATGTGAAAATGAGTAAGAAAAAGTTAACAAGGGTATAATGGTAATTTGGGAATGTAACAGTGCTAAAATATAAAGTTTTTGTGATACAGGGACTAACATGTAATTTTACCAAAAAGTGGTAAAATAAGACATAAATGATAAATAAATGAAGAAATAGTATAAGAAAAATGAAAATAAAAGTCTATAATGGCAAAATTGTAAATATGAGCTAAAAAGGGGAAATTTTGGTAATTTCGTGAAACTTTAAGGATTAAATTGAATTTGAAAAACAATTAAATAATAAAGGAGAATAAAAGTAAATTATGTAAGTAATAACTGTTTTCTTTGATTTTTGAGTAAAACATGTTATGTTGAAAGTATAATTAAATAATCGCATTTTAATGGTATATGGAAGTGCTAGGATTGTTAGACACCACTGGGCATAATTTGTGCTCAGCATGTAGTTTTTTGCTGCATGCAGGTAACGAGTCAAAGGAGCAGTAGTGCACAAATCCAAAGAAGGCATTGTATTGTATAGTTGCAATGTAATCTGGCATGTATAATATTTAGTTATGGCATGTATATAAACGGACAGTTGTGTAGGAAGACATATTTTTGTAAAGACATATGGATATTTATATGTTTATGCTTGTGGTTGGATTGGATATGATATGTGGATGTATGGATGGAGTTATGAAGGTAGAGATGGTTATAGTAGAAGTGTTGTGCCTCTGAGAGGCTGCGTTTTGTCTGATTTTTCAGGGGGATATTTAGAAATACAGCCGTTATAATGCCGAAATTTTGTTAAATGAATAATAATCCGAAATCCTTATAGGTTATTGAACAATTAAGTTGAATTTATTATATTAAGTGTTCTTGTAAAAAAAAAAATTTACCGGTGTGCGCGCACTGTTCCGTTAGATTGGAGTGATAAGGGTGTTACAATCACTCATCAACAAGCACTATTTTATTGTAATAGAGAGAGCAAATGACAAACAAGATAAGTTATGAAAAGAAATTATGTGACTGATGAAAAAATGCTAAACCAACAAATAACAAGAACAAATAATTTCTGAACCCTACCAGAACAAAACGAAGCAAAGCTAATAATTCAAAAAATGATTGAGGAAAGACAATTATGAAGCTAATTGAGAAGAAGAAAATAGGAAGTTGCAAAAAATCGAAAATTTAAAACGTAGGAATCACATCAACTGACCAACAGCTTAGAAACGAACAACTAACCTTAAAACTCAAACAGAGAAGTTGGAGCTTTCTCTTACATTCCCCAAACTTGCCAATTTAGATTTTAGATGGGTTTTTTTTGTATTTGTTATACTGAAGGAGAGAGCGAGTAAAAAATAGAGAGCATATATTTAAAAACTGTCACTGAGAACTCACAATTTCTTCCCCCTCTAATTCGGCCTAAAGGGGATTTTCAGGGAGAAGAAAAAGCTAAGGAAGGAAAAGGAAAGAATAAGAAAGAGTGGGTAAATTCAAACTATTATGAGGTTAGCGAATATAATTTACACTTAATTTTATTTAATTTTTTTTTAAATCTTGCTTAAATTTACATTAACTATAGTAATTTAGGTATAATTGTGAAATAATTTGACATATGTTCATAAAATAAGGTAATAACACATAATGACTAAGAATTAGGGAAGAAACCAACAAAAAGATAGGAAAACTTAAGGTGGCCAAATGGTATATTCAAGGGTACTATGTGATAATTGACTAATTAATGGAAGATTTGACATAATTTGAATATTATAATGATAAATGAATCTAGTATATGTAATTAAAGCCTTAAATTTCATGTATAGATAATGTACATAAGTTAGACATAATGTTGTTCAACTATGTATTAAAAGGTTATAAGCATAATTTGAATGTGCACTTTTAAATGAATGCTTAAAACAATTAAAGGAACATAAGAGATATAATAATACATGGAAAATCATGATATATGTTTATGAAAATACTGGAGACACTGGATCCTGAGGTAGCTCCTGATCAGGGTTACCTAATGAGGAAAGTGTATAATACCCACTCTATAAACCTATTTTTATAGCCATACTTAACTCATTAATCATGATTGTAACTTAATTAGTAGTCCTTTATACTCTCTATTAAGAAACTTATATGTCTATCACCTTGTATTTCTGTTCATAATCTCATGTAAAACTAAAGCATAACATGTGTACAATACTTGCCAACGTAACTTACAAAAGTGAATCTTAATACATTAACAAAATTATCAATTACTAAAACATTTGTACTTTACATAATTTCTAGTACAAAATATGAACTTTATAAACAAAATCCAAAATAGGGACTTCCTACTTTCAATCTCTTCTATGACTTGTGTTGGCCTTCTTGATGTAGATTATATCCCTATGAAAGAGTCCTAGCTTGACAACATACACAGATAAACATACGTGCTAAGTTATAAAGGTTACTGGGGAATAAAATCATAAAGACAACCTCTAACAAAAGTAGTCAAATTAACAAAAAGAAAAAAAAATACAAGTAATCTATTAGGCATACAATAAGGCAGTATCACCAACATGCACTACGTTAATAACATTGCAGAAATATTATTATACCACCATCTTTATCACGCTCGATTATTATGTCAACATATGTATATATAAGTCTTTGATTATTGACATGCATATTAAGTTATAACACATATTGCCTTGGAGACATTCGTGTAGTTTTTAAGTTCATATACATCAATTTGACTTACTATATTCTTATTTGTTATTCTTGGTTAGTCTTAGTGACTCGTATGACTTTCAGGTATATGTATTATGTAACACCCTATAACTGGTCTGATGAACAAGCCAGATAAGGATGTCACCAATTAATCTATAATCTATATACAGATAAATTGACATAAGTTTTACCTAAACCATCAAAGATTTTAATCCTTTACTCTTCATTTTCCTAAAAATTTTAACAGAATTTCCCCTATATATTATCAACCTCCCGTGGACAAAGAATACAAAAAAAAAACCTTTATCAACCATTAATTTTTACAGCTTCAATCAAACTTTAACACAAGACTTTCTATCCTCCTCAAATAAACAATCAATATGGATTTCACCTATAATATATCATTATACTGATAGCATTATTCTCAATTGTATCTACAAAATTTCCATTATACAGTTGTCACAGTTACAAAATTCCTTTCTTTACATCAGCGGGACATTAATAATGTTACAACAAAACTTTGACTATGTACATACCAAAATAAAATGTAATGGTACAACTAGGTTTAATGCCACACTCCAATTTAGCTTTTTGACCTGGCTAGTGATAATCGATTCTCGAAATCCCTTGCATATGAGTATTAATCTCTTTGGTCTTCAACCTACGCGTGGGAAGAGAAACCACGCGCTAAACTAAAAGATTAGTATTGACTACCAAATTTACCTTTCAAATAGTATAGTTTTAATTATATTTACAATATATTAAATATACACATGCACCATATAACACTAAATATTTATATAAAGGTTGTAGTTCTGAACTTATAATGCATATTAACCATTAATACTATAATTTTATAAGCAATAATCACATATATAATATACGAAACAGTTTAGTTTAACAACAAATAATTTATATAGCAACCTAATACTAACATTTCAACATTCACATAATGCCAAACTCTTAATCAATTACATCAATAGTTTTACTGTGTTCAGATGTTTATTACTTTATGCATTATAAGACATTCTACCAATAACCATAAATTTATACTATGCATCCATTAATATTTAAAAATTTCGAGGTGATAACATTACATATGCCAGATTACTACTTGATTTACAGTTTATAATATTTCGATAAATTAACTTGTCATTCACTAAGCAACTTAACACATGTATACTTTAATTTTTATTTACTTTTAGTTATATCCCTTATATTCCTTATTTTAATTAATACAGCCTAAGTAACAACTAGCAGAAATCCTTGAACCGAATATACGAGATGAGGATTATATATTGTATGACTATATACTATCATACTGGAGGGATCCCAACTTAATGCGATACCAATACTCTAGTATGGGTGGAGAGACCAAAACTTAATGCAATACCAATACTCCACCTATGTTACATGCCAGTTGCTCATCAGAATGTGTAGTAAATCCAAGCTCGTATTGATCTCATGGTGGTACCGTGATATATATGTCCTTATGGCTAGCTATTATATCCTAAATCCTGGATTACCCACTAGTTTACTAAGGGCAAAAGATCTTGCCTGTATTCTAATTTGACAAAACATACATACTCATGTCATTGTTGCATTTAACTATTTAAACCAAACCTTTATGCATATATATAAGTATCGTTCATTTAATGCATGTGTAATATGTTTCATGATTATTTAACAATTTCATTCATGGTTAGGGCTCCTCTATTTCACAATAATGCCATTTACCATCAAGGCCCTATTTGTTAATTTTTTTTTCAGACTCAATTAATCATCAAATTGTGGATTTTCCATTAGTCACTTCGTTCAAGATATTCACATCAATTCTTAATCATATATGTGCACTAATCATGACATAGATCATGCAAACCAAATATCCATTTTAATCATAACGTATTCGATCTATATTACCGTGTATATAGTTAATTATTTTCCACCATATATTTTTATGATACATGTGTGCTAATCATATATTTTGTTCGGCCATTTCAGATTAACAGTTAACATGAACCGTTAAAATAAATTTAGGGACACAAATAAACAATAGGCACATAACTTTCATATCCTTTTTGAGAGAGGTCACATACCTTTTAGAAGATATAAGTTGAAACATAGAAATGTTAGACTAATATATGCCCAAGCATGCCTTCTCAAAAACAAAATATAATAAATGTAGATAACTATTATAATCTCAAGTTCGTGCAAGCCATTTAACACATAAATTCACATTCCTTCGTTCTTTTAGTCTATGTTTCAAACCTTTAAGATCTATTAGCTCATAAAACAAATCAAACTAATCTGTTTTCTTAAAACTAAAAGCACATGGTTAACCAATCATCAAATATATATATTCAATTTTTCTATATTCTCCTCTTTAAAGTGTATAAGGTATTTCTTAAATCTAACTAGTTAAATAAATATATTCATGATTTTGTATCCTAATTAGTTCCTTGCTTTATCCAAAACATATCAAACATATTAGTTGACCAATTAATATATACATACAGGTAAGAAATTCAATCTTTGGTCTGATGCACTTAACTATAAGGAAATTTATCAATCGAATATCCAAAACATTTATAACTAGTTAGGAATTCAAATTGTGTATACACATATACACCTACGTGCATATTCGTAATGAGCCATTTACCATCAATATCCTAGTCATAACACCCATTTACCTCAAATTATAATTCAATCTTAATTTTGTGAATTAGATACATTAACATTAACTAACTTGAAGGGAACCCAAATTATGCATGAAACTAACCAATTCCTTAAACTTGTAAGAAATTATACCTCTAACATGATCAAATTTTGTAGCTTATAACTATATTCTCTCATAACTAAACAACATCAGCAAAGGGATATTAATTAATTCATCCATACGATATCTTATGCATTATCGAAAAATGATAACTAGCACAACCGTAGAAAAGCACCGAAATATATCATAGAAGTAAAATGGAATATACTTTCTATAAGCTAACTAGGCATGACTTGTCAAACAATAATAGTTTGTTAACACATGCACAAGAAAATAAGCACAATTCTCCTATACTACCAACAGAAATTAGTAATAAATTTTGTAAAAAATATTACATAACATCCATATTAATTGCACAGCACATAATTTCCATTCTCCAATTATTGAGGTTACCAAGCCATCTACTTTTAATATTTGCTTAACTTTAGGCATGTGATTTCTTCACTTAAAGATATATATTTAAATGCAATTTCTAGTGAACTAGAAAAAGAAACTAAGTAGTCTACTTCCTTACAAAACTAAGATACAATCATTTAAGACTTTAATTTGGTATATACTCTAACCATTTAGACATGATTCAAGAATAACTACACCACAATATACTTACAGTAAAATCCACTCCACACAATATGGGCTCAATATAGAAAAGAAAAAGGCACAGATATATCAATAGGATCCCTTTTCTTTACGTACTAAATGCTAATCATCAACAAAAGCATTAAAATTTAGAAATACATGTCAAATTGGTAGGCTTAACCAACAAAAACATCCCATAAAACAATTCACACAGTAATAGACATTTGAATTTATACAAAAATAAAATAATTCTTAACTAAAAATTTAAGATTAATTTAAATAAACTCTTTAGAAGTAAATTTGGTAGTAACATACCCTTTTGATGTTGGCTTTTCTGCGTTCTCCTCATTTTGTCCATCACTGTGCTCGCCGGACCGTCATCGGAGCTTCATTGGAGCCTCGTCGGAGATGTGCCAATGTTGCCCAGCATGTAGCTAGAGCCACCGATGACCATCTGGTGGTGTCTACGAGCCCCAATACCCCACCGATTGATCAAAATTTGCCATTAAAACGTCGGTTGCAATCTTCTCCGATCTCTTCATTTTCGGTGAGTAAAGAAAGGCAGGAGACATTGGAAGAACCATCTCAACCTCGGGATCTCACTAGTATCGATCATGTTTTCATTTGTCATCGCTGGTAGGAGGAAAAGCAGCTGCTGTCACGAGTGAGAGAAGAATCGAGGCAGAACGACGCTGTAAGTGGAGTTGGACGCCAGCGATGTGGAAGGAGTGGTGGCGCGCATGAGTTGCTACTGATGAGGGTGGCCGGCATGGCCATTGGTCGGCTCTCGCCTCCTTCATCTCGTCTGCCTCTCCGTTTTCCCTTGCTCTCCGTTTCCCCCTTCTTTTCTTGTTTTTTTTTAATTGTTATTTCCTTTTTTTAATTATCATTTCTTTGGTAAATTTTGTTTTTGTGGCCATGGGTTAATTATTATTATTATTATTATTATTATTATTATTATTATTCTTTATTTGTTATTAAAGGTATTTTAATTAAAAATACCAATTCATAAGCCTAAAAATAATGCTCATGCATATCATATCCTCATAAATTTTTATCCCTACTAACCCAAATTAAGGTAGTATTTGCATATTAAAAATATTCTTAAACCACTCAAGTTTTTGGGGCATCACAAGTAGACTTAGATTGTAAGAAACTCAAGAATAAGGAATTAATAGAGGATTTAACAAGAACTAAA
This sequence comes from Excoecaria agallocha, assembly GCA_037975025.1. Taxonomy (NCBI): domain Eukaryota; kingdom Viridiplantae; phylum Streptophyta; class Magnoliopsida; order Malpighiales; family Euphorbiaceae; genus Excoecaria; species Excoecaria agallocha. The sequence goes on from CM075819.1 coordinate 29,318,545, forward strand.
TTGAAATTTGCCAAGTCAGCCCCTTGACGCCATTTTTTTTCTTTTTTTCATAACCGTTGCCATTTTGGATGGGTTTTCTTCTTCACCCTTTTCTGCATTCTTGCAAGTTCTCCAACGGTTGGAGTCCAACCCCCATCTTCTTCTCTTTCTTCATTTTTCACATAGGGCTGTTAAAACCCATCTTCTTCTGCCGTGAAGAGTGCCACTGCTGGCGACTCCTCTCCTTCCTTCTCTCTTCGATGCCATAATAGTAGCAGTAGTTTTTCTCTTTCTTTTTCTACATTTCATGCTTTCCTTACAACCCATTTCACCATTTTCCTTCACTGTCGACCACCAAAGCCACATCGTGTTCTTCAACTATGAATGGCAACTGAGAGAGCTGCTAAAGATTCAAAAACTGTGAAAGTTAGAAAGGATGAGCCTCCACTTACATACCCTACGTATCAAAAAAAAAAAAAGACGAAGAAATTAGATTTTGTTAGGATTTAAAAATTTAAAAAAAAAATTGAATGATAGTTGATTATTTTTATTTTATATTTAAATTATAATATTTTTTATTAATTATAGTCTTTCAATCATTTATACTAATATTTATTATAAATAATAAATGAAGTATGTGTATTTATACACATACTTCATTTATTATTTATAATAAATATTAGTATAAATGATAAAGTTGTATAAAAATAAATGAGTTAATTACGTCCGTATTTATCAAATTTTGGGACTTTTAAGCAAATAGTTATAATAAAATAATTTATAATACAAAAATTAGTAAAATTTAATTTTATTTCAATTAAATTAAAAATGACTTGAAAATCAATTTTATATAATACCAGAGTGATAATTAAACGAGTCACGTATAATTGATACATTATTTTAAAATCAATCAATTTAATAAATTGAACCATCGGATGGAAAAAATGTTATATAATCATTTAAACATAGAAAGATGACGTGTGTGTAGCACCCTTATCCTATAATCTACACATAACACTTTATCCATCTTATTACATATGTTTTACTGTGCAACATAAACATATACCAACTATATAGAGAACTGATATTCATACTTAATTCATAAAAGTGCTATACTATTAAGACTTTACAGTATACATTAGAGTCTCTTTACAAAATACAACAACTGATTAACATATTTACAATATACAAATAGCCCAAAAATAAAAGTTTATACTAGTCTCTTTCGCTGACTTGAGTTGGCCATCCTGCTGCAGATATCACCCCAACAACCTACATGGATGAAACACCCGTACTAAGCTATAAAGCTTAGTGGGGAACTAAAATCATGATAAACGACCACTCATAGTGATTATCAACAAACACATATCATGCCTCAATTATAACAAAGTTTTGTTTCAAGAAATGAATAAAAATCCACCAGTTAAATCATATTACAGAAATCGTAAAGTTCAACGATAAAAATTACATTGATGCTTTAGTCACCATATGTAATCATAAGAAAAATATTTCAAAAACAATGGTTGTTACTATCTAACTCTTATAATCTTTAATATGCAATATACTTATTCAATTATAAAATTGTTGCGTCCATTATATATTATATAATACTCTTTAACCTAATAAAAGTTCCTTCATAAATCATGTATTGTCATACATATAGAAATAAGGTTTATGATCACAAAGGACATATATATATCATCAAATTAATCAAAGTATTAATATAATGCAAATTCATCATTTAACAATTAGCATGTATTTTTTATACTAGCAATATTGCTTACATATATTTACTATTGGGCATTCTTATAGATGCGGGTTTTGTATGCAATAAAATGCAAATTTTATATGTAGAAAAGTAAGAAGTCAACTAAGAACTTTCATGCCTTATTAAACTTTTCTTAACCTTTGATAATAAAGCCTGCAATATTCTAAAGAGGTGGATATCGGGTTATACGGTAGTACCCAAAGGTACAAAACTGTTGATTATAATGGTAGCACTCGAAGGTACAAATAAGATACTCGGAGGTATTAAAAGGTGATCCTTTGTAGGGATAAAACTGTATGATAAATTGATGGACCCAAACAGGGTCAAACAAATAACATGGACCCAAACGGGGTCAATCAAATAACATGGACCCAAACGGGATCAATCAAATAACATGGACCGGTCAAGTGAATCCAAGCGGGGTCGGCTACAACCCAAACGGGGTTGTTAAAATCAACTCTAACTTTTAAACCCAAACAGGGTCACTCTAATTTTTAATTTCAAGTGGACCTAAACAAGTCAAACTGCTCAAAAACAGCTACAAGGTACCCTTATAGGCATGCCTATCTATCCACATCCTAGACTCAATGCAGGCAATTAAATCCTTTCATGAAAACTCACTTTGCTTTACTTTAACTTTATTCACATAAGTTTAATCATATTTATATGTATACAGTTATAAAAAATGTATACTCACATAAACTATATATGCAAGTTAAACATTATAAGACTACTTCCACTTTTAAACATTACTAACCTTTATTTTTAAGAAGATTATGGCATGTATTTTTCACAATATCACATACGTAAACAACCTTTATCATCTCATTATATTAAGCGCCTCTATTCAAAGTATACATGCCCACATATCCATATTTCCATATTTCTTTTAAACATATCATGCTTAAGAACACTTTTGTTTATGATTATAAATTCACACTTATATAAGCTTTGTATTATCATACTTATATGATATATTTATAGAAACCATAATTATATGTAAATGCATATACATGTCTAAGTCATAATTAAGTAAAAGCATATTTCGAGATTTAAACCCATTCATGTATAATCACACTATGTTTATGCTATAAGCACACATATATTCTATTAATAGCATTACTTCTTCATATATGTAAAGTTGACATTTCAGTTGTACACAACATTAACCTCAATAGATTAATAGCAAATGTGTATATTATTTAGTATAGTATCATTTAGACATTCATGTATATATATATATATATATTAGCCCAATCAAAGTTAGGTCATATAACTAAGTACAATAACTTTAAGTTCATCAATATGTAAACAACAAGATAATATCATCATTGCATACAAGTATAGATAACATTATATGCTTCCATTTTCTTAGTCCACATACCTTAACACCAAATGAACATTTATGGTAACATTATAATATCTAACTATCACATATATATCCTATCTACATATAAGAATGTTCACATAACCAGCCATGTACATGTTTTTGAACATACATGTATATACATAACACTTCAACCAAATATTTTACATGCTATTTGTAAATCATTGTATTTTCATGTATACATAGATTTAACATAACAACATCTAAAACTAAATATTGAAAAATTTGCCTTTAGAATTCTGCACAGTCGCAGAATTTCAAATACAACTTATATGCCATTTTTGACCTGAAAAATGTCATTTTTAGCAAAATTTTCCTTTCACAAACATGATTCGCTATGTTTCCCATTTTTATAACATCAAAAATCATTTCAATAGCACTTTCAGAACTCAAGATATTTACACTTTAATAAATATCGTTCCTATTGACAGTGTTGTATATAGGTCTGGAATTAAGCAAAAATTAGACATGCTTAAGGACAGAATTAGGCTTTGCTTTCTTCATGAAAAGTATAGGCTTAGAGGTCTAGTTTTTACAGAATCAAACCTAATAGCATTTTGTTCCCTATACGAAGAGATATATCATTTTTTCACAATTTGCTCTAGAACCAAGAATAATAGCTCCCTACAATTTCAATAAATCATATAAATTATTTAGAGGCATATTTGTGGCCAGGTTTCTTCCACAAAGTTGTTTATATTTCTATAAAGTTTACAGAGAATCAAACCTCACTCAATTATGACTTAAATACAAGGAGTTATGGTTAAAACATTGGTAATTGTTTAAAACTGCCTATACACTCAAACAGTTCACTTGTACGAATTTTATAAGTTCCTTAACAATAGAATCAAGCCACAATGCCTTCTAATGAATTGTAGATAATTGAATCTAGTTTATCCAGATTTTTGAATCCTATCATTTTGACTCCTCTACCATGACTTATGCCCAAAATACTATAATCTATTCTTTGACAATAATTAACAGTTTTTATAAATTTCAAGGAAATTTTAAGGAAAGTTAGTGGTTGATTCAGAAGTGGCTTCCTTCTACAAAAAATATACCTTAATGTCTTAAGAAAACTTACCAACTAGAATCATTCAATTTACTGTCCTAAAACTCAAGATATTAATAAAACAATATAGCTAGGTCAGGTAAACCTAAACCCAGAATTTTAATGGAATTTTGCATTTAAACTAAAATTTGTAATTTTTATTCCTTATGAAATTTCTCCTCATCATAAACACATGCAAGACCAAAATCTACTATAAATCATAATATTAATCTCAAAGATACTCATTACACATAATAACTCATTAGTTCTTAACAAAAATATTACATGCAAATGAAAGAGTTTCCAAACCTATTTTAAAATTCCAACTCTCTTCAAAATCTTCTTTCACTCTTCTTATTTGCTTAAACCCTTAAAAACATCTTTAAATCCAGCCTTCCTTCTTTGCATAAGATAAAAATATGAAGATGTTCTTTGAGTAAAAGGGGCCGGATTCTATGATAGAGAAAGAGAAGTTTCAATCTTTTTATGAGAAAGAGAGAAAGCAAATTCTTTAAGAGAAAGAGAGAGAAGTTACTAATTTGCTTTCAATTTATTTTTTTTCCTCAAAGTGACATCCCCATCTCCTTCTACTCATAATTCCCTCTCTAATTTGCATAAATTCAGATTTTATAATGGAATGAAAGTTCTCTTTTTGATCCTTCAAAATTTTGCATGTCACACTAAGTTCCCTCATTTATTTGCATGTTAAATAATGTTCCATTTATTTTTTCTTTTCTTAAACCAACCTCTCATTTCTTCCCCTTTTTTATAATTTACCCTTAAATTTTCATATTAACAAATTGACCCCTAAATTTTCATCCTCTTTTAATTTAGCCTTCAAACTATATTATTATTACTTGACTATTGTATCCTCTATCACAGGTAGTTTTCTGAATTCGATTTGTATGTAATTTTTGACCTTCCAAAAGCCATTTTTAGCAAAATTAGTCTTCTACAAACTTATTATAATATGTTTCTAGTTTCTAAAACATTAATAATCATCTCAATAGATTTTTTATATTTTAATATATTTATAAAACACTGAGGTCTGCTCTTAGTGACGAGGCACCAGACTATTCCAAATTTTATGCTTAAATATAGCCCAGTTAAAGACATATTTGTAACTTATGCTCTTCATATGAAATATAGGCATGGATATCTATTTTCAAACCCAATTGGAATCATCTAATTTTGTGCTTTATAACTCGAGATATAAGCAAAAGAGTACCAAAAGGTCAAGAAAAACATGATAATCCATCCAATAATTTTTAATTAAACTTTGCTAATTTGAAATTGCCCTTGAATTCTTCTAGGGCCTATTTTGGATCCTTACAGTGTGCAAAAGATTAAAAAAAAAATCAAGTAACTAATCAGGGTTTATTTGTAAAATTGATTACTTTCAAGAAAATATGACAATCATATAGGGTGTGTTTAACTATTAGTTTAGTAATGTAAAAATTTATTTTTAGTTTACTTTAACTAAAATAAATAAAATTTTAATAATTTTTGCATCACTGTGATGCGTACGAACCCCAAAGACATCTAGTTTGCTCTCAAAATCTCGCTTTTAGGGCTCGAGACCGAACAAAAGTTTATTCAACTCATGAAAGCTGGTCACTTCACAATGGATAGGGTTTTATCCTTATCCATTGTTGGCAATCAACCTACGAGAGCATCTGTTGGACACCACAAGGTAAGTATCATAGAGTCACCACCCAATAAGACATTCAAAAATGGGTTCTAACCTTATGAGCCCAAAACCAGCGATAATTTGAGACCTCTCTCTTATTTATACATTTTGTTAGCATTATATAAATTAGTTTCAATGATTAATATATTTTATCTATTTTCTCACACAAGTTATCATGCTAGAAAAGTAAAGTATACTCAAGCATGTTGGAAAGTTGTAAAGCATAAATATTGAAAGCTGTAAAATCATGGCATAGAAAGCATTAAAGAATATAAGATTAAATGTAAAGATAAATCATACATAATCGAAGAATTAACTTAAAATGTCCATTTTAATAAGGATGTTGGTCTTTGCATGCATATTTACAAAAAGTTGGAGTTTTGGGGTGCACTTGGGATAAAAATGAGGGCATTAAGGCTATGTGGCTTTTAGAAAAAGAATTGTGTTAATTAATTTTATGGTAAAGAATCATTTGTATTTATAAAGAAAAAAATCATTACTTTTACATGTTATTTTGTCGATGAAGAAAGGGATATCGATTCCCTTTTATAGAAAAATCCCACTCAAACTTATATATAATCATTTGGCAAGGTTTAGTTTGTTGCTTGAAAAAATCATTTATTATGTTATTTAAAATAAATAAAGAAAGGCATGAAAGTATAATATGAGTAAAATGACATATATAAATTGGGATATTCATTGGATTGAAAACATTGTTTCTCTCATGCATATTTATAAAAGCTTTTTTGTGTGGTTTTCGGGGTAAAAAGTAGACATTATTTCGATTTTATTAGAAAAACCTTGATTAATTAAGTAGAAATAGTTTTAATGTTGCTTTTAATTTAAGCATGTGAAAAGCCCTTATTATTGCATGATTTGCAATAATGAAAGGAAATAAAAGAACAATTATATAGGCCCCAAATAAAAATGAATAGCAAATAAAATAAATCATAAACTATGCTCCTCATCATTTTCCATTTCGACTTGGAATGCATGATGTGTATATTGAAATATGACATGAAAATAATATTGGTTAATAATGAACTAAACCAAATAATAAATGGTAAATAATTAGCTAAACCAAACAATTTAAATAAGTAATCAATCTTAAATAATAAAATAGACAAAATAGATATAATGCATGATGCATCCACAATTCATGCAACATGTATTAACATACGTATGCTGCAGTATTGGATAAAAACAATAAATAATAAATATATAATTAAATGAAATAAATTGATAACTAATAAATGATAAATGACAAATAGTTACTTAAATCAAATAAATTAGATTGATAATTAATTTAATATAATAAAAATAAACTAGACAAAATACATAAAATGCATGATACATTTCGAAATTCATGTAGCATTTTATAAGCACGTGTATGCCAAAGCATTTAAATAAGTTGAATATAGAAAATGTAAACTTATGAATATACAACAAATAATAGCATATAAATATACTATATTTCAATAGTAGTAGTAGTATAATATTACATAAATAAATAAAAAACAAGATTAAAACATAATTTAAATATCTATAATAGATTAAATAAATAACAAATAAATAAATATGCGAATAGGAAATAAATTCACATTATATAATAAATCACAAAACATAAAATTAATTGGAATAAAATAAAATAAAAATTTACAATAATAAAAAACAGCAATAATATAATAATTAAATTAAGGGTAATTAAATATTTGCATAAATATATAAGTAAGATAAACAAGTAAATTGCAAATATTAATTAATTAGGCCAAATAAATAAACATAAATAAAATAATGGCCAATAAAAGATTAATTAGCAAAAGAAATAAACACAAATAAAATAAGATCAAGAAAAATATAAAAAAGAATATTAACAATATAATATCAATAAATTAAACAATATTATATAATAATAATAATAATAATAATAATAATAATAAAATAAATAAATAAATAATATTATATAAAAAAATTATAATAATAAATTCAATGCTATATAAGAATAAATAATATTTTAACTATATTATAAATTAAGAGTAAATTGACAAATTAATTTAATTTAAAAAAAGTAATGGAAATTAAAAGAATGAAGAAAAAAAAGGATGCAGATAAAGGAAGTAAAAAGGAAATAGGGGATTAAGGAGACTTTGGGATAATAAATAGTAAAAATAGGAGGGGTGACTGGCGATGATAGGGCGAGTGACATGCATGGGGCATGCAAATGAGCAGGTGGAGATAGTTGGGCATACGCAAGAGAGAGGAAAAAGAGATGGGTAACTGAGTCAGCCTGAGTCACAGGTAAGGGAGTGAGTCAACCAGCGACTAACGCCCTCAAGGTCGTGACTCGGCCCAAAACTTAACTCCTAGTTATGGATTATACCAAAAACCATGAAAATTCACCCAAAATGCAATTTCCATTTTAATGCATAAAAAGGCCAAAGAACTCAATTTTATAAATGAAAAACATGATTTGCTTAAAGAGAACAAAGATCGAGGCAAAAAAAGGAATTCAAAATCATGAATTCAAGGAAGAAAATTATGAATAATAAATTCAAATATGTATTAAATCTCAATTTTAGCATGGTTTTTATTGGTTTTTATGAACTGATGAATGAAACAAGCATAAAACTCAATTAATAACTTATAAATAAGCTCAAATCAATGAAATCAAACAAATGGAAATTTAAGCTATAAAAATGGAAAAAATAAAAATTCACTATAGAAGAAATTTACATTTGATTAAATGGTTTTTAGGGGCTTTGAATGTTACCTTTAGTATTTGTTCTATCAAATACTAGGGAACTCTTATGCCTTTGGCTTCCTTTCCCCATTTGCTTGCTTTCTATTCTTAGTTTTTTGAGAAACATAGTGTGTGTGTGAGAGAGAAGTGAGAGAGAGCGAGAGAGAGAGAATATGAGCCCTCCTAAAATCTATCTCTTTCTTGATTAAATATCCCAAAAATCAATAAGTATTTTTTGGATAAGCATTAAATAAAATCCCTAACTTTTTTCCCTATTTTCGCATCCAAAATGCATTCCAAGAGTGAGTCATGGGTGTGAGTCACGGCCTTAACCCCTAAGTTAAGGGAGTGAATCATGCTTTTTGACTTTAACTTTGACCTTTTTTTATAATTTTTTAACCTAAAATCCATTTTGACCTTGTTGACAAAGGGAAAAGGGAAAAAACACCCAAAAAATATTTTTAAACATTTAAAACCCCGTATGAGAGCCTAAAGAGCATTTTGAAAACATAAAATCTGGGAGAAAGCCTAGCACTCTCGTTCCTTGTCTATTTATAAGAAACGCCTTCCTTATTAGGTAACCTTGATTAAGAGTCACCTTAGGACCTGGTCTTCACAGTTGCCCCCAACTTTAGGGAGGCTAGCACACTAACGCCTAGTTGAGCAAAAGTTTAGAATAAAAGGATAGTTACACATACCTAAGGTGGCTATCTCTTTGGCGGTGAAGATTTGGTGAAGGAACGGTCAATGTTGGCATCCAAACATGTTGAACTTTATTGATTTGAATGGTCGACGTCGGCAACCAAACATGTAAGACCACGTTTGATGAAGATCTACTCCAGCTTGTCGGCATGACAAACCTTCTTGAGTTAAACTATTGATGCCAGCTTGTCGGCATGTCAACTACGCTCTTCGAGCATTCAACGCTAGCTTGTCAGCATGAAAAACCACTCTGGACTCTGGTTACCTTTTGCAAAAAGACTTTGAACACCTCTCAAAGAGGACTTTGTGCATATGAAGAGACTTTAAACACCTTTCGAGGAGGATTTTGAATTTGTTTACTCCAAAGAGACTTTAAATGCCTCTAAAAAAGGACCTTTATTTTTATTTGCTCCGAAGAGACTTTGAACACCTCTTGAGGAAGACTTTGACCTTTGTTTGCTCTGAAGAGACTTCAAACACCTTTCAAAGAGGACTTTAGATTTTGCTTGCTCCGAAAAGACTTTAAATGATTTGGTGGCCTACGAAAAGGACTTTGCGAGTTTGAGTTTTTAGGTGCCTTATTAATAGGACTTCCTGAGTTTTCAAGTTTTTAAGTCTTGGACATTTTGGGTTATTGTCTTTTGATGTATTCCAAATCTTAAAACTTTGGTGCTTTCTAAGATTTTGAACTTTAAATTTGCATTTTAAGATTTTGGATGTGTTTTAAGATTGAGAGGTTTGATTTAGCATGCCTCTTTAGAGGACTTGATGCTCTCAGAAAGACTTTGGATGCCTCTCGAAAAAGACTTTATGCTCACAAAGAGACTTTGAACACCTCTCAAAAAGGACTTTGTGCTCACTAAGAGACTTTGAATGTCTCTCGAAGAGGACTTTATGCTCACAAAGTGACTTTGGATGCCTTTTAAAGAGGACTTTATGCTCACGAAGAGACTTTAAATGCCTCTCGAAGATAACTTTGTGCTCACTAAGAGACTTTGAATGTCGACGAAGTGCACTTTATTTTTGTTTGTTTTAATTTGTTTACTTGCTGTAGTGTTTGCTTTTTTTTTCAAGTATTTTGAGTGTGAATTTATACTTTGGGTGAACTTTGCATTTTTACAATTTGGGGGTTTTTGAATTTTGTGTAGTTTGAGCATGTATTTAACTTGTATATTTTTGGATGTATATTTAATTTGTACAGTTTGAGTGTATGTTGAATTTTTTCATTTTGAGATGTCTATTGAATTTGTACAGTTTGGGTGCATTTCAAAGCCTTGAAACTCTTAGTGTATTAGGTATTTACAGAATGTGTATTCTTCGTACATTTGTATTTTAGGGGTATTTTAAAGGAGTTTTGTATATTTGAATTTGAGTTTTTGTACATTTGAATTTTTACACATTTGAGGATTTTGAATTTTTTTACATTTATATTCGAAGAATTTAGATTTTGCACATTTATTGTGCGTTGTGTTTACTTGTACATTTTAGGATTAAAAGTCTTACTTGATTGCCCCACAACATGAGTTTGCATTGACAGTCCAGCTCTAAAAAGGATCTCTATTTTAGGGATTTGCATGATCTCTATTCCATGGGGATTTTTATCTTGGAGCAAGATGGCCATCCTTGTGTAATAGCCCCCAACATGGCGTGTGTAGATGACCTCGCTTTTTTAGATATTTCCCTTATTTGGTTTGGCATGATTTCTCCCATGGGAATTTTATCTTAATCCAATGGTCCATTACCTACAGTTATCCTGTGACTAGCTTTGGCACGTAGAGTCCATTCTTATTTTTCCTTGCAAGAAATTACTTATATGAATATATGTAGGAGATTACATATGTGCAGTATATGTGCAAAATTCATGTGTGTACACACAATCATACGTGTGAGCCATGTGTGACGTGTGCTAAAAATTGTGTGTGCAAATAATTGTTTGCCAAGAAATGTCCATAATTTAAAGTAATTGCAACTTATCGGATGCTTTAAACTTTAATTTTGTTCATCCTTGAATAAGTTAAATGAGCCACATTCTTGACTAGTTTAATTTCAACAAAAGAAATTAAGAGGTCATTCTCAATGAGGGAACATAAGAATAGGCATGCCAATACTAGGGCCCATCAAACCAATACATATTAGCACAATGCATACCAAGCAATCTCTGTGTATGTGTGCTGAAGGCCAAAATAGAATTTTGTCTTTTGAAAGAAAATTCTAGATGCAAAGTTAGCGATGAGATTTAACTCGAATGCATAAATGCTTTCATGGTTTCTCAATTGAAGTTTAAGAAATACCATATGCCTCTTTTTATATACCAAATCTTACTAGAAGGTCATCTTTGCTAGGTTAGATGAGACCGAACCTATAATCAAAAGGTCTTAAATTAGGTGTAATGTTAGGCTTGGGTGAATGGCTAACAAAGAAAGGTTAGGTTACTAGAGAAAATGACCATTATGTCTTCTTAACTGGCAAAAGGATTATGCTCTACCAATTTTCCTGCTATCAAAGCACTCTCGTATTTGGCTTTGGTCATTTTAATTCACTAGAGATTGTGTGAAAGGTAATAACTTAAGGTCTCCTCTTTCTCTTTTTTAAATTCACTAGAGATTATTTCAAGGGTAATAGCTCAAGGTCTCCCCTTTTTCTTCTATTGTTGTCTTTATTATGGCTTTGCCTTTGAGGTTTTTCCTTTCCTTCTTCTTTCTTTTTCTTCATTTCTTTTTTCATATTTATTTCATCAAATAAACTCAATTCTTTATCATAAGATCCTTGAACAAAAGTTACACAAATGATTGATAAAAACTAATCTTCACTTCTCTCAAAATGTGAAACAAGCCTTACCACAGTGGCCATCTTCCCAAGGGAAAGCTAAAATCATTTAAGGTTAATAGGTTATTTTAATGTATGTAACAATAAAATGAGCACGCATTCATCATGTATGTAATAAAGGCTCAATGAGCTAGCAAGCGATTGTGAAATCAAGATAGGAAAAGTCATTTAGAGAGTTATACAAAGAGGGGCTACCTATAGATTCTGTCTCATCCTAGGGTCACTTTGATGGGTAATTAGAAAGGTTATAGTGTGTTTAATGAGCTTTACCCAATCACCTCAATTGCAAACAATTTTTTCATTTTTTAAAAACTAGCCCGAGGTGTTTAAAATTTAGACTTTGCATGGTATTTTCAAGGTTTAATGCAATTTAGTAGATAGAGATAAGATATGACACCTTTTGTTCAGCTCATATTTGAAGGAAACACAAATTTTTGCAATTGAGGTGAAATCGATTCATAGTTGAGAATGCTAGGGCGAAGTAAAATTTCAAATCGAAAGTAAACTAACAAAAAAAATTATGTCAAAATCTTAGACATAACTTAGTAAGAAAAGTTAAACTTAAGGCTCAAATTATTTAGATAAGAATACTCCATGTATTTTAGAAAAAGACAATGCCATGATGATCATCTCGAATGTACTGGAAAGGTAGTTAATATTTGACATAATGGATCCTTGAATCTTTAAGCTTTACAATTAGTGTGTAACACATGAAGGCCTAGGAGAACTATTGAGACAAGGATAGCAGAGTATGCTTTCACTTTACCTACAAGGTTATGCATACAACAACATATAAAAAAGATTGTGTGTGCATAAAGAATCATGTGTGAAGAAACATACACAAAATTATATAAGCGATGCATATAAGAAATTACACATATGAGATACATGCAATGAATTATGTGTAGAGTATGTGCAAAAGGATTATGTGTGCCAACACATGCAGAAAACTGTATATGAAACATTTGAAAAATGCATGCAAAGGGGAATGTGTGTGTGTACAAATGCACATAAGAAATTATATTCATTAGAACATTTATGTAAAAACTAACGTATGCAAAAATGGAAGAATGCATGCAAAAATGTAGAAATGCAAAAATGCATGTAGAAATGTAAGAATGCATGTAGAGATGCAATAATGTATGAAGAAATGCCAGATTGTATGTAAAAATGCAATAATGTATACAAAAATGCATGGCATACACCATAAGTGGTTAGGGGACCTCATCTCGAATGCAATTTGGCTAACAACCCACGCGCATCTTCCTCGGAATTCTTGGTCATCAAAAAAGCTTCCTCCAGTTATCCTCCTTAGTTTTTTCTGCTTTGCCTTCTTTTTGAGTTCTCTTGTTATTTCCAAGGTAGAAAATCTATCGTTGCTGCACTCTTGGCAAAAGAAAATTCATTTCCCTACAAACTATGATGTATTCATCCTATTAGGTGTTGTGCCATGCTAAGCTTGTAATCCTATGTTTTAATTTTTATTGCATTTTCGGTTATACATAAAATAATTTTTATAAGCCGAAATTATACACATAAGATGAGATGTACATACATTAAAAATCTATACACACAAAACATGCATATTTTATTATTTATTATCATTACTATTATTTTTACTATTTATTAAAAATGCATGCATGCATATGCAGGCATAAACAAACACATGCAAAAGAAAGGAAAATCCTTTCGTCCTTATTACTCCTATATAAGAGATTGAGCGGTCTTCCTTTTAAGTGGGATTGGCTCATGGGTTATTAGGAAACCCAATGAATGCGTATGGTGCACGATGGAAAGTCGATAGCATAACCTATCTTATTTAAAGCACATGTAGTTGGATTTTGGCCATTATGTATTTAAACAATCCAAATAAACTAAAATTCACCCACAGGGGCATGAAAGCCTTTGATGAACAAACATCTAAATTTATTGGGATTTACTCAATAAATAAAGGCCCATACCACAAATAAGGTATTATGGTTCATGATACCTAGGGAAGTGACTATTGCCATTACATGGAGCACTAGTCTAGTGATATAACTTTAGGGCCACCCAAGTATGATCTATGCCAATGGGTTTAGCTCATCATGAGCATGGTGACCAGTTGGGTCATCATTTAATATACCAAATGGTACAGGGTTTGGGCTGGTGATTAACCCTTAATTCTTTCTTATATTGAGTGAACATAAGGTCGCACTTCGGGAATACACCATTGGTCAAATGGGGATGCCTAACTTAATTCTAGGTCATAAAATGCCTAATTCAATGCAATTTATTTCAAAAAGAGATAAACAATCTTAATTTCTAAACCTATTTATATTAAATTAACCAAAGGCACTTTTAGAGCAAAATCTTGAGGGTCCCTAGTGGAGTTGCTACTGTGACATGCGCTAACACCGAAGACATCTGATTTGCTCTCGAAAGCCCGCTTTTAGGGCTCGAGACCTGATAAAAGTTCATTTAACTCATGAAAGCTGGTCGTTTCGCAATGGATAGGGTTTTATCCCCATCTATTATTGGCAATCAACCTATGAGGGCATCTATTAGGCACCACAAGGTAGGTATTATGGAGTCACCACCTACTAAGATATTAGGAAATGGGTTCTAACCTTATAAGGCCAAAACTAGAGATAGTTTGGGACCTCACTTTTATTTATACCTTTGGTTAGTGCTATATAAATGAATTTTAATTATTAATTTATTTTATCTCTTTTCTCACACGAGTTATCATGCTAGAAAAGTAAGGGCCACTCAAACATGTTAGAAAGCCGTAATGCATAAATATTGAAAGCTATAAAGGCATGGCATAGAAAGCATTAAAGAATATAAGATTAAATATAAAGATAAATCATACATAATCAGAGAATTAACTTAGAATGTCCATTTTAATGAGGATGTTGTTCCCTGCATGCATATTTACAAAAAGGCGGAGTTTTGGGGTGCAGTTAGGATAAAAATAAGGGTATTGAGCCCATGTGGCTTTTGAAAAAAGAATCATGTTAGTTAATTTTAAGGTAAAGAATCATTTTTTATAAAGAAAAAAAATCATTACTTTAACATGTTATTTTGTGGATGAAAAACGAGACATTATTCCCCTTTTATAGAAAAATCCCACTCAAACTTATATAAAATCATTTGGCGAGTTTTTAGTTTGTCACTCAAAAAAATCATTTATTATGTTATTTACAATAAATAAAGAAAGGCATGAAAGAATAATACAGGTAAAATGACATACATAAATCGGGATTTTCATTGGATTGAAAATATTAATTCCCTCATGCATATTTATGAAAGCATTTTTGTTAATTTTTGGGATAAAAAATTGGACATTGGTCCGAATTTTCTGATTAATTAAGTAGAAATAGTTTTGATATTATTTTTAATTTAAGCGCATAAAAAGGCTTTGTTATTACATGCTTTGCAATAATGAAAGGAAATAAACAAACAATTATACAGGCCCCAAATAACAAATGGATAGCAAAAAAATAAATCCTAGACTATGCTCCTCCTTATTCTCCATTCTGACCCGGAATGCATGATGTGTATATTGAAATATGGCATGAAAATAATATTGGTTAATAATGAATTAAACCAAATAATAAATGATACATAATTAGCTAAACCGAGTGATTTAAATAAGTAATCAATCTTAAATAATAAAATAGACAAAATAGATAGAATGCATAATGCATCCAGAATTCATGTAGCATGCATTAATACGCACATTCCAAAGCATTGGATAAACACAATAAATAATAATTATATAATTAAATGAAATAAATTGATAACTAATAAATGAAAAATAGTTAGTTAAATCAAATAAATTAGATAGATAATTAATTTAATATAATAGAAATAAATTATACAAAATACATAAAATGCATGATGCATTCTAAAATTTATGTAGCATTTATAAGCATGCGTATGCCAAAAGCATTTAAATAAGTTGAATATAGAAAATATGAAATTATGAATATATAACAAATAATAGCATATAATATACTATATTGCAATTATAATAGTAATATTAGTAGTAATAATAATAATAATAGTAGTAGTGTATTACACAAATAAAAAAAAAACAAGATTAAAACATAATTTAAATATCTATAATAGATTAAATAAATAAATGCATAAATATACAAGTAAGAAATAAATTCATATTATATAATAAGTCACACAACATAAAGTGAATTGTAATAAAATAAAGCAAAAACTTTACAATAATAAAAAATACCAATAATATAATAATTGAATTGAAGGTAATTAAATATTTGCATAAATATAGAAGTAAGATAAACAAGTAAATCACAAATATTAATTAATTAGGCCAAATAAATAAACACAAATAAAATAAGATTAATAAAAATATAAAAAGAATATTAACAATATAGTATCGATAAATTAATAATAATAATAATAATAATAAATATTATATATAAAAAATTATAATAAATTAAATATAAATTCAATTCAATATAAAAATAAATAATATTTTAAATATATTATAAATTAAGAGTAAATTAACAAATTAATTTAATTTTAAAAAGTAATGGAAATTAAAGGAATGAAGCAAAAGAAAAAAAGATGCAGATAAAGGAAGTAAAAAGGAAATAGGGGAATTAAGGTGACTTTGGGCCAATGAACAGTTGCAACAGGAGGTGTGAGTCGCGATGATAGGGCGAGTGATACGCGTAAGGCACGCAAGGGAGCATGTAGAGATAGTTGGGTGCACGTTAGAGGGAGGCAGGGGAGATTAGTGACCGAGTCAACTTGAGTCAAGGGCCAAAAGAGCGAGTTAGCCCAAGAATCACACCCTTAAAACCGTGACTCAGCCCAGAACTCGACCCCTAGCACTAGATCACACCAAAAACTATGGAAATTCACCCAAAATGAAATTTTAAACCATTTTAATGCATTAGAAGGCCAAATAATTCAATTTTGTGCATGAAAAACATGATTTTCATGAAGAAAACAAAGATCAAGGCAAGAAAAAAGAATTCAAAATCATGAACTCAAGAAAGAAGATGATGAATAGTAAATGCAAATATGCATTAAATCTCAATTTTAGCAGAATTTTAATTGGTTTTTATGAATTGATGAATGAAATAAGCATAAAATTCAATTAACAACTCATAAACAAGCTCAAATCAAATAAATCAAACAAATGGAAATGAAAGCCATAAAAATGGAAAAAAATAAGAATTTACTGTAAAAGGGAATTAGCACTAGATTAAATGGTTTTTAGGGCCTTTGAATGTTTCCATCAATCTTGGTTCCATCAAAGACTAGGGAACTCTTGTGTCTTTGGCTTCATTTCCCCATCTGCTTGCTCTCTATTTTTATTTTTTTTTGAGAAATGAAGTGTGTGTGTGAAACATAATGTTAGTGTAAGCCCTAGCCCTAATACATTGTAATAAAACACTTTAGTTAATAAATGAGGCATTTGTTTTATCTATTGTATTCCTGTGCATATCAATTGATAGAACTGTCCAAGAATGTTGTTTCAGTTTAAGTTATCATGTGTGAGGCACATGGTTGTAAGACCTTGAAACAAATGAGACTTCATTCTAAATATCCCTAGTCAGTCATTGTTATGGAAATAACAAATGAATTAAGACTAGTATGCTCTCTCTGATAAGTTGAGTTCTGTCTTACGGATCATAAGGACAAGAGTGTCAATCAGAGATCATAGAT
The DNA here is from genome assembly GCA_037975025.1 of Excoecaria agallocha. NCBI lineage: Eukaryota > Viridiplantae > Streptophyta > Magnoliopsida > Malpighiales > Euphorbiaceae > Excoecaria > Excoecaria agallocha. The sequence continues at coordinate 29,336,385 of CM075819.1, forward strand.
ACATGTTTAGAACATGGTATTTGGATTATATCCATTTATGAGAATACTACATGGTACAAGTCATAAGTGTTTCTCATATGCAAGTTTTATATCGGAGTTCTTAGACCTAAAATCTCTATGAAACTCTTTATGAATTACTGTGTGCTTTAACATACACCTAACGTGCTCATAACAGAGTGATAAGTATGGGGTATGCTTGGGTATATATTGATTCATGTTAGAGAGCATGAGAGAAGTGAGGGGATTACCCCTCTTTATAAGAGAGAAAATATCATCGGCCACTTAATCAGTGAACTGAGAAGTGTATGGCCATACCGAGATGAAATAATGAGTAATCATTACTTATTTGAGAGTTCAGTGTCATTGGAATATCAAGAAACGAATTAATATATATAAGGATGACTAGTTCCATGCCTTATATTAATTCTGATATTTATGAGTAAGGGACTTGATAATAGTGATTTATATAGTGTTTTAGTATGTTTTTAGGTATTTAATTAGGTTAATTTTGTGTTAATTAGGTTAGATTTGAGAGTAATTGGTTAATTTTATATTTTTGGAGTTAATTGTAAATTTTGGTGCTTTTCAGGGTTAATGTGCAAGAAAAATGACTTAATTATAAAAAGGCAAGAAGATTTGGGCCAAAACTGGGAAATTGGAAACTTTATGTTAATTAGTGATCGCGAGGTCCAGAAGTTCGATGCGTGACCACGTAAAGTTATAAGAGAATGAACCCATGGCCACGTGTGAGAAAGAAGCAAGGAACCTGTGGCCACGTGAATGTGAGTAGTAAAAGACCCATGGCCACGTGAATTGAAGAAGAAAAGAAAACATGGCCATGTATGAAAATGAACTAAGCAACACATGGCCACGTGATTAATAACAATGAAGCAACACGTGGCCACGTGCAAGGAAAGGAAGATCAACCCGTGCCCACGTGTGTCCCTCTTAATGTTCAACCCGTGCCCATGTGATGATTTACATAGGAAGAGGCGTGGCCACGTGCAAGCTCTCCCATGCAACGAAGGATTTGCGATCTTCTCCAATTCAAGAAGGATTCATCTCCTACTCCAATTTGGGAAGTTTAGAAGGCTTTTACAACATATTTTGCCTATAAATAGACAATTCTAACACCAAATCAAGGGGATCAATTAGGAATTAGGAATTAGGAATCTTAAAATTAAGCTTAGTTATTTTACGTTATTTTATGTTTTCATTGTTTTTCTTTTCAACTTTGTCTTTAGTTTTTAACTATGTTTAGGAAGTAGTTTTTCTTCTTTTGCTAATGGATCCTTGAAATCTTATATTTTCATTGTTATGACTTTATTTTGAGCTTAATTTTCAATATTGGTTGATTATTTTGTTGGTTTTAAGCATATTCTTATCTTTGATTGTGTTGAGATTGATTATTGATTTATTGAATAAATAACTAAAAATTAGTTTTGACATAGTTAATGATTTGCATGTTCTTGGGTTAACTCTTTCATATTTATGCATGATTATTATCCGAAATATGAGATAATTATATGTTAATTTTATTGGTTAATACTAAGAGAGGAAGAACTAACAATAAATTGGAGTTGAATCACTTGAGAAAGGCTTCAATGAATATTTAAGAAGTTAAAACTAGATTTGCATGCTAAGTATTAGATTTGTCTATGAGTTTAATACTAAGAATGATATACTTGAATAAAGATATCTTGCTTTATTACTAGTTTTTCCATAATCACTGGTGTTTCTATTGAATTTAAGTCATTACAATGAAAGGTAAGGTGGATAGTTCATTTAGCAAGAGAATTTCAGTTATTGTTTTGTTTTTAATTCATGTTTTAGCTTTTGTTTTGTTTAATTGTTTATTTTGTTTAATTTTTACCTTTAAATAAAAAATATTTGGAAAACAATTTCAGATTAATTTAATTCATACATAGATATTATTCTTAGCAATCCATGTTCCCTTGGGTACGATATTTTGGGGTCTTAATCTATATTTCCCTATATTACTAACCGATCTAGTACACTTGCTAGCATTCGGTCAGGACTATGCAAAATTGCATTAGGTCACTAAAGGCCATATGCATTTTCATTTAATTTGGAATGCTATAATATCTTGCTAGAGAATATATATAGCCTTTGAATTAATTCATTGCCAACATTAAATGGACCTATAGGATCGCACACAAAGCATTGGGCTTAAAACATTTAAATAAAGTATTGGGCATTAATTTAGGTTTTTAATTAAAGTCAAATTAATGTGTATAATGGGTATTAAAATTGCTATTGGACCTTAGTTCATGAGAGAGAAAAATTTAGCCCACAAGGTTTAATTTCAATTAATTAATTATCTTGTATTAATTAAGTTAATTGAGTATTAAAGCCCAAAAGAATTTAAATTAAATTAAATCATTTAAATAAAAGGTGAAGTGGCCAAAATTCCAAGATAAAAATCAAGGAATTTCGGCACATGCACATTACTTATATTAGGTGATTTTATTTAATTAAATGTCTTGTGTTTTATTTCAAATTTGAATTTTAAATTCAAAGGAGTTTAAATCAACATATATTACTTATTTTTAAGAAGTGATTGAGGTTGAATTAATTATCTTGAGATAGTAAAATTCAGATCAAACACTTGCCAAAAGATAATGATATATATTAGTAAAGAAATAAAACCCTAGGGACACTAGGTGTGGTGTGAAAACTAGCTCTCCCTCACATATTTTTCTCTTGGCCGAAACACACAAGGGGAAGAATTATTTCTTGCTTTCTTGTGTTTTTGGGCATTAATAGCACCTAAAAGAAGTGCAATATCAAGTCTTGTAGCTTCAATCTATTGCCATTACACAATACTTTAAAAGAGAGCTAGCAATCTCGATTTTTAAGCCATCTTTGCAAGTGTGTGTGTGAGAATAGAGAGCAGTGGCGTAAAGGCTATTCCTTGGCATTGGTGATCAAGATCTAAGGCAGATAAATTCATCTTAGTTGCTGGTCATCACCAAATTCAAGTTTTAAAAGGCATCTAAAGTTGTAAGTTTTTAAAAATCCTAAAATTGCATGTTTTGATTCTTGTCATGAAATTATTTGGCATGTATGATCGATTTTATCGTTTTTTCGCTGCATGATTATCATGAACATATCATGTCATATTCCATCACAGAAAATATGAGAGAGAGAGCAAGCCCCTTAAAATCTGTCTATTTCTTGATTAAATATCCCAAAAATCAATAAGTGCTTTTGGGTTAGCATCAAATAAAACCCTAATTTTTCCTTTATTTTCGTATCCAGAGTGCATTCTAGGAGTGAGTCAGGACCTTGACCCATGAGTTAAGGGAGTGATGAGTCAAGACCTTGACCTATGAATTAAGGGATTGTGTAAGGCCCCAATTTTGACCCTAGTAAAAATTCATGATTTAAATGATAATATCCATGTTTAGTGTTTAATTAATTAAGAGAATTTTAATTTTTACGTCATAAGGGCAACGTGGTAAATTTAATTATGTTATGTATATAAGTTATTAAGTATGATTAATTTATAAGGTTGTAATTAAAATAAAGAAAATAGATTTGTGGGTTAATTTATAAAAGAAAGAAAGATGGGGTTGATTTTAAAAGAAGAACTAAGAGTGGGGATAATTATTGACATGTAAAGAGGTGGAGTGTAACGCCCCCGGTATCTGCCGCCAGCACAGTATTGTCCGCTTTGCCCCTAAGGCCCACTGCCGATCCGCTTTTTGGGCATCGGTCCAGTTAGGCGGAGCTCACGGATTTGTCCCTGGGCCTAAGCCCAAAGCGCGTTGTACTGGGGGAAGGGAGGCACAAGCCTATAAGGACATGTTTCTCGCCTTTGCCAACCAATGTGGAATTGGGTATTACAATCCACCCCCCTTAGGGCCCGGCCAGCGTCCTCGTTGATACACCAGTTCGGCACCGACTCTGATACCAACTGTAACGCCCTCGGTATCTGTCGCCAGCACAGTATTGTTCGCTTTGCCCCCAAGGCCCACTGCCGATCCCTCAGTGCCTCCACATGTCTGCTTTGGAGATCATGCCGGAGCACTAGTCAATATTATCCTCTTTGGGCGTCACATGTCTACTTTAGAGATCATACCGACCCCTCAGTGCCTCCATATGTCTGCTTTAGAGATCATGCCGGAGCACTAGTCAATATTATCCTATTTGGGCGTCACATGTCTGCTTTAGAGATCATGCCGACCCCTCAAGGTTTTCATACAATCTATTTAATGTAATATATTTACTATAAATTTAAATACATACGTATATTTATATACATACATATGTGGACCGAGCTCTCGGAGCCATCCAGTCCACAACTTAATTTAATTACATCTACCGGAAGAGCTCTCGAAGCCATTCAATTCGGTGATTGTCAATTAATACATATACTTCATTAAAACTGTATAGCATAGTAACATACTATTTTCTTATAATCACGGTTTCACAAAGAAATAACATGAAACCACAAGCTAAAATGAAGTGCGTTTAATAGTAACAAAAATGGTTCTAGTTTGTTAACCTTCACAAACTACTAACTAAATAAATAATATACACTAGGTTGCCAAGTAAGAGTTACTTACCCAAACACACCTTGTAGTCTACTGATTTGTTAACTTAAGCTTATTTGTTCTTTCAAATTTTGTTACCTTTCCAACTAATCATTAAGTGCATAAACAACACATTTCATGAATTAAAACACATGAAAACCAATCGTTTAACTCAAATAAAATAAAAATTCCTATTCAAAATCCATATACATAATTTAAACAAGTATTTGAAAATAAATTGGGTAGTCACGTACCTATTAGAGTCGATTTCTAGCATTTTTCCTCGTTTTTACTCATTACCGTACTCGCCGGAACCTCGTCGGAGCTTGGTCGGAGCTTCATCGGAGGGACACAGCCACTGCAGCCATAGAGATCAAGGCCCCGGGATCTCACGGTGGTTGGTCACGTGCCTCCCTCGTAATACCCAATCCCACATCAGTTGGCAAAGGCGGGGAACATGTCCTTATAGGCGTGTGCCTCCCTTCCCCCAGTACAGCGCGCTTTGGGCTTAGGCCCAGGGACAAATCCGTGAGCTCCGCCTAACTGGACTGATGCCCAAAAAGCGGATTGGCAGTGGACCTTGGGGGCAAAGCGAACAATATTGTGCTGGCAGCAGATACCGGGGGCGTTACATGGAGGACTAAAAGGAAACTTTTCCACCTTTTATAAAGTCAAAAGTGTTGCATTTAAGAGAGAGAAAAGTATTCTTTGGATTCTTTTGGTGTTTTGGACGAAATTTGAAGAGGAAATTTCAGATTTTCTTTCTTTCTTTCTCTCTAAAAGGCTTGCATGTTCTTCCTCTTTGAATTCTTAAGATCTAAGCTTTATATGAGTAGATTAAAGGGTGTTGAAGAGAGATTTGGTAAGGTAAATGATACTCTTCTATTAATCTATCTTTGAGTTCATCATCATCATCATCATCATCATCATCATCATCATCATCTTCTTCTTCTTCTTCTTCTTCTTCTTCTTCTTCATCATCATCATCATCATCATCATCATCATTGTAAGGCCCCTAACATGACCCTAATTTAATTTGCATATTATTGTAATTAAGTGAGGGGGGTAAATTAACATGTTATTATGTTAATTGCATGAAAATATAATAAAAGAGTATGGTTTAATGTTAATTAAGGATACAATTGAGGATAAAGGTATTAATTTGGGGTTAATTGGTATTTTTGGCATTTTGGTGGCCAATTGTGTAGAGAAGAATTTAATTCAAGGTTAAATTGAAAGAATGCTTAAATGGATAGGTTAATGTTTGAAAAAGAATTAGTAGAGGGGTTAAAGTCTAACATGCATAAAGGCTTGTGGCATTTGTGTGACATGCAAAATGATGAAGGACTAAAGAGGAGATTGTCATGTGGGTATAAAAGGCTTGGGTTAGAGAATTTGATTGTGAGAATCGGCATTTGTTGAGAGCAAAACCAGAAATTCATCTTCTTCTTCCTCTTTGATTTCCATAGATTTACCTCAAGCATTTAGATGTTAATGGTGCATGTTGGTTAATCAAGAGTTTAAGGCTCTAAACTAAGGTAATTAAACTCTCATTTTAACACTTCATCATCACCATCTTCTTCTTCATTTTCTGTTGACTGAGAATATGTCATTTGCTGGAAATGTATGTTCATGGTGATGGTATTTATGAAGGAGAAGAGGAAGGAAGAAGGATCAAAGGAAAGGGACTTGATAGAGGTTGAAGACATTGGGTTTATCAACCAAGGTATGGGAATTTAGGCCATTCATATTGCATGTAAAAATGGATTACTGAAAGTGAATAGAATTTACAGAATTGAATTTACGTTTTTCTGGAAGTTTATCGTTGAAAGGTTGAAGAAGACAGACTTGCCGAGTCGTGAATGACTTCACGAGTCGTGAACATCAGTCCGACTCGTGAAGCTCTTCACGAGTCGTGAAGTCGAGTCTTTCTTCTTCACTCGTGAGCTTCTTCACGAGTCGTGAAGTTCAGCTTTTCTTCCTCACTCGTGAGCCACTTCACGAGTCGTGAAGTATAGTTCCTTCTCCACTCGTGAACCTCTTCACGAGTCGTGAGAATCACCTTATTTGCTTCACTCGTGAATCCCTTCACGAGTCGAACTCCTCTTCACGATTGAATGACCTGTCTTGAATGTTTTGCTCATAAGTTGAGCTATAGAACAGCAAATTGAGTGATTCTTTTTGCATTGAAAAATAGACTTCCATACCTATATTTCACATGAAGAAACCTAAGCTTAAATCTGTCTCTAGATACATGTAATCTATAGTTGAATCCGGACTAGTTTTCTAGACTACTCTATGTAACAGAAATGGCTAGTATGAACAGATTGTTGCTACACTTGATAATATGATTCTTTAATTGATTGAGACAGCTATTTGCTTATGTGATAGAAAGTTAAATGAATAATGCATGTAATATGACTGTCAATGAAGGAATTGTATGCATACACATGCGTTCATTTGTGAATATGAATAAAGACTAGAAAGGAATTATCGAACCCATACATGTAAATCTTATGACATGTAAGTGCACCTTTTTATATGCACTTGTGATATGAAAAAGAGAATAATAGCATGACCTTGGCATGTGTATATGCCATATGAAAACGTGTTGATATTTTGTATAGCACATGACTTGAATGATGATAAAGGTATATATATATATGTGTTGGAAACATGCTCATAAGAATAAATCGACTATATGCGAATGTACCCACAGGTATGTACATTTATGATTATGTATATGAGTATATGAGCATGTAATTGCCTATGAGATAGAAGATGAATTAGCATGACTATGAACATGTGAAATGCTTAATGAGGGCATGATCAAGTCTATGATATGATGATTATATGTCATGCTTATATGATATGATGCAAATGATATAGTCATACAGATATAGATGAGCCAGATATATATATCTTGGCATATGAAATGTGCATGTATCTGATTATGCACCAGAGAATTCACAGGTTGATAAGACTATGCATATGTGCAAACGGTATACTACGAATACAGTATTAAAATGTGAATTGAACACGAATATAGTTCCGCCTGCGATAGAGTTTTAGATGTGGATAGATAGGCGCCTATAGGGAAATTACAGCTGCCATAGTTGGCCCATTTGGGTCCATAGTATATGATCCCGTTTGGATCATGATCAGCCCCGTTTGGGTTGATAGGCTACCCCGTTTGGGTATGCTTGACCGGTCCATAGTACAGTTGGCCCCGTTTGGGTCTATAGATTCGATATCTTCGGATATCCCTCATTTGATACCATTGTGTATCCATAGTTCCCGCATCCACTGATAAAGCTAAGGCAGGCTAAACGTTATTCATAGTAATGATCAAGAGTAAACAGTTAAAGTTATTTGACTAAAGATTGATATGTGGCTTATATTGTTGGTTTACCACAGGAATTATGCTTCAATTGAATATGTTCACATGGAATATTGCCATCTATATGAATTATGAAAAAGAAATATGTGTTTCTCTCTCTTGGGTACAATGCTTATGTACATGAGAATATGCTTATGCTTTAAAGTATATGTTATTGTTGCCATGTTATGTTGGACATGTTGATTATAGTATATGAACATATTGTGTATGTATGTTTTGATGGCCTTGTGTATGGCCATCCATCTGTAGATATTCCCCACTAAGCTTTATAGCTTAGCACGAGTTATTTATCCGTGTAGGTACCTTCTAGAAAGACTTTTGCTCAGGGACGTTCTCTGCATCAGGAAGGGCCAACCATCGACTTATAACCTTGATGTAGGATATTTTTTTTGTAATACAGCTATCATATGTTTTGTATAATGGCCAGTCATATTTTGATATGTATATAACCTATGTGGGATAATGTAACTCACTAGTAGTAAAGCTACGAAAGAACATGTGTGCATGTGATATGCATGAAGTAATATCCATATAGTTAGTATGCATGATACTAAGCATGAAATGAAAAATAGGAACAGACAGGTGGCACAAATATTAGTATATGAAACAGTATGAGCATGATTAGTAGTATTCATGATACATGTGAAAATAGGGTATTTGCATGAGGGGTGCTACAAATTTTGGTATCAGAGCCTAGGTTTAGTCTTTTCTGGGTAAAGATGAACCTAGGATCCTATAGTATGATATAGTGATTGCTGGCCTGATGCAGAAGTCCCTGTTTTCTTATAGATCAAAGATGGAAAGCTCTAGAGATGCTTTGGAGGAATCGGCTGAAAGCAATAGGCCGATTAGAACTAATCCTTCCAATACTGGACCTTCATTCTCCAATCCAAATGAGGTCCCAACAGCCATCCCTGCAGAAGCATTGTTAAAGATATCACAGGATATGGCTCAAATTCTTCAAAGAATGACAGCACCTAAAGCTCCAATCTCTGAAATTAGGAAGCATGGTGCTGAAGAGTTTCTAGGCACTAATCTGGAACAGTCTGAGGAAGCTGAATTTTGGCTGGAAAGACTAGAGAGAATTTTTGATGAAATCCACTGTCCAGTGGGTCATAAGGCATCTTGTGCTGTGTCTCTATTGCAAGGAGCAGCTTATGATTGGTGGAAGTTGGTGTTGAGACAACCCCAGCTACCAGATCCCCTTACATGGGAATTCTTCACAGCTGAATTCAAGAAAAAGTATGTTACAGAGGCATATAAGCAAGAGAAGTTAAAACAGTTTCTCAACTTGAAACAGAGAGCTATGTCTGTGGCTGAATATGAGAAAGAATTCAATCGCTTGTGCAAATATGTTCCTAATGAGATGTTGATTGATGCTTTTAAATGTAGACAGTTTGAAGATGGGTTGAATGAGCATATCAGAGAAAAGTTGATTGGGTCTATATCTTTGCAAGTGGTTAACTTCACTCAATTGGTTACAGCAGCCTTGCGAGTTGAAAAGAATGAAATGGCAAAGAGAGAGAGAACAGAGAAGAAGTGGGTCCAAGGGTGGATCTTTTACAGGAAAGAGAGCTAGAGGAGTACAAGGAAATCAGCCAGCTGAATCTGGCTATAGTTCTGCAAAGAGGGACAGGAGACAGGAGTCTTCTGTAATGTCTAAACAGGGAAAGGGAGCTTCAGGGAATCAGAGTGGGGGGCAACCTCCAGAGTGTTTCCATTGTACTAGGAAACATTGGGGTAGTTGCAGGAAATTGTCTGGAGCATGTTACAAGTGTGGTGGTACTGGTCACTACATGGCAAGCTGTCCTTCGAAAAGGGACCAGGATGTTGAACAACAAGGCAGTAGAGGAACTTTTAATGCACCATCTTCTGGTAGAGGCAGAGGGAGAGGACTTGGGGGATCGAGGCCCCAGGGATCCCAGTCCAGGAACATTTCTGAATCCGTTGACAGGCCCACAGCTCCAGTTGTTCCTATTCGGGCTTATGCATTGAAAGCTAGAGAGGATCAGTGTGCTCCAGAAGTCATAGCTGGTATTTTCTCTCTCTTTGATTCTGACATGCATGCACTTATTGATCCTGGCTCCACTCATTCTAATATTTGCACTGGGGATTTGGGTAGAAATGAGTCTACTGTACATGAAATGGAATATGATATATGTGTAACTAACCCTTTGGGTCACAGTGTTTTTGTTAATAGAGTGCATAAACAGTGTCCTATAGTAATTCAAGGGAAAGAATTCCTTGCTAATCTTATTGAGTTACCATTCCGGGAATTTGATATTATACTTGGTATGGATTGGCTGTCTAGACACCATGCAGTGGTTAATTGTGAAGCTAAAACTGTAACTCTTATTGGTGCTGATGGTAAAGAAACGTTAGTTCAGGGCATTCGAGCTAAATCAATAGCTAATGTGATATCAGCCATGCAAGCTAAACAATTTATGAGAAAAGGGTGTGAAGCTTTCTTAGCACTTGTGCTTGATTCAAGAATAGAGTATGCAAATCTTCAAGAAATTCCAGTGGTGAAAGAGTTTCCTGATGTGTTCCCAGAAGACTTGCCTAGTCTTCCACCTGAAAGGGAAGTTGAATTGTCTATAGACATTCTACCGGGTACAGCTCCTGTGTCGAAGGCACCATACAGGATGGCTCCTTTGGAATTGAAGGAACTTAAAGTACAGCTACAGGAGTTGCTTGACAAAGGCTTCATTAGGCCTAGTGTGTCGCCTTGGGGTGCACCGGTTTTGTTTGTGAAGAAAAAGGATGGGTCTATGAGGATGTGCATAGACTACAGACAGTTAAATAGGGTAACAGTGAAAAATAAGTACCCTTTACCCAGAATTGAAGATTTATTTGATCAGTTGAAGGGTGCTGGAGTGTTTTCCAAGATTGATTTGCGAACGGGTTATTATCAACTCCGGGTTAAGGATGTGGATGTTTCCAAAACGACTTTTAGAACCCGATATGGGCATTATGAGTTTCTTGTGATGCCATTTGGGTTAACAAATGCACCGGCTGCGTTTATGGACCTTATGAATAGGGTATTTAGACCCTACTTGGATCAATTTGTTGTTGTGTTCATAGATGACATTTTGGTGTATTCGAGAAATGAAGCGGAACATGCTGAGCACTTAAGAATTGTTCTACAGACTCTGAGGGAGAATGAGTTATATGCTAAGCTGAGCAAATGTGATTTTTGGCTTAAGGAAATTTCTTTCCTTGGTCATGTTGTGTCTTTTGAAGGCATTAGAGTGGATCCAGCAAAAATCGAGGATATAGTGAATTGGAAGCCGCCTCAAAATGTGACGGAAGTGAGAAGTTTTCTGGGTTTAGCAGGTTATTACCGTCGTTTTGTGAAAGGCTTTTCAGTTATAGCCGCACCACTCACTAAACTGTTGAGAAAGGGTATAAAGTTTGAGTGGACTGATCGGTGTCAAGCAAGTTTTGATCAATTGAAGAAATTTCTGACTGAGGCTCCAGTTTTGGCACAGCCAGTTACAGGAAAGGAGTATGCTATGTATAGTGATGCTTCTAGAGTTGGCTTGGGTTGTGTGCTAATGCAAGATGGCAAAGTAATTGCCTATGCATCTAGACAGTTGAAGCCACATGAACAAAACTATCCAACCCATGACCTAGAGTTAGCAGCAGTAGTGTTTGCTTTGAAAATTTGGCGACATTATTTGTATGGTGAAAAGTGCAAAATCTACACAGATCACAAGAGTCTCAAGTATTTTCTCACTCAAAAGGAACTTAACTTGAGACAACGAAGATGGTTAGAATTGTTTAAAGATTATGATTGTATAGTGGATTACCATCCAGGCAAAGCTAATGTTGTAGCTGATGCCTTGAGCCGTAAGATGATGGCTGCTATGATTGCACATCGCGGTAGATGGAGACTTGCTTATGATGGTGCTTTAATAGCACAGTTGAAGGCTAGCCCTTGTTTGAGGCAAACAGTGATTGATGCACAGAAACATGATGAAAAGTTGCAACAGATTTTAAAGTCTTCACATGAAGGGACCCAGTCTGAGTACTCAGTGAAAGAAGATGGGGGTGTGTATTATCAGAATAGATTATATGTTCCTGATGACAAAGAGTTAAAGAGAATAGTATTGAATGAGGCTCACAATACAGTGTTTACTATGCACCCTGGTGGGAATAAGATGTACCAGGATTTGAAACAAAGTTATTGGTGGCCTGGCATGAAGAGAGATGTGGTAGCCTATGTCTCCATATGTTTGACTTGTCAACAGGTAAAAGCAGAGCACCAGTTACCCTCTGGTTTGTTGAACCCCATTCCAATTCCACAATGGAAATGGGAGGATATTACCATGGATTTTGTAACAGGATTACCCCTTACACAGAAAAAGCATGATGCAGTTTGGGTTATAGTTGACAAGCTGACTAAATCAGCTCATTTCATACCAGTTCGGAGGGATTACTCCATGGATAAGTTAGCAGAGCTTTATGTAAATGAGATCATCAGATTGCATGGCATTTCGGTGTCAATAATCTCCGATCGAGATCCGAGATTCACATCGAGATTTTGGCAAAGTTTGCAACAAGCTTTGGGAACTCAGCTTCGTTACAGTACAGCATTCCACCCTCAGACTGATGGGCAATCTGAGCGGGTTATTCAAATTCTAGAGGATATGATGAGAGGATGTGTTTTGAATTTTACAAGAAGTTGGGAAAGATATCTACCCTTAATGGAGTTTGCCTACAATAATAGTTATCAAAGGAGCATCGAGATGGCACCTTATGAGGCCTTGTATGGTCGGAAATGTAGAACTCCTGTTTACTGGACTGAATTGTCTGAGCGCAAAGTTATTGGTCCTGATATTGTCAAAGATATAGAGGAAAAGGTACAAGTTATCAAGCAGAGATTGAGGGAAGCTAGTGATAGACAGAAGTCTTATGCTGATTTGAAAAGAAAGGATATTGAATATCATGTGGGTGACAAAGTGTTTCTGAAAGTGTCCCCTTGGAGAAAAGTATTAAGATTTGGGAAAAAGGGTAAACTGAGCCCGAGGTTTATAGGCCCATATGAGATTCTTCAAAGAGTTGGGCCAGTGGCATATAGGTTGGCTCTCCCTATGGAACTAGCCAAACTTCATGATGTGTTTCATGTTTCTATGTTAAGGAAGTATCGTTCAGATGAATCTCATGTGATACCAGTTCAAGATGTGCAAGTACAGTCAGATTTCACTTATGATGAAGAGCCTATAGCAATTCTGGCTAGAGAAGTTAGACAG